>JAZKJV010006717.1:600000-1013891 GCA_037367405.1 Ottelia alismoides
AAAAAGAAAGAATAAACCATACTGACACTATAATCAGATCGGCATTGGAAGAAAGATTGTCCGTCCTTAAAGGCTCAACCTAAAGCTGCAGATGAGAGTCCACAAGTGAATATGGTCACTGCAGGACTTGAGGCTAGCGAGGAGTATGTCTCTATAAAAATCTGAACTATACCATATCCATAATCCAAATGAGTGGCTCATGGATACAAGAGCCAATGTACATATATGTTCTGACATAACTTTCTTTTTTTCTTATCAACATGTAGTGGTGGGACTGTGAAGATGGGGAACGATTATGCGGCCAGGGTGCCGGGGTCAGGACAATTCAACTTGAGGTTCTCCTCTGGACGTGTCTGGACTTTGCACATGTGACAAACCCGGAATTCATCCTCCTAATATAATCGGATTAACGATTCAATTTCATGTGTTCGTTCTTTGCAGTCGGGCAAATTCAGATTTATCAAAAACCACTTTAATCAATGTAACAATTAATAGCAAGCGACATTTTAAATTTTACTTGGGCAAGCCCAAGGTCGAACTCAAGGAGACAACTTTCTCCTTAGATTAATTTTAAGTCGATCTAGATGCTAGGTTTTCAGGAGAATATTTTTTATAGGTTTTTTATGCAATTAAAAATGCAATGCAATTCTGGATTAGTTTAAGGACTAAAATGAAATTTTCAATCAATTCAATCCTGAAAATTATGAAACTTGGCCAAAAAGTTAAATGCAATGAAATCAAGCTACTGTAATCTTTTGGGAGTTTTTCGACTCTACATGAATTAACTACGAATTAAATATGAATGTAGGATGATTTTCACAAATTTAATTTTAATAATACCGAATTAAATTTTTTTCAGAGATTAAAATTATCATAGATACTTCTATTTAAGATGAATCCACAAAAATTACTAGACCTCAAAAATAATTAATTTTTACTTATTAAAAATCGATTAAGCAAAACACCAATTAATTTATTTACACCTCGATGTGCGTGTAACTAATAATGATTTTTGGGCACAAAATATAACTACTCAAACTCTACTTAGTGTGAATTTTTGAAAATTTTCAGAGCAATAATTAATTTAATAATAAATTAATAGCGAACAATGGGTAAAATATTCAATTTTGCAGGAAAATAAATATATTAGATAATCAAAAGCTCAAAAAAATCCAACCAACATTCACAATGATAAAATATGAGTTTTATTACAACATTCAATTTTTAGAATCGGAAAGGATGTGGAAATGACATACAAAATGAGACTCTAATGCGTGGGTATGAATGGAATTACAAAAAAGTTAAAATTGATATGAAATAAACAGGCACAAGGATGATGATGCAATTACCTAGACTAGCGAGGACCTTCTGCAATTTTGCAAGTTGCACGTGCTAAGCACGTGCCTTGGGCTGCGTTGTAAATTGAAGGACGTTAGGGGGTTGCGCGCAAATGACCCAAGCCTCACGTGCCTTGCACGTGAGGTGGCCTTTGATGAATATACAGGGACGTGTCTGGCAGGCTGGAGCGAGCAGAGCGTCGTGCGCAGGAGCCTGCTGGAGGAGGCACGCGGCCCTTGCTGGTGGGGGAGGTGTTGGTCGTCTGTGTGGAGAAGGTGCCCACGTGTGCCGGACCGTGGCGGTGGAGGCGGTTGGTGACCGACAAGGCGGGCCGGTGTCGACGCGCGGGGAAGGCTCCAAGCGCGGTGGAATAGGAGCTCGCTTGCCAAGATGAAGGCAACCGGTCGGTTAGCCTGAGCTCGGTGGTGAGGGACAGTCCCTGGTCGACACACGACGTGGGGAGATAGGCGGCGAGGCGAAGGCTTCAAAGGTCGATTCAGCCCAGCTTCGAGGCTCCTCTGCTCGTCGATGGTGGAGGTCGTTGGTGGACGGCGAGGCTGGAGTTCGATGAGGGCTCCGCCCAGGGGGGCGCGCGAGGATGGCGACGCTGGCACATCGACGGGAGGAGGCAGAGTGGAGTGTTGATCATGATCGGGGTCGGTTGAGGTGGTATCGGCATCAGGACAAATGGCGAAGAGATCTGCCAGTTCGCTCGAAGGGCGAGGCTCTGTTGCTCTGCTCGCGGGGAAGAACCACTGGAGGGTATCGCTGCTAAGGGTGCGGCGGTGCACGTCTGGCAGGCGTGCAAGGGTCACGTGAAGCCCAGGGCGGTTGCAGCGGTGCAGCTCGCAGCTGCCAGAGCGAACAAGCGGCTGCTGGAGACGATGGATGACCAAGATCGGGGTGACACACGCCAGGCCAAGGGAACTAGAACTTGCTTCCCTGCAAGGCGGATGGTTGAAAGGGCTGTGGAGCCACGACGAACGGTGGTGCGAGGCGTGGATGGCGAGTGGGTCGAGGGCGTGCGTCTGCGGAGGATGGTTGTCACGGGCGGACGTTGTGTGCGTGGAGGACCTGGGGGTTTGCCAGAGAGTCGATGGCGGCTAAGCCTGCGCGCGTAGGTGGTTGTCGATGAAGGATGTAGGCAGAGCGAGCTCGATGTCGGAGTGAAAGAAGACAGAGAGATGACGGGAAGGCGTGAATGGGAGAGAGGAAAACAGGGGAACTTCCCCTGTAAATAGGGGAGGTCACGGTATTTGTTTACCACGGTTAAAATTCTTTCTATTTAATTGATTGAAGAAATATTCTCACAAAATTAAATAAAAATCACACTTAGATTCGTAGCATGTGATTTGTCCTGGAAATGGAATCTGATTGGTGATTTGAAGCATGGAGGGAGGTGGATTTAGGAAAGAGGAAATGAAGAGGAAGAAGAGGAAGAGGATGATGGAGGAAGAAGAAGAAAGAAAGAAAAGTACCTGGCTGGATGAGGTGGACTAGTGCCTGGGAAGGAAGGTTCGCAGAGAGGCACCTCAGATCATTGCTCGAAGTTCAGCGTCCTAACTAAGCAGCTGCGAGGAAGAGCGGCTGCGAAACAGAAGACGAGGGACCTCCTGGATCTCACCGCGAGAAAGATCGATCGTCGCTTAACCCTGATTGGATCTCTGCTTTCACCGGAGATGCTCTAGGGAACTCTCGACCTCTCGCAAGAATTGGCGGATGGCGATGCATGTGGATGGAGGGCCTAGTTTTAAAGGAGGAGAGGAGATGGAGGCGAAGGAAACAGGCCGTTGGGCGAGTGCGTGAGATGGAAGGAGATGGGAGTGGGGATGGTTGACTGGTGCGCATGGGGGTGAAATGGGGAGAGAGGCGCAGAGAGAAAGTAGGGAGCGGGGCACCACCATGTGACGCGGGCGGTTGCGTTGGGAAAGGGAGGCGAAGGGAGCGAGTCCCGCGGGGGAGTGGTCACGTGACCGGGCGAATGAGTGAGAAGGAAAGGCAGTCACATACTCAACACGTGACCGACCAGGAAGAGGAGAAGGTGCCCCGTGGCGCGCATGGGTGCGACCACGTGTTGGGTATTTTTAAATAATAATAATAGAAATTAATTATTTAATTAAAATAAAATAAATAATAATAATAATATGGGTGATACGTGGCAGCTCCAGGAGCTGCCACGTGTCGCTCCTAGAAAAATCCAAATTTAAATCGAAAGAAATATCAAAAGAGGTCAAATCAAAAAGTGGTCAACATGAAAGTTGCTCGTCTCGATGAGATCAACGACTTTCATGAAGAGTCGAAAATCAAATGAAATAATCTGTATAAAAATTATTTCTGAGTGGTATCTTATAGGTATAAAATACCACATTTTTGTCTTTTGCATTTTTTGTCATTTTTAAATAAGAGAAAAATCAAAATAAAGATAGAAAGAATATGAAAGAAATATTTACAACCTAATTTACTTTTTTGGATTTTTAATAAATAAGAAAATTAAGAGATAAAATGGAGGGTATTATGGTCAATGTGTACAATAAACAATAGGGGCCCAAAATCCAAGTTTCACATACGATCTTTGATTTTTATGACATTAGTCTTGTTTCGAAAGTCTTTGAGTGTATATTACTTTAAAAGTGAGTAGACCTAAATCGGGTACTTTATGAGAGGGATATGCACATTTTAAGGTTCATAGTCTCAAACTTGGATTTGGGTTTTATTGGATATTTTTACAAGTTAGTATTTTTTAACATTTTTTCTTTATTGTAATATATACATTATAGAACTGATTTTATTGGATTTTGAGTTAATATAAAATAGATAAAAATAGGTGAATTTAGCTATATACATGTGAATATGTACAAGTGATTTTTGGCTCCTTATTTAATGCAAATATAAATGCTAAAATACAGATATATTTTCACATGCATGAATTCTAATTATGCAATATAATTGATGAAATGCAACTAATTACTCGAGAACAAAACTCTATTTTCAACTTTTAGAGTGATGAATCACATATTCATCAACAGGGTACTGCATGTCCCTGACGTGAATAAAAATATTTTATGTGGCTCCATTTTAGTTAAAAATGATTTTGAATTGAACTTTAAATGTAATAAAGTTGTCATTCTGAGATATGATATTTTTTATGGAAAATGCTATTTGACAAATTTTGATTTGTTGTTTAGAATTAGATGTGATTTAGTAAATATTGATTTAGTGAATATTTTAAGTTATGAATATTCTAATTCTATGTCTCATGTTGTTAATAAATCTTATGATTTATGGCATGGTAGATTGAGACATGTGAACTTAAATTCAATTAAAAGAATGGTGAGTTTAGAGTTGATCTCTTAACACATTATTGATAAAACTCAAAAATCTGAAATTTGTGTGCAAGTGAAGGCACCTAGGAAGTCTTTTCACTTTGTCTCTAGAGATAGTGAGATCTTAAATCTAGTGCACACGGATATCTGTGAGTTTAATGGTGTGTAGATCAGAGATAATAAGAAATACTTTATCATCTTTATAGATGATGCCAGTAGATACTGCTATATGTATCTAATGAAAATCAAGGACGATGTCTTAGAAAATTTTCTTATATTTAAGAATGGGGCTGAGACACAAACAGGAAAAGTGCTTAAATGCCTTATGTTAGATAGAGGGGTGAATATAATTCTAACTTGTTTGATTAATAATGCAAGTTGTTTGGCATAGTTCATAAGTTACTGCCCCATAATCACCACAATTAAATAGGTTTACAGAACAGAAAAATAGAATCTTAACTGACATGATCAATGCTCTCCTATAGAGTTCTAGACTTCCAACCTATATTTGAGGAGAAACCTCGAATAGGGATTGCCATGTTCTGAATAGGTTTCCTCCAAGACATACGGAAAAATATCCTTTTGAATTTTGGAGAAATAGAAAACCGAGCTTAAGATATCTCAAAGTGTGAGGTTATCTCACTAAAGTTTTATTCCCAGAACACAAGAGAAAGAATCTAGGTCCTAAAACTATTGATGCGGTCTTCTTAGGTTACTAGAAAAATAGCTATGCATACATATTCTTGGCAATTCGGTTTGAGATACTGAGCATAGATATAAATATTATTGTTGAACTTCGTAATGCTACTATCTTTGAGGATGTCTTCCCTATGAAGACTGAGATTCCTCAGAATCCGACCTTTGATGTTACCTCCACATCCAAATCTATTCTAGATCAAGTGAAAATGATCACAAATGTGGGGGTTAAGACTCAACCTGAACCGAATGACCTTTCAGAAGAAATTGAGTCAAGGAGGAGTAAGCAACAACATATAGCCAAGGAATTGGGTAATGACTTTGTTGTCTATCATATCGAGGGTGATCCACCAAGTTACAAGGAAGCCATAGCTTCATCTGAAGCAAAATAATGGAAGGAAGCTGTCAAATCTGAGATGGATTCCATTCGGTTAATGGAACTTGGGAACTGGTTGATTTACCTAAAGGGTACTCTATCATTAGGTGTAAGTAGGTGTTTAAGAGAAAGCTTAGGCCTGATGGATCAATTGAAACGTATAAAGCCAGATTAGTTGCTAAGGACTTTAGACAAAAGGAAGGTATCGATTATTTTGATAGCTATTCCCATGTGAGTAGTATGACCACAATCCGGATGCTCATAACATTGACATATGTATATGATCTCTCTATCCACTAGATGGATGTGAAGACCGCCTTCTTGCATGGAGACCTTGAAGGATGTTTATATGGATCAACTTGATGAGCTTGTGACTCTTGGGAATGAGGGAAAGATTTGCAAGCTTGTTAAATCCTTTTATGGATTGAAATAAGCACCAAAGCAGTGGCATGAAAAATTTGACAAAATCATTTTGTCATGTAGCTTAAAAGTTCATGAATCTGATAAGTGTGTCTATTCTAAGGTGAAAGGCGATGAGAGTTATGTCTTGTGCTTGTATGTTGATGACATATTGTTGTTTGGATCACATGTGAGGATTATTAATGAGATTAAAATATTCTTAAGTAGCAAATTTGAGATGAAGGACATGGGTGTTGTCGATGTAATTTTGGGTCTCAAACTGACAAGGTCAGTTGATGGGATTATAATTTCTCAATCTCACTACGTTGAGAGGTACATGAGAAATTTGGATATCAAGATTGCGAAGCTATAAGCACTCCTTTTGATTCATCCAGAACGCTACTTAAGAACAAAAGTGAGTACCTGTAGCTCAGCTAAGGTATTCACAAGTGAATTGAAGCTTAATGTATCTTTCAAATTTCACGAGACCTTATATTTTATTCTCGTTTGCAAAGCTGAGTAGATACATTAGTTTTCCAGATCATACTCATTAGAAGGCTCTGGTATGAGTACTGAAGTACTTGAAGGGAACTATTTCCCTTAGTTTACATTGTGGTGGAAATCCATCTGTACTAGAAGGATATATGATGCAAGCTGGATAGGGAAAATAGAGGAGTCTAGAAGTAATGGTGTTACTGAGTATGTCTTTACCCTTAGAGGCAGTGCTATCTCTTGAAGGTCCATGAAGCAGACCATTCTGGCTCGATCTACCTTTGAAGCAGAGCTGTGTGTTTTGGACACCACTAAAATTGATGCCAAATGGCTAAGGGAACTTCTTTTGGAAATTTCCATGGTAGGTCAGCCAGTTCATGCAATTTTGATACATTGTGATAACATGACCAAATTGCGAAGATCAAGAGTTCAAAGTTCAATCAAAAAGAAGAAAACACATACAAAATAGACTTAAGATATTAAGAAATTTGGTGTATTGAAGAGTGTTGGCTGTGGATTTTGTTGGATACAAAGACAACACGGTATATCTGTTGACTAAGAGACTTGATAGATCTTTAGTCATAAAGTCTAGGCTTGGGATGAGATTGAGACATATTGAGAGTTCATCTATAGTAGCAACCAAACCTATATGAGTGAAGATCCCACAAAGTAGGTTCAATGTGGTAATAGCAAGTTGCTTGGAGAATTGATTGACACTCTTATTTTAATTCTTATGCATGAGTGGCTTATCCCTAGAAGCCTGAGTGCCGGTTAAGCTGTAAGTATAGGAAGAGCATGTGTTTTGAATGGGTTCAAGCCTTTGGGCAGGATGTTAGCAGTGCATACTTGGAGAACGACACCTATGTGAGTGTCACTGCAGGTCGTATTTTAAGGAAGATGGTCTTTTCTGACCACACTCATGAAACAGGATAAAGGTGCATGGCCTTTAAGAGTACCAGCCCTGAAGATTGTAACAAGAACAACACTTTGTTGTTTCTATCATATATTTTAACACTAAGGTCTGAAATTCAAGACGTAGTTCACTTCGTTCCTGTTAAAGTGAAACTAGTAAGCTCAAGTAGAGGTTCAAACCGGAAGGTACCTTTAGTGAAAGCAAAGTTTGGCAGCCGAAAGATATCTTTTGACTCTCTTTGAATCTCTTTTTTAAATTGATGAATTTGTGGAAGATTGTTGTATTTAATGTTAATGTAATTAGATTTTAATTTTGTAAACCTATGCAATTACATTTGGCTTTAATTTGGTTTCAATTGGGAAACCAAATAACTTTGGATGGAAAGTTGGGAATTCCCAAATTTGAAACAAGTTGAAGTTTGGGCGGAAGTTTAGTACCACGTCTAGTGTATCTAAACTTTTGGTGGGATTATATATGAGTTCACACCCCAAGCTCTTGTATCAATAGTAAAGAGAAGAAATGGATGACCACACATGCTCGCACGTTCCGCTTCGCTCTGTTACCGGCACTGGCACCAATATCGGCTCGGGCACCGGCTCGAGCTCGGGCTCAGGAGAGTCAATTCGAAACTCGGATCTTGATACTTTTGCTGCGAAATTTATTAGCATATCGAATAAATTCATTGTACAAATTAATTGTGATTCGACCGCATTAAGGGAATTTGACTCGACTGGCACCGTTTCAATATTCGAAGAGGCACTGTTAGAGGGCGTTTTTGAAAAGTGAAAAATCGTGCCCTAGGTCTTCATATACCTTTCCCATGGACGCTACTTTCTTCACTCGCAAGAAAACTCTCACACCACTGCTTTTACTCTATGCTTTCCCACCGCATCTGCGACCTGTGTTTCTTCTTCTTCTAGGCTGCAAGCTTGAGGACGATCTCGTCGGTGTGCGCAGACGCAGATCGTGTACCATAATATCCTGAGAGCGAATCGCCAGTACCCTTCGCATCGGTATTGTGGGGTTGATATCTTCTCTAAGGACAGTCCATTTCATGGACGCTTCGATGATCTCTTATATAATTTATTTATTGTTCTGTTTGCCACAATTTGTTTATGTCATTGACTTTCCTGGATCTCGTCCTAAAATGTTGTTTAAATGATTTGATTGGTTCCTATGTGCATCTTGTAATTGCTATATAAATCGGATATGCTTGATTATAATTTTGTTAATATGTAATGCATTGATTCATATTAATCTCGGTAACTGTTGTTTAATGTGCGCGTTAATATTCCTGATAAGAACACCTTTTGCTTTCTATATGGAGTAAGCCCCTTAGTGTCTCTTGTTTTTTTAATAATATGATGAAGGTAATACTTGAGTGAAGGAGTAAATATTTTCATAGTATTGCAAATAAAATTCCCACATAATGAAAAAAATGAAGGGATATTATCACCTATACTCCAGTACTACCCTTGGTATACTTCATGTTTACATCGTGAACCCGGTAAAAAAATCCTACTAGTCGATGAACTAAAGTTCAACTACAAATTTTAGTATAATCCTTTTACTCATGTCAACTAATAAGATGTCAATATTGTCTCTTCTCAATAAGAACCTCAACCACTTTGAAATTTATGGGTGCAATTCGAACCTATATGAAAAACCTCACACGAAATAAGCTCCGGTCGGTCATGTCTCTCCCTTTCAGATCCTACATATTGCAGAGAGTCTTGTTCTTGTTAGACAAGATAAACTATTTGGACATCAGAATCTGAGAATTTACCCACGTAAAAATGGTGCGGAATTTCTTGTTGCTAGTGAAAATTATGGACAACAAATTAATCATGAAATCAACCACCCCCCCCCCCCCCCCCAATCCATCCCCCATATCTGGTTTTTTAAACATAGAGGCACACACCTGTTGCTGACAACTGATGTTTGTTAGATCTCTACAAACTCTTCCATATACATTAGAGTTTGAATTTGGTGGGTTTCCCTCTCATCAACCTATACCCAAGTTGTCAATCTATCTTTATCCCCTTATAGACACTACACATGCCCGTACTCCACCTTTTATTATCATTGGTTGACTATATTTGATGGTGCAAACTTAGTTCAATTCTTTAAATCCACACACCATCCATTTTCTTCTGATGACCTTGGACTATGGATCGACGGATATAAGCATTCTGTGGGCACAGTTCTTTTCTAAATGAAAAAAACAACTTTTATATGTGAAAACAGATTCATCTGTGTAGCCAAGGTGCTTATAATGGAATGTAATAAACGGAATTACAGTCAAGCAATGATCAAGGCGCTACACTAGATATTCCTAAAGGTTTCCTAAGGTAACTTTTATATTGTTGATACACTACAAGAAAATTTATCTTGAACTACGAATAATTTGATTACTTGTTACCATACATATACACACACCAACAAATATTATCCATTGTAAAAGTAAATATTCTTCTTGAAATTAGCAATGGAAGGCATATTCATTGCATAAGGTTAATATTATAACGATTTATCCAATGATTTATTTGTTGAAATTTATATTAATCATTGCTAAATTTAAAAATAATTAAAAAAAAAGTCAATGGAAAATCGTTGCTACATGATTCATCGCTAGAGATATAGTAACAAATAAGATATTCATAGGAAATTTAAATAAATGAAGTAACGGTTACTATTCATTGTTATATATTTAACCATGGATGATATGATTACGGATAAAAATTATCCAGTGCATTAGACTAAATTTTAATGTTTAGCAAAGTTGCGACGGTGATATTAGCGAAATCCTCGCTCAATTGTCACTGCAGTAACGTGATGAGCAAAGCAAGGTCACGTTTTGCTCAAGACCTAAGCAATAACATAATAGGGATGTTTCCGAACAACTGAATCATCCACTCAGCAAAGTTATATGGCCGTTCATCTGGAAAGATCGGTGTGCTAGATTCTATGACAATTCCGAAAGACATTTACCTAAGATCGCTAAGGAGCTAACAAATTTCTTGTGGTTCCATTGCGTCTAACTATGAACTCTTTTAAAGGGGTTCTCCGACCCCTAAGACGCTGTTCCCCACTGCTGGGTGCAGAATTTGAGAGGTGAATCCCATGTTTCGTGAATTGGAAATGAAAACGAATACGAATATATTCGTATTCGCACTAGTTAGATAGTGGATATGAATGCTATTTTCTCATATTTGATGAATACGAATGCGAATACGAATACAAAAATTCAATATTCGATAAATACGAATAATGATACGAATATGATATCTTTAATTTTGGCGAATATTAATGCTCAAAATTTTGAAAGATACGGATACACATAATTATTTATTAAAGATATGTATACGGATACAAATACGAAGATGAATATTCAAAACTCGTTTTTCTTAATATCAATGAAAATGGGTGGGGGGTGGATTATGCCGATACGTCCATGATGTCTCACTTTTGGACCACATCACATATATAAATGAAAATAGGTGGCAGTCATGGACTACCAGGTTACACGGATGGCATGCATCTCGAGTACGTGTTTAATCTTCAAACGCACTCAATTGCACACCAATTATTGGAGCGAGATTGATCGTTGATCCTCCAGATTGTGGCAATCATGTGCATTCCATGTATACCCCCCTACGAGGGTGACTGACATGAACCCATCACCGGAAGTTTATGGTAATAATATGTGGAATTGTATGTTTTATCTGTGATAGCTTAAATATTTCTGTTTAGGATAACAGTGGTTGTAGAAGTTAAGTTTCATTGACATATACCAAACGCTGAGACTATATATGTAGTGCTTCTTTACTCCCAACCACAGTGGACTTAGGTCCTCGCGTCAACTTTTACAAGAGAAACTATTTTGTCGATCTCTACGTAGATATTGATACTCCATTTCACATTAAAAGGGGTTGGAGAAAATTCGATGGGAAAAATATGGTTAAAGTTTGGGGAGGCATAGCAGGAAGCAAATGCCATCACGATTGGAGGAGGATGACTACCACCCGACACGAGAAATTTGGCTTAGTGAACAATGCATTTGAAGTTTAGCGAAAGGGAAATGGCAAGAAAACTTTTGTTGCCGTTTGGGATTATATTTGAAATAATAAACAACTAGTCGAAGCATATTATCTTTTTAATGAAAAGGTTGCAAGCTGTCATTCAAGAAACTGAGGGGACACTACTAAGCTTTTGGATTTTGGTGTTGAAGGAGATTGTGTGTAAAAAACGAGTTGTGGTGATTGCTAATGGGACACTACTAAGCTTTTAGGTTTTGGCTTAAAGGAGATTGTGAGCAAAAAAAGGAGCTATAAATGATAGTTGAACATATGACATTGACAAGAAGGAGTAATCATTGAAATTATTGGTAGGTCCTCCAAGTAAGATAGAAGACGCGTGATAATCTCTAAATGTGTGATGGCCATCAATCGGACAATCGAGCTAGGGATTGTGGTGGTGAGATGCAGAAGAAATTTCAATCTCACATGGACCGCCTTCTCTCACCCTCAACATGAGTGAGCAAAGATGCTAAGGAGAAAGACTTGAAGATTGTGTCACAATAAAAAGGCACCACCAACTTCTCCATTCTCTAGAAATTTCTTGAGTAATTGATACTCTAAATTTCTAGAAATCTCTTTACATAAAGTTTTCTTATGTAGATTAGAAGCTAAATTTCGGATATTTTCTTAAGTCATTAGACATTGATACTGTTTAGGGTCGTTGGACCACATGTTAGCCATTGGGATTCATTGCGTTGATTACAGAAGCAGACAAGTGAGCAATTGTTAACTATTTTGAGCGATATTCTAAAAGTGTCAAGTTGTAGTACACACTCAAGACAGTTAGCAAACAAATTTATTTCAACTTCTTTTTTATTAACCAGGAGGAAGTAATCCCAAATCGAACATAAGGAGCACTAACTAAGAAGTTTTCTTTTCAGTCTACTTTTATATAAAGTATTTAACTCGCTCACAAATAGACAATGAGAAGAAATAAACAAAGAAGACAAACAATCATATATACATATGCATCACAAGGTAACCAGGCAAATATATGAGAGAAAAAGAGAATAAAAGACAAAAAACACAAGTAGTCAACTCAAGAAAAATAAGGAAAAATAAATCAAAATAAGGAAAATGTAATTTTTGTCTTTTTAAAATATATTTAAATATTTTTAGAATTTTTAAGTATAATAGGATATGCATAATAAAATAAAATAGGCAATCCTCACTTGGAAAAAGAAGCCAAATAGGAGAATCGGAAAGATACTACAATAGCTCAAATAAAGTCTTAAAATTATGTCTACATTTTTTCTAGATACATAAGAATAAGTAAAATAAACATGATATTGTTTTTGGATTTTTTACACTATTTCCGCTTTTAACGTTTTTTTGGCAAAGTTTAAGTATTTTTTTGATTTTTTGACACTAAACACAATAACACTAAATGCTCTTTAGATATGTGATACATATAGAAGAGATAAGCTACAATATTTTTTGTGTATTTTTCTGAGAAGCAATGAATAAATAAAAATAAAAGATAATAGGAAGGATGAAATGATATTTTAATTTTTTAGACTATTCAAACAACAAGATAAAAATAAAAAAAATCCTTGGATATAAAGTAAACTTAGGGGCACATGAAAATATTTTTAAATTTTCAAATAGTTGAAAGATGCTCTGGAAATAAATCAACCACTCAGAATATTGTAGAAATTTTACAGGACACAAATCAAACTCTCTTTAGATAAAACTTGGAAACAAGTTCGATCTAACTAATTCCTACAACTTATCCAAAAATGAGCTAGTGATATCAGGTATTCAAAGAGTTATTAACAAAAGAAGCCAAACTAGTATCTTGAATTCAAAAATTAACCATTAATATTTAAATTAACCATTAATATTTCGTACATCAGAATATTGTGAAATTTGGTTACAACATATATATTTAAAACACCTTTCTAACAAAAAAATTTCACAAAAAATGGAATTTATATGGGTAATTAATGAGCATTTAAGTGTAGGGGTACATATAAAAAGGAAATAACGAACTGTAGTTCGAAAATATGCTCGAAAACTTCCTGTAAAGCTCCAAAATTGCGAGGACCTGGACGCAAAACTCTCTACTAAATCCACGCGGCACGTGTGGATGAGCATTAATAAAGGGAGCACTGATTTGAGGGTTGTTGTCTTCCCTTAAATGGAAGGCTGAGACGAAAAAGTAGAGCCCAATCCAACGTGAATTGTTCAACACGGTGGCTCCCTCACCTCTTCTTTTTTCTTTGTTCAGCAGTATGTTGGAGGTGCAAGAAGGACCCTATTAGGGCTCCCTCAATCGACGACGGCGATGGAGGCGTGGGGAGATCGCTACTGCTAATGCTGCCCACAATCTACAAGAAGAAAAGTAGTTGCTCGAGTTGTGTAGGCACGACTGCGAGTTTCCTACACATAAAAAAATGATGTATGGAATGGGTTTTTCCTCCTATGTCGGGGTAAATGGAGACGCTCCTCTGACCTTGAACTCTGTTGAAGGTTGGAGGGGTTGCGGATGAAGGTGCAGAGAACGTGAGGCGTACACGGCAATGGAGCGAGTACCACGATGAGGAGATGGAATGAGTTCAAACTTGGACGATTTTACACTATAAACAAGAAGAACAAGCTACTTACACTCTTAATAACAAAATCACAACAAGTGAAGGATGCTGCATGTGGTGGTCGATTCTTTGACGAGAATGATGGTCATGGTGACGGGGAAGAGGCTTACACGGTCTATCTGATCTGATGCAACTCTAGAGAGTGGATGTACATGAAATCTTGTAGCGAAAATTTTTCTCTAGGGGTGAGCCGATAATCAAGGTAACCATTACATAGTATCGAAGAAAGATGGAGAGGAGTGAACAAGCATAGATACAAAGACACAGAAATGAAGAGCCAGTGTAGATAAGACATGACTATGTCCAGAGGTAGGAGGGGCAGAGAGCATAGGAGGAGAAGGATGGGGCAGGGGGAGGGGCAGGCAGTAGAGGAGGGGACACGAGGAGTAGTAGCGGGTAGAGGAGGAGGCGGGGGACGCGGGGAGGATCAGCAGGCGAAGGAGGAGGCAGACGCGGTGGGGTGAGAGGGAGGAGCATTGGGCAGAGGAGTGTGGGGGGAGGATCAATGGGCGGAGGAGAAGGAAGGGGCTGCAGGGGAGGAGCATTCGGAAGGCTGGGGGCGGAGGGGGGCGGGGACGCACGGGGGCTGAGAGGAGGGTTAAGGTGAGGAGCTCAGGGCGGAGGGGGAGGCATGGGAGTCTGAGAGAGGGGAGGAGGAGGCTACGATGGAGGAGGAGGAGGAGGAGGCTGGTGGTGGAGGCTGGGGTAGAGAAGGCTGGGAAGGAGGGGGAGGAGGAGGATGATGATAATGAGACTGGGGTGGGGGACGGAGAAGGAGGAGGACGATGAGGTCGAGGCGGAGGAAAGAGGGAGGAGGTGGTGGTGGCGGCGGTCGGAGGTGGAGGTTGGGGGCAGAGGAGGTGTGGTTGCAGGGGGAGGGGAGGAAGACGAAGGGGATGACTTTTCAACCCTCTTTTTTCAATTTAATTCCTCTTATATCCTTTAAGTTAACGTCCGTTTATGTTGGATATGGACGGCCACTAACCCGAGGGGCACAAGTGATAGAACGACAAGAAGTCGGGGGCACAATTGATATTCCCAAAAAAGGAAGGGCATGACTGAAATTACAACATCTCAGAGGGGAACAACTGATAAAAACCCTTTTTAAAATGATAAATGATGATAAAATGATACTCAAAACAAATCTAGAACACAGGGTTCTAAGTGCAATACAAAATAAATGAGAAATAAAAGAAATATGCGAATGGATGCAATAATCAAAACTAAGATGGATGTTTGTGCAATTTTCCCTAGAGATAATGTGTCGTACACGTGCTATGGTCGGTGGGATCCTTTTATTTTCTAAATCTGCGGGGGTGTTTAATGCAATTGTTCCCCCTGCTCACGTGATACTCACGTGCATGGGGAGCCTTCAGAATTTGACGAGAGCTCGGGGGGTCACTATGCAATTTCCTTGCCCGTGGCACATGCATCGCACGTGCCCCCTGGTTGGAGCGGTGGGCGGAGGCATGTGGCTGGACACGGCTGAGGCGCGAGGGTCGGCGGTGGCTGCTCTACTGGAGCCGAGAGCGGAGGCATGCGGTGGCGGTGAAGCGAACGATGGGACTGAGCTCCGCGGCGATGACGAGGAGTAGCTGGAGATACACAGCCCGAGCCGGAGTTGGTGCAGCAGAGCTTGGAGCACCTGGGAAATTCGATGGCGGGGCAGAGGGCGGTCGAGATCGAAGCGAGTGATGGCGGTGCGGGCCAAAGAGCCAAGAACGAAGGAGCAGGAAGGAGAATGGAGAAAAAAAGGAAGGTTCGCAAAAGGGGAGGCTTGGGGCTGCAAAGATCCTTGGTCGATGATCGCCTCAGGCGGAGCGGCGAACCTCCGTGACGTTGTGCAGAAGCTCGGAGCATCTGCAACAAAGATCGAAGAACTTTGGATCTTGCCAAGGTCATTGGCGATCGTCATCGCCTCAAGACACACCTCTGTTGTTGTCACCGACAGAGGGTCGAAGCTTGGTGGTCGGACCTTCTCTATTGGCGGATGAAGAACGATGGAAGGCGCAGTGGCTTTTTGTTGGGTTGTTAAATGCATCGTCGTGCGAGGTAGGAGTGGTTGAGGTATCTTGGACGGAGAGGAGAGAGAGGAAGCGAGTGATGCGGGTGGTTGCATAGGTCGGACGCGGAGGTGGGAAGAGGTCGTGGGCGAATGGCAGTTGCGCGGCCGCTGGTTGCACGTAAGGGGCGGAAGGGCGCAAGGGGAGCAGGAGCATGTCTACGAGGGGAGAAAAGGCCATGGGGCACGCGAGGGTGTGGCCACGTAGCAGGGAGATAAAATAATAAAACTTTAAATTAAAAATGATTAATTAATTAAAATAAATAAATCAATAAATAAAATAAATAAATAAATAAATAATGAAAATAAATAAGTAAAATAATTGATTAATTAATTAAAATAATAATGATATAAATAAAATAAATAATAACAAGATAAAATAAAATAATTAGATAAATAAAAAATAAAATTATAAAATAAAATAAAATAAAAAGGAGGTGACATGTGGTGGCTCTAGGAGGTGACACGTGGCACTCCATGAGCTACCACGTGTCACTCCCTGAAATTTTGAAATTAAATTAAAGGGAAAATCAAAAAGAAATAACAAAAAAGGTCAAATTTAAAAATGTTCTACATGAAAGTTGCTCGCCTCGACGAGATTTACGACTTTTGTGAAGGATCTGAAACCAAAATACATCATCTGTATAGAAAGTATTTTTGGTTGTATCCTATAGATATAAAATACTGCATTTTTTTAGTTTTGCAAATTTTTTATCATTTTGTATAAGATAAAAATCAAAATAAAATCAAAGAAAATATAAAATAAATATTTACAACTTAATCTATTTTTTTATTTTTAATAGGGGATTTTTACCCGGCAAACCCTATAATCTTTGCCAATTACCTCCACGGCCTTTAAAACAACCTAATTCCCCCCTCGACCCATAAACTTGCTAACCCTTACCCTACATACCATGCGGTTAACCCCCATCCATTTACCCATTAAAACTAACTGGATTCCGTTATATTCTTTTACATTATACCCACTTTGTTTATCAAATTTACATTGATTGCCACACCCCTCACCTCCTCTAATCTTCTACATGTCCCAAGAGGAAGAAATCCGCAAGGTCCGCCGACCTGCTCTGTCGATGCAGACGACCATAATTTTCAGCAAAGCTCTAGGAGATCCTCGGTCTTCATATCCATCGGGAGAACTTCTCTGCGACAGCATCGACCAGCTCCGTTCTCAGAGCATCTTCTCCAGCTTCGCAGGAACCCTAGTACATGTCTGGAAATATGTTATACCTCCTTCAGATCTCGTGGAGTTCGACCTCCTGGAGGCCTCTGGAACATGTGCAAGAACTCCTCTTTGTTAAGATTAAAGGACCTGGATTGACCAAATCTTGAAGGAGAAAGACCCAGATGGTTGAAGGAGGATCAAGGGTTAATCTGCACCCACGAACTCCCCACCTTTCTCTTCTTCTCTCTGAGTGTGAGAAATTTAGCATTTCAGGGGTTGAACAAGCAAACATGCGAGACCTTCTTCCTTGGCTATTAAGGAGCAATTTTGGGTGACTAGCTTGCAGGAATGCTGGTGTACCTCCCTCCTTCGTACTCTCCTACAATGTAAAAAAGGATCTCAATTCATCCAGAATCAGTCCAAAAATCAAGCTAAATGGTGAAGGGGAATGGGTTATCTTCTTGGTGAAGGAGAAAGATGATGGCTTGAGGGGCCTGGAGGAGGGGCAAAAGGGGCCTGGAAAGCGGGGGCGGTGAAGCGGGGGCTGGCGGGGGATGCTTCCCCTTAGGCACAGGCAGACCTTTGTGCAAGGCTTCCTCCTCCTGTCAGATCGAAGGGCGTAAGAAGATCAGAGGAGGCGAGGGGATCATACGTCACTTGTTGTTCCTCTCTCCCCCTCTCTTCCCCGTTTTGTTCTTCTGCTACAGGGAAGCAGTGAGCAGCCTATTTTTCCTTGTTTTCTTCACCAGACGAACGAGAGGAGATATGAAGCAGAGGAGGCTTGAAGGTACTCAAAGCTTTTGTCGACTTTAGCTATAGGTGGGTATCGCTGGAGTGATGCTCACAAAAGGGGAGAGGAGAACAGTGAAATTATGCGGAGATCGAGGAGGGGGTGGAGTTCGACCGCCTTCAGATCTCGTGGAGTTCGAAGAGCGACCGCCTTCAGATCTCGCGGAGTTCGACCTCCTCGAGGCCTCTGAAACAGATCATCGGAGGAAGGCAGCTGCTATGCGCTTGAAGCTGAAGATTCCAAGCTTCAATTTTTATGGCGTCGGAGAGCTCTAGCGATCGGATGGGGAGGACGAGCATGTGGAGCCCTCCTTCACCTTGCAGCTCCTCCGACGTCTGCCCTGTGTCCCTGGAGTCGATGGGAGCGGCGAGACGATCGTGGATTCGGATCGATATTCACGTTCATGAAGAGAGAGATGTCCGGGGCGGTGGGGGTCTCAAACGTACCATTAGATTTGCTAGGGTTTGATTAACTCAACTTAAACCCAAGCTAGTTAACCCAAGCAGTCTCAAATTAATGACAGGGTCTGTGGGGTAAGACGGAGCAAGTTTACGAGGTCGAGGGGAAACTAGGTTGTTTCAAAGGTCGTGGAGATAATTGACAAAGATTATAGGGTCTGCCGGGTAAAAATCCCTTTTAATAAATAAGAAATAAAAAAATAAAATAAAGAAGACATATGTACATGCTATATATACATAATCAAGTAGATTTATTTTCTTTGATTTTTGCTTCAATTTTTATTTGAATTTTTTACACATTTTATTAAAACAATAATCAAAAAAATAAATGCAAAAGAAATAAATCAAAAAAGATTATTTTTGTACATAAAATAATAAGATCAAATTAGTCAAAATATATAATATACAATAGGAGTCCAAAACCCAATGAACGTGCATTAATTCAAAAGTGAGTAGGGGTCCATAGGAAACTGTATGAGAGAGAGATATTCACGTTTAAAGGTTTTTAGTCTTAAAGTCTGGTTTGGATTTTATTGATCAGTTTTACAAATTATTTTTTTGGTATATTTTGTTTATTTGTGTTAATAATATGTACACTGTAAAGTTGATTTTATTCAATTCTGAGTTAGTGAAAAATAGATAAAATAAGAGAAAATATGGTATAATACAAGTGATATTTACAAGGAAATTTGGCTTCTTATTTAATGCAAAAATGCATGTTAAAATGCAGAAATTGATTAAAGGTAAAAATGCAGAATAAATGGAAAAATGCAGCTAATTACTCGGGAACGGAGCTCTATTTTCAATTTTTAGAGTAATGAATGACATATTCATCAATAGAGCACAAAGAAGAGACATCAATGAGCAGGGTTCTCATCTAGACATCGAAGCATGAGAAGATATCCCCATGGATGATGGATCCTTTGCTGGGTTCTATGCTGAATATGTTCAAGAAAGACCAAGGATGTGTATGAAGTAATTGTTATTAGCAACGATGTCTAAACAATAAGAATGTCAATTCACATTTGTCAATAGTATCACAAAACACTCATCAATCTCCTATACAATTAATAAAATTAATAATAATATGAAGAAGAATAGACAAATTTCCGAAACCCGACAGATGTTCCCAATACCAAGAATCATGGCTGCAGGTTCTGGGCAAGGGAAGAGGCTTCCTGAAGGGTTGCTACAGCATTGTCGTAATTGACGATGCCCATGAACCAAAATTCATGATCGTCAACGGAAACAACCTGAATGTACTTCTCTGATGGGTTCACTTTGCTTGCTGAAGGATTTACAGTCCTTAACTGATTCAGAGGAATTACCACCTGTTTGTTCATGGTATGGTAAATTCCAGCATGTAATGTCAGATGTCTTTAACAATAATATGAGACTTTAAAAAATGCACTAAAAAGACAATTACTATGATGTCGAAGAAACATAATATTTATTAAACAATAAGAATGGCAAGCAAAATAATACCAGAAAAACGAAGAAAAGTGGAATATTTATGAACACGAAGAAATTGTAGGGAAATTAAATTGATGAATCACAGTATGAAGCTGTAAGAGATGACAGTTGAAAGGAGTTGAGACCAGTCTAGCATAAAGAGCCTATTACTTGCATGCAATTAGTTATGGCCCATTAAATAATCGATATCCATTTTTAAGTCATTTAATGAAATTTCACGGACAAGAAAAGAACCTTAACATGATTTTAACTGAGTCGGACAATGTTGTTGATATTATCAAAGGAATATCTATTTTAAATTTGGAGGTGATATTATCAAAGAACCTTAACATGATTTTGACTGAGTTTCGTATAGCAACATCGAAAAGATAGTCCAATGGAATCAGATTATGTGTGCACTCAAACTGAGATGGTTAACCACTTTAAAATCATTAGCAGTATGCATAAACCACTTGCCTCCAAAAACTGCCTTATTATACCTATAATTATTAATGAGTTCACAAATCACATGAGTGCGGATGCATCTCGGATCTTTTCTTCCACAAATGCCATTATTCTTGTAGACTGGACAAAGGGTATATAAGCAAATCGAAACTTGTGCAAGGTTTTGGAAGCAGAGCACCCATACAATCGTTCAACTGATTTGACAATGAACTCCCCAACAACCTTCACTGTTTTTTGTTCTTTTAATTAATGTTCTCATTTCTCTTATTCGTATTTTGCACTTTTTCTATTGAGGATCGATAAGCCGTGCAATGAAGATATGTTCTATTTAAACTTTATGCAAGTAATAATCTTTTTTCTATAAATTTTATGCAAGTATTATACTTATTTGATGTTATAATCTTTTTTCCATAGAATTTTGTATATAATCGATATATCGATATATGAGGTTACCTTACCCCAACCCATATAGATAAATTCGTTGTTATCCAATTCAGAAATCTGACTTGTCATGGCAAATATATGACTGAAAAAAGATCGGTAAGAAAATATTTACTTTGGCAGTAACAGATACTATAAATGAAAGAGTTGTGTTCAAGTGGACATGAAAAAAAGAAAAACCAATAGTAATTTAGATGACACGAATAAGAATTCAAAGGACATCACGCATGAAATTGCTTATTTTGAACCAAGTACAGTTGCAACCTAGAATATATCTGACTGGAGGCAAAAATCCACGTGGTGTAAAAAGATTTTTTGTTTGAGTTTAGTTGAATGACTTTTACATAATTCCGTGTGAAAGAAGATGCTTCTTGAACAAACAATCCAAAAATATCACTTGAAAAACACTGTTATGCATTTATATGCAAAAAAAAACATATACTTTCCAAGCAGGAAATCTGATAGTATCAATGTGCAAAGTTAGTCCTAAAAAGGTAGATAGCCAATACTGTAAAAATTAAATTTTCAAATGCAAGTTCAAATGATTTTACGAACATAGCATACCTTATAGTAGCTCCATTCGGTTTTGTCCTCCACTTTGTACAAGAGAGCGTTGTCACTACAAAAGGCAAGTTTCGCAGAAGAGATATATAAAATTCCCATGACTGGACCAGCAGATGTTGATAAGTAGCATGCGTAAGACTTCTTGAGCTGCTCATCTGGAAGTGTTTCGAAAGAATTCCGGAATATGTTCTCATAACCACCTTCTGCTATCACTTTAGTACTCTGTGCAATCATTCCCATTGCAGCATCAGCAACGCTTGGTCCTGTTCTCACTGGATGATGAAATGGTTGCAAGAAAGAAAAGTACAATTAGCATGCAGATTACAGGCCCTTAAAGAATGAAACTACTCACTTAGAAAGAAGGGAAAAAAATATAACCTTTCTAATCTAATTTACATTTATGATAACTAATACCTTTCAAGACCTTGGAAGGAAAAAGCAGAGAGAATTTATCTGCTGAAAATACACAACTAAAACCGGCATCCCAATCTATGATGAAGCAAAGAGATTAATAATAGACTGCATGCAAAAGGTCATAACTGCATTTCGTACAATAATGAATATTTGCATCAGTGTAATTTCTGCCACCATATTTTAATCTTAACAAGAATTACTTTCTCGATGCAATTCAAGTTGTGAACGACACAATCAATCATATTTCAGCCATAGAAAGTTTTCTCTAGCTGTAACAAACACCTAATAACTACAAGAGGCTTAGCACTGCAGAGCCTTTTTCTCCGGACTTATGCACAAGAGCAAAACCCCCAAAAAGGATCGCTTATACTTTCACCAAATTATACTCGTGCGATGAATTAATAACATGCGAGCATCTATTAATGAAATTTCACAAGGAAACATTCATCCTAAATGACGTACCAAATGAAGACAAATAAAAGTTGAAAAAGTATCAAAAAAAATAGGAAGAGCCATCTCACCCATCCAACATCGAGCTCATGGTGGCAACAAAAATTCACATAAGCAACCACCACAGAATTCAGAAAAGGTTGCTTTAAATTTTGAAGCTTATTACCCAAAGGAATTGGTTTATTACGACATTTTAAATGGTGATGCCACATGATATAAATGAACAAATGCCTTACAAAATAGCATAAGATTAACATTAGTAGAACAAAACTAGGTAATGCCAACATTTCTACCGTTTGAAGGAATTTAACAAGCTTACAGGGTCATTATGCCCAATCAAATGACTTTATTGATGTAAAAGGTTAGGCAAAATAATCATCCTTCCCATACAGTAATGTCCCCTAATATTAGCCAAATTAGCCTCAATGCAATAAGGGCTCGTTGACTTATTAGAATTTCCACGAAATTTTGATTTTCCTAGAATGTGGTGTATATGATACTTCTGAAGTAGAAAAAATTAGAGGGTAATTGTCAATTTGGGTCCTCATCTATGAGTCCGATCTCAGAATGGGTACCTATCTTTAATTTGTAACAAACAGGGTTCCAAGACCGTTTAGAAAACGACAAAGTGATGTGTCGTTAGAATCAAAGGACCATTTGACGAAAAAGCCCTTAGAACTATTGAGCGAAAACAATAACTTGCTTATTCATGAGGCCCTAGTGTTCTCTTATATAGAGGAGAGACCCGATGGGCCAATTACATAATGAAGACGGAAAGAATAGAAAATACATAAAGGGGGCAAAATATAAATAATATCTCAACACTCCCCCTCAAGTTGGACCATAAATATTGTTGAAGGGAAAAATGAAGTTGTATTTCACGAAGCCCTAGAGCTTTCTTATATAGGAGAAAAGCTCTATGGGAAAATTACATAAGATAAACTGAAAGATAAACAAATATAAATAAAGACCACGAGATATAAGAATCTCAACACTCCCCCTCAAGCTGGAGCATATATGTCTATCATGCAGCATGCTCATCTTGGAACAATAACGATGAAAAGGACCCTTCGCTAGAGCTTTGGTAAACATGTCTACAATCTGATCACATGAAGCAACGCGAGTAGTGGAGATCAGTCCCTTTTGGATCAAGTCACGAGTGTAGTGACAATCTACCTCAATGTGTTTTGTTCTCTCGTGAAAGGCTGGACTGTTAGCAATGAACAGTGCTGCTTGATTATCACATTTGAGGTGCATAGGAAGGGGCACCTCAATAGTTAGGTCAGTCAGAACGGATTTAACCCACATCATTTCTGTACTCCCTTGGGCCATAGCCCTATATTCTGATTCAGCACTGGATCGAGCAACTACTGTAAGTTTCTTACTTCTCCATAAGACCAGTGAGCCACCAACAAACACAATGAAGATTGAGGTGGACTTCCTATCCTTGGGACACCCAGCATAATCCACATCTGCACATCCAGTAACTGTGAGAGATGTATCTCTTCTGAAAAGAAGACCTGCCCCTGGAGAAGATTTCAGGTATCTCAAAATCATGCACATTGCATCCATGTGAGCATGTTCTGGGCTGCTCCATAAACTGGTTGACTATGCTCACAGCAAATGATATATTAGGCCTGGTAATAGTAACATATAACAACTTTCCAACCAGTTCTCTGTAACATCTCTTATCCACCTCTTCAGAGTTAACATCATAGAGCCTAGCATTAGGATTCATTGGTGTAGTAGCATGTCTGCATCATGTCATACATGTCTCAGATAGAAGGTCAGTGACATACTTCCTTTGCATCATAACCATACCATGTTGATTCCATGCAAACTCCAAGCCAAGGAAGTAACGTAGTGTTCCAAGATCCTTGGTCACAAACTGTTGTTCAAGGAAATCCTTAGCTGCCTGAATGCCATGTTCATCACTACCAGTAACAATGATGTCATCAACATAAACCAGAACAACAATTGCATGGCCTAAAATTTCGTCGAAATTCGACCGAATTTCGATCGAATTTCGATTTCGGTGGGTAATCGAAATTTGACCGAAATGGCCTATATCGGCCGAAATTTGGAGGCCTTAGTTCAAAAAACGACCGAAATGACCGAAATTTCGGTCGAATTTCGACCGAAATTCGGCCGAAATGTCATTTCGGTCAGTCACCGAAACGAAACCGAAATCCAACATTTAAGGCCTTGAACAATTGTACCTCTCTGAGTTCTCTTAACAAAAAGAAAATGATCTGCGGTAGATCGGACGAACCCCTTCTGTTCAATCAACTCTGAGAGCTTTTGAAACCACGCCCTCGGACTCTGCTTAAGAGCATATATGTCCTTATGAAGACTGCACACAATACTAGACTCCCCCTCACCAGCAAACATTGGTGGCTGCTGCATGTAAACCTCCTCCTGCAGGTCACCATACAAGAACGCATTCTTTACATCTAATTGGAAAAGCGGCCAGTCACGTACCACAGCAACAGCAACAAGAATAGAATTCGTAGTGTAGAGTGACGAGCAACCGGAGAAAAAGTGTCTTGGTAATCCACCCCATAGGTTTGGGTGAACCCTCGAGCAACCAACCTGGCCTTATATCTATCCACAGTGCCATCCGCTCGGTGTTTCACAGTAAACACCCACTTACTGCCAACCACAAACGCACCTGGTGGAGCATGTACAACGCTCCATGTGCCACAAGATTGTAAAGCTACCATCTCCTCCTCCATAGCGAGACGCCAATGGCTACTCCGCAACGCCTCCTGATAGGTCTGTGGTATTTCCAGAGAAGACAGCCCCACAACAAACCTCTGAAAATCCTTGAAAAGACGATCCAAGGAAACATGTGAAGCAAGAGGATGCATAGTGCATGCCCGCTTCTGCCTCCGTAGAGCAATAGGCATGTCCAGATCCTCGTTACTTGTAGAAGATATAGTATCCACGATTTCTTGTACCTCAGTCTGTACATGCAAATCACCAGTGCCATTAGAAGAACTTAAATGTTCAGTACATATCTTGGGCGTGCTGGATGATGGAGGAGGCACATGAGCATGGGAATGTCGCTGGTAAACCTGCGGAAAGAAAGTAGGAGACGGTGGAGGTGGTGGTGGAGGTGGTGGTGGCGGTGGTGGTGGAGGCGGCGGTGGAGGAGGTGGTGGTGGAGATGTAATGGGGATCGGAGAAAGAGGCATATAGACCTCTTCTCCATCCTCTGAAGGAGTAAGCATGTCACCTATGGGAGAGAAATACATAATGGACTCAAAAAATGTGACATCAGCACTGGCGTAGTACCTTCGTCGAACAGGGTCAAAGCAACGATGTCCATTTTGGGTCTTAGAATACCCAACAAACACACATTTAACAGCTCTTCAAGACCAGGAGACATTTGATGAACAAAAGCTATTGAACCAAAAATATGAGGCGTAAGCGATAAAAGATCCATCTCGGGAAACGCAATCAAGAATGGGATCTTTTCCCCCAGCACCGAAGAGGGCATACGATTAACCAGATAACAAGCGGTTAGAACGACATCTCTCCAGTATGAATGAGGAGCACGACTCTAAATCAAAAGGGTTCTGGTAACGTCCAAAAGATGGTGATGTTTTCGTTCAGCCATCCCATTCTGTTGGGAAGTATATGCATGAGATGTCTGATGCACAATACCATGAGACCTAAGAAATTGAGAAAGCTCAGTAGTGCAAAATTCCAGTGCATTATCAGAACGTATAAACTTGACTTCTGCTGAAAAAATATTCCTTGTTTTATTAATAAAGGACTAAATAACAGGACCAGCATCAGACTTGCTCTTAAGAAGAAAGACCCAAGACAATCTCAAAAACTCATCAACTGCAACAAGATAAAACTTATATCCCCGATGATCTGGGACACGACTAGGACCCCAAATATCAAAATGAAATAACTGAAACAGACTATGACTGCTTCGACTCTGACGACTCTGGAAAGTGGACCGATGATGCTTCCCAAGCTAGCAGGCCTCACACTGGAATGTAGAGCGAGGAGAAATCTGTGGAATAACATGACTCAGCTTTTGCAGAGGAAGATGACCAAATAGAAGATGTCACATATATAGAGAAACAGATCCAGTGTGAAGAGAAGTTACACCAGCATATGGAGATTGCACTAGTCTGTAGAGACCCCTTGCTTGCGGCCAGCTCCAATCACCCTACCCGTGAGTATTTCCTGAAACACCAGAGCAGATGGATCAAGGCACGACAATGTAAATCTTTGGTGATTTGACTAATTGATAGTAAATTCATAGAAAAATCAAGAGCATAAAGAACATTCTGAAGCCTCAGTCCGGGAGTCAACTGCACCTCCCCCTGACCAGTAATGGGAGAATGTGTCCCATCTGCTATCACAACAGACCGTCCAGGCTGAGTCGGACAAAAAACACTAAATTGGCCTCTGTCATCACAGAGATGATGGGATGCTCCGGAATCCATGATCCATTCTGACAAGTATGTCCTGTAGCAACTAGTAAAGGCATATGCTATACCTGACATAGAGGTTGATGCTGAGGCAGCTATCTCTGAGGATCCTGAAGGAGAGCTGGTAGATCATGAAGTAACACGCATAATCTCCCTTAGCCGCGCCACAAGCTCGTCAAATCTCTAGTCAGATACAGGTGATGGACTCCCAGCCTGTTGTATCTGCTCTGCAACTCGAGCTGAAGCAGGAAACCCATGCTTAGAATAGCAGGTTTCCTCAAAGTGGCCTAGCCTGTGGCAGTAGGTGTGTGGCTGACGGGATCGACCACCCCATCCTCTGCCTCGGTTAGGGCTTCCCCTACCACGTTATGTTATAGGGCTTCCTCTACCACATGATACAGCCATAGTTGAAGATGTCTGAGACTGTAAAGTACTACCATAGGATATAGACAGTCTACTCAATCTGCGATGTGCCTCCTCCATCGGAGGTATGGTAGCATCAGTAAGAATCTGGGCACGAGCTGCGCCATACTCATGGTCAAGGGCTACTAGGAAGACCCCAGTCATCACAGAGTCTCTGTATGCCTTGAGTTGCTCTGGTGTAGCAGTCAAGGGAATGTATCCATGTAGCTTCTCAAACATACCCCTCAAAGAAGTATAGAGAGTATGAAGGGGGCGACCATTCTGCTTCGATGTGAAGATATCATGCTGGAGCTGCAGTATCTTCGACTCGTTCTTCGTCGGAAAGTATGTAGCGGCGAGAATATCCCACATAGCCTTTGCAGTAGGCTGACTCAAAATATCATGGCTATCGCCGTGGACACAGTCCCGGATAGCTACACGTGTGCATATGCATCATTTGCCTCCCATGAGGCATTTGTCCCAGTCTTGTTGCGTGGCTCCTCTGTCGTGAGGATGTGCTT
The DNA here is from genome assembly GCA_037367405.1 of Ottelia alismoides. Lineage (NCBI taxonomy): Eukaryota > Viridiplantae > Streptophyta > Magnoliopsida > Alismatales > Hydrocharitaceae > Ottelia > Ottelia alismoides. The sequence goes on from JAZKJV010006717.1 coordinate 627,867, forward strand.
CTTGCCATTACACTGTATTAAACTCATGAACTGCATGGCCCACAGTTCATTATTGGTTCCATCCATTTTAACGATGGGTGATGGACCTTTGAAAGCACACAGGGATGGGACTTTTGCTTTGTTGTCAGACATGATGACAACTATCTCCGACACTGGATCTGCAACAAGAAAGACCTGCGTATACACCGACATACAGGAAGATGGTTGTGGGTGTAGACTCATACCACAACCTCTTCCATTCTTCTGGAGATTCCCTTGGGTAACTAGAGTGTTTTACATACTCATGTTACACCCTAGGTATCCAAGATCACAGTGTCGAATCTCTACTGGCGGCACGAGGGCAAGGACCACACGGTCCTCACAGGAGGTGGCACACGTGCAAACCGCATGTGGTGCGGCACGGATAGGAGTGTGTTGGTTGCTCGCGAGACGTGCAGGATGCGCGAGGCAGTGCGCGTGGCAACACGCAGGCGCGAGGCGCTGGAGGTGCACAGCAGTGCGTGTACTGCACGAGGCGCGTGCTGGGCGAGGCAGCGCCGACTGCACACGGGCGACGCAGGCACAAGGGGTAGTGCAGGTGTGCGGTAGTGTTTTTGGTGGGGGTAGGTCTCTAGGGCACAGGCTCCAGTCTAGGACCGTCGCTCTGATACCATGTTGAAGGAGAAAATGAAGTTGTATTTCACGAAGCCCTAGAGCTCTCTTATATAGGAGAAAAGCTCTATGGGAAAATTACATAAGATAAACTGAAAGATAAACAAATATAAATAAAGACCATGAGATATAAGAATCTCAACAAATATCAATCATGCTTATCTTGGAACAGCATCTCTGGTAAGGCCCTCTAACTAGGGCCTTGGTAAGTACATATATTGTCTGATCTCCTAGGCTAACATGAGTAGTAGAGATAAGGCCCTTTGTATCATGTCTTGAATGTAATGACAATCTACCTCGATATGCTTGGTCCTCTCATGGAAGGCTGGATTGTTTGCGATGAAGAGAGCAGCATGGTTGTCACATTCGAGGTGCATGGGAAGAGGCACCTCAACTGTTAGATCAGTAAGAACAGATATGACCCACCATGGCCCTTTATTCTGATTCTACACTGGATTTGGCAACCACTGTATGTTTCTTGCTCTTTCATGACATAAAGGAACTCCCTATAAACACTGTAAGCCAAGTCAAATCGCGCTCACCTAAAACTCTCCATACTTCTATAGGAATGTCAAGTGGTCCTACACCTTTCCCAGATCTCACAACCTTCAAAGCCGCATCTACTTTCTTTCTTTGTATTCGTCTATAGCTTGCACGATTCAAGTAACTTTCACTACTAGCTAGATCACCCAAACTGATCTCTCTATTTCCTTCCCCAGTGAAAAGCTTATGGAAATACCGCTTCCATCTAGTTTATATATCCTTCTGAGTAACAAGCATGTGACCTTCCTCATCCTTAATGCATCTCACTTGAGAAAGTTCTTTGGTATTTCTTTCTCTTGATTTGGCCAACCTGAATATGTCCTTCTGACCTTCCTTAGAGTCGAGATTTTTGTACAAAACTTCGTAAGCTTTTGACATAGCTTCGCTTACAGCCTTCTTTGCTTCCTTCTTCGTTATTTTCTAGTTTGTGACGGTTTCCTCTGTTCTATCCTTAGACATAGCTTTAAACCATGCTCTTTTAATTTTCTATAGTTCCAGGGAAATGTTCAAGCTAGCTTACCTAGGTATGGAGGAAAGAAATAGGCTTCAATTCTCAAATCAAAGGCTAACCCGACATGGAAAGCAATATGACAGACATGTGATTCCCATCTAGGTGATGATCGACGATAATTATTATCTAGGGGAGGGAAAAGAGCAAAGTAGCTTGACTTTTTCCTTGCAAAAGTAAATAGTGATTGATGGTCAACTATCTGTATTCCACTAGCCAAATATCTATATCCTTAATACTCAATAGTTAATATAAAAGAAACTCGACGTGAAGATGTGAACTGCCACTTAGTCAAGGGACTTGAAGTTCTTGTTAGTTCAAACATGAGTTGAGAGCTACTTCCCGTCGCTCTCCCTGGAATATAGATCACCCAAGTTAGTTTGCCAGACTCAGACAAGGATCGGTTGGGGATGATGGTTAGTTAGATGGGCTTTTTGTTGTACAGTGAGAGGATAAGGAACGGAGAAAATTAGTATTAGCAGAGACCTCCAAGGACGTCAGTCGAAGCGGTCCAACTATAATGTGCGAAAGGTTGCAAGGCGAAAGCCTTTTTTTGAAGAAAAATAGGGTGGCATCCCAAAGTGGGATCCACCGCATGGCGTAAGTATAAATATATTAAGAAAGGAAAAGAGAGAAGTTACATCACTTTACATTTGCCACGATAAACAAAGCATCTTACAATGGCTCAACACATTATCCGTATGACCCCCCCCCCCCCAAAGATGACCTTGTTCCTACGAGCTTAGCAAGTAAGCAAGCGAGTTCAAGGCAGCTACGAGCCATAAGCGGCCTTTTAATGGTAGATGAGTTGTATCTTAGGTGCCTTTTTATGAAAGGGTGAAGGAGGGATATTAGTATATTTAAGTATGGTAACATTCCTTTATAAGCATTGATTTGTTAAAAAGTAATCGTATACTTAGTCTGATGTAAGGCTTGTAACATTCTCTATAACACTCCCATGTAGTGAAGTGGAGAGGTGCGATGGTACAATAGCATATCAAAGTCATCTTTCTTCCATCGCACCTCCTTTCTGTCCTTTATTTTATGCCCCAACCTTTGATTTTGTCGTATTTTCTTCGTAAGGTGTGGATGATCCTAGCCACGCCTTTAAAGACATGTCTCGAGGCACTGAGGCATAAACCCCAAGGTGGTTTTTCCATGAAAATCGTCTCGAGGCTATAGCCTCAGTATGGATATCCGAAGCGTAAGCCTCACAGACTCAATGTGGTATCGAGACGGTGAGGCAATTTCGTTGCCCCGGTCTGTTGTGCATTTTGGGGCAAATAAATAATAAAGTATATATAGCTATCCTTTTATAATAATATATAGATATAAAGCATATATTAGTCACAAACATACAAGAGTCACAATATATAATTTTACCATGTACATCTCTAGTAACAAACCCCATATATTGAATGAAACATATATGTTAAGTATACATATATGTTAGTCGTTTCCTCATGTGTGAGTGTGTACATAAGTAACAGGACTCAAAAATGTATTATAGTATCATTATATGGTAATCCTGAAATATATTGTTTCATAAATGTATATAATACATATATATATATTACAATCATCATTACATCAAAAAGATCATGCAAGTGTACAGTGGTTGTTTCTAATTAGTATAAAGAAATTTTATATCAACAAATGATATTTAATTGCTTGTATGTAGTATATGTTTAAGAGATTGTATATATTTAATTAGTATATGGTCAAAATGCTAAATTGTGTACAACTATTCAATCTAAAAATATTTGGATTATAATTTATTATAATATACTCTGTGAATATTTGAAGTTTAAGATTTTATAACACTATAAGTTTATTTAATAATAGTTTTTACATGTATTTTCTTCATAAATTGAGGCTTACACCTCGACCACCTCGAGACTTAGGCCTCGCCCCAATAACAAAAAATCACATCGATCCGCATCGCGTTTTTTAAAGCATTAGTCCTAGCAACTCATGTACTTATGTGTTGTATGCTCATCCCCCCTGTTTTCTTATAGCAAAGGGTGGATTCATCGAGAACCCACATTGGCGGGTCTAATGAGGCACTGTAGAATGGTCCAGCGAATGTCTCATATGTGGATATCCTATCGGGCCACCCATTCGATCCGGTCGACTAGCTCCGGTCGTGGCGTCAATCCCGAATGGGCGAAGGGGTCTGGATCCACATTTCCGAATTTAGGCAGACCCTTTCGACTCATGGATCGGGTGGCAGAGCCGGGGCGGTTTGCGGGTGCGGTCGAGTCTTCTCCTTAAGAATCGGTGGCTCGCCAGTGCTCGAGTTGGGGGTTTCCCAGCGTTGGCGACATCGTTGGAGGCTTCAGTGACGAGCAATGTGATGGGACGAGGGAGGATTCGAACAAGAAGGACAGGCTACTGATGGATCCTTTGATCGAGTCAGGTGAGGCGGCATGGTGCTGGAGGTCGATGGTGATCTCAGAGAGGAGCTAGCGCCTCCTTCGGGGTTGATTGTGTGGAGCCGGCACCCGTTTTCCAGACAGAGGAAGCGTGCTCGAGGGCTTGCTCGGGCACAAGGTCGGGGGAGGTGTGGGTTGCTGGCGCTTCAGATGGCCTAGGGTGCATGGTTAGGGAGATTGATGATCGCAGCATCCAAAGGGGAGATATGGATGGCAGTACTCTCCCAGGACTTGAAGGAATGAAGGAGGCGTTGGCCGTTGGAGGTATACTACAGCATGGATAGGTTGGGGTCGGTCTGAAGCAGACCAAGATGTGGTGGACTGAGCGGACAATATCTGAGACGCGGACACCTAATGTGCAGCATGATGGAGCATCGTCGGGCGGGAGAGTCGAGATATTAGAGGAGGTTGGAGGGGAGTTGGATCCAGGTCACAACTGGGAGAGGCGGGAAGGCCAAGGGGTGGAACGGGAGTTACAAGTTGGCAGGGGGCAGATCTGGAGGAGGAGGCGCGCAAATGTTTGGGACGGTGCCACCGAAGGGCTCATCTAAGGTGTGACAATGAGGTTAATCACATGGAATGTTCTGAGGTTGGGAAGGTCGGAGAAAAGGGGGCAGTGTAGAATTTGCTGTGGAATCAAGGGATGTACGTGGTGATGCTACAGGAGACGAATATTTCGCATGGACTGGTTGACGTCTGGAAGGAGGTCGGGCACGCCAGGTTGGCTGAATGTAGAGGATTAGACTTCGAAGGGGCTTTCGGGGGTATTTTGACTGGGTGGAATGTGGATAAGTTCAACATGGAGGGGAGTGAGCTGCAGAGAAGATACTCTATCACAACGTTATTGCGACGAAAGGCGAACGGACTGAAGATCTTGCTCGTGAACGTCTATGGACGTTGCAACGAGGTCAGCATGGCTTGCTTGATGGAGGATTTGATTGTGGCTAGGACTGTGGCAGGTGATACTGCATGGATTACCGCGGGGGATTTTAATGTCACTCAGATCTCGAAGGGTCGTCCAGGTGGTCATGGGTGTAGAGACAATGGTTTAGTGGAGATGAGGGATGTGTTGGACGAGCTCGGGCTTTAGATGGTGAATGCGGCAGGATGTGTGTACACCTGATGGAATGTGAGATCCAAGTCTCGTATTGATAGATTTTTCATACCTGTTGAAGCACTGGAGATTTTCTCCTGACGGGGGCTCGGGCTCTGCCTAGGGCACACTCGGACCATACTCCATTGTTGTGGCCTTCGGGGAGGGGGTTCGTCCTCGAACGTTTTTCCGCTTCGAGCGATCTTGGTTGTTAAAGGAGGGCTTTAGGGAGTCGGTGGCGAAATTCTAGGAGTGAGCGCCTGCTGGCAAGGTTTGAAAAAACGAAAGGCGGAACGAGGCGGTCTCCTTGGAATCGAGGCGAGGCGTAGCCTCGAGGCGGTCGAGGCGTAAGCCTCAGTTTATATAGAAAAATATGTATAAAACTACAATTATATATATCTCTATGTAATTATATGTTCTCTACCCAATATATAATAATTTACACTACAAGATATGATGAAATAATAAAGATAAGAACCCCAAAATAGAAGATAGAACAATATCATATACATTTATACACATTTTCATCCAATCAAAGAGGAATTCATTGACTATAGATATTGTGAAAGAATTAAACAATACATATATGTCTATGAAATATTGTTGTAATTGAAAGTATGACTAAATATACATCGAAGAAATTTATGTTATGTGTCTAACATATAATATCTGATCGCACGAGAAACCATGAATCATATCCATTTCGAGCAAATCTTTGAAATATTGTTGTAATTAAAAGTTCGTTTAAATATATGTCGAAGAAATTTATGTTGTGTCTAATATATAATATAAGACAACATGAGAAACCACGAACCTTATCCATTTTGTTTTGCTTGATATATTGCAAATCTTGTTAAGTTATAAGTATTGTTTAATTTAATATTTATGAATTCATTCATTAAGAGTGAAATAGTAAGAGTTTGCCAAAATAGTTGGATACATTAATTGTAAATATGAAGTTATGGGCATGAAAGAAACATCATATTTAGGCATTCATCTTATATAATCATTATCCTAAATAAACAGATATTGATAAGCTTCTCAAACTACTAAGTAAACCATGAAAACATGGTTTTAAAAAACACGCCTCGAGGCGCTGAGGCGTACGCCTCGAGGCGGTTTTCTGAGAAAACCGCCTCGAGGCGCCCGCCTCAAGCTGCCCATGTGAGGCGTACGCCTCGAGGCGGTGAGGCGGTCCTCGAGGCGTCGAGGCGGTGAGGCGGTCTTGAGGCGCTGCCTCGGGCTGCATAGGTTTGGTACCCTATATTTTATATTTTTATATTAATTTTTATGATATCTTAAGTATAATATTAATTATTAACAACTTGGTTTGTTATATTGTCATATATATATTTATTTTGTATTTAAAATTATACATTATCTATTGTATAAATTGTTAGCTAGTCATATAACACATATAACACAACATAGACATATTATATATTATGTATATTAATAATATATGTTAGTCACATAAGTTTGCTTCATCCATATACATAAAGGGAAGTGTTACATATCAACAAGAACTTCACCCACCAACATTAATGGAGGTCATAATAAGCTTTGCATTTTATATGGATGATAATATGAATTAGGATTCAAAGTAAATCATGCAAAGAATATTATATATTCTCATTCTCATAGCATATATGGTGAATATGTTGGGAATATCTAAATTTATGATTTTATAAATATATAATTATGCTTAATTATATTTTATGTATATTTTCCTATATAGATCGAGGCTTACGCCTCGACCGCCTCGAGGCTTACGCCTCGCCTCGTCAAGGGAAAACCGCCTCGATCCGCCTCACGTTTTTTAAAACCATGCATGAAAATAATAAAAAAATACTTCAAAAAAGCAAAAACGCCTCGACCGCCTCGAGGCGCACGCCTCACAGGTAGGGATGAGCATTGGGCTGGGCCGGCCCGGCCCAGCCCGAAGCCCAGCCCAAAAAGCCCGGCCCGGCCCAGGCCCAAATGAACATCGGGTCGGGCTTGGGCCCAATATTTAGGCCCAAAATTTTTTTGGGCCGGGCTCGGGCTTGGCTCGGCCCAGCCCGACCCGGCCCAAGGGCCCGGCCCGAAGAGGGCCCGAACCATTTCCCATATAATGCACACATGAAAATTCCCACATATTTCATGTACACTCCCTTCTTGTATCTCGTCTTCGTACAATGTTTATAAATCAAGAAAGTAAAGTTTGTGACATATGAGTTGTTGATCATTGTATTTCAATTCAATATTAATTTTCCTTAATTAGTCTTTGGTTTAGATTGTATTCGTTATTCTTGGATTTGTTAGTATTTATTTTTCAATCAGCATATTTTCTATTATTGAACCTTTACCCAATATGGGTCTTATGCCCAGTTTTTAACATGTAAGGTCTGGTGCACCTATTGTTAACTGGTTAAGTTTGTTTCACTCTTTTAGCTTATATACATGTGAGACATTCATCGTATCTGACATTGAGTGCACGTGTGAAAATGAGATATCATCGGATTTGGTGGAATCGAATTTTACTTGTTTCACAAGTATTATGGCACATGTTTTAAACAAATTTAGCTTGTGTAACTTGAATTGAGATTAACTTCAAACAAAAGACTCAAAGTTAATAGTCTCTAACGGGTGGCGATGGGCCGGCCCGGCCCAAACCCGGCCCAAAGGAATTGGGCCGGGCCTGGGCTTGGGCCGAGCAAAAAAAAATTTTGCGGGCCTAAGCCCGGCCCAAGGCCCGATTTTTTTAAGCGGGCTTGGGCCTGGGCCCTTCAGGGCCCGGCCCAGCCCGGCCCATGCTCATCCCTACTCACAGGACTGCTCTGAGGTGTAAGCCTCGATGCTAAAAGGGACCGCCTCACCTCGAGGCGTACGCCTCGACCGCCTCGAGGCTAGCCTTTTCGAACCATGCCTGCTGGTTTGGCGACATGTAGGATGGTGAGTGGTGGCCAAGCTGGCATCGTTGAGGAAATACTTATGGGATTTCAATAGAGCCAACGGGATGCGGCAGCAAAGCAAGAGGTTGAGGGTCCAGGAGGAGGTGTGCGGATTGGAGTCTTGGACAAGTTTGAGGATGAAAGGCAGTTGTTGGATGAGGAGCTTGCAAATAGGGGCACGCACTTGCAAGAGATTATGCTTGAGGACAAAAAGGAGGAGATCGCATGGAGGCAGAGATCAAGGCAGCGTTGGTTGAGGGAATGTAATGCGAACACGAGAATTTTTCATGCACTGGCCAGTGGGAGGAGGCACAAGAACTTAATTCACTCGATTTCAGCCGGGGGGTGGAGGTGGAGGATGATAAGGAGGTGGGAATCGCCCTGAGATCTCATTTTCAGGCTTTCGGTAGAAGGCTACTCGGTCTGGATGAGGTTGGTAGGGCAAGGGAGTTTCGCAGATCTCTGATTCGGAGGCTGGAGAGCTGGTGAGGGGATTTACGGAGGAGGAAGCCATGCAGCGTTGTATCAGCTTAATGCAGATGTGGCACCGGAACACAATCAGTTCTCGGTATACTTCTATAGGGAGTTTTGTGAGACAGTCAAGGGGGACGTTTTGAAGGTGCTGGAGGAGTTTCGAGATAGGAACAGGGGATTCGAGAGGCTGAAGTCTGAACAAAGCGATTCTTTTCATGCTTCCTAAGAAGGAAACGCCGATCAGGGTCGAGGACTACAGACTTATTACGTTGTCTAATGTTATCTATCTGTTGGTGTCAAAAATTCCGGCCAACCGATTGAGGGAGGTGTTGCATTGTTCTCGGGAGAGCTATGGTGGACGGTTTGGTTATGGCTTCAGAAGTTGTATCGGACTGGAAGAGAAGTAAGGCCAAAGGAGTGCTATGGAAGGTAGACTTCTCTAAAGCATATGACTTGGTGGATTGGAGATTCCTATGGGCTTCGCTAGAGAGAAGGGGATTCCCTGAGGCATGGGTTGCTTGAATCAAGCGGTGTGTCACAATGACTTCTCATGCAGTGCTCGTTAAAGGCAGACCAGAGGGGGGGTTCTTCCAATCGCAGAGAGGAATTAGGTAGGGATGCCCGCTGGCTCCACTCCTATTTATGATTGTGACATATGCATTAGAAGTAATGATGAGGTTGGCAGTGCAGGGGGACTGGTGTTCTGGGTACCGTAGGGAGAACATATCCATTCGGATTCTTCAGTACGCTGATGACACTATACTTTTCCTAGGGGCTGAAGAGGAGAAGATTCGAAGAGCATTTACTATTATGGATATCTTCAGGGACATTTCAGGGCTTCACGTCAATAGGGATAAGTCGACGATGGTGCCTTTTGACCTTGCGGAGGACGAGTTGCAGCGTGCCTCGGAGTTACTGGGCTACCCGACAGTAGCTTTGCCGGTCACTTATTTGGGGCTCCCGTTGTTGGCTGGGAGGCCGAAGTCTGAGGATTAGAAGATGCTGCTTGAAAGACTGGAGGAGAAGCTGGCAGAATGGAAGGCGACGTAGCTCTCTAAGGGTGGGAAGTTTTGGTACTCCTGAAGCATGTTCTCTCAGCCATCCCGATATTCTTTTATTCCACTAGATCTCTACGAGCAAGGGTTTGCACCAGGATTGAGGTTCCAATGAGGAGATTCTTTTAGTCGGATGGGCGGTAAGGCAAGATTCAAGAAGGGCATCTACCTGGTGGAGTAGGATAGGGTGACGCATCAAAGAAGAAGGGTGGGCTCAAAGTGTTGCATATAGGGGACATAAATAAGGCTTTTATGGCAAAGCAGGTGGTGCAGGTGTGGAGGAAGTCATGGGACCTGGTGTGTTGCGTGCTCAGAAAGATCTATGGTGTTACCTTATCGTTGGAGGTAGTGTTGGGGCGGCTTCCATCATCCTTGTCGTAGGGGATTACCTTGATCGTTCCGAAGATTGCTTCTAGATTGAGATCAGCTCTGAGGGATGGCTCGAGATTTCATTTCCGGAAGGATGATTGGACGGGAGATGGGTTGTTAGGGGAGCGATACCCACGCCTATTAAGGTTGGCGGTCGATAGGGAGGTGTGTGTGCAGGAGGTTTGGGAGCATGAGGCCTAGTCTTCAACATTTCTATCTACTTTGTCGGAGTAGAGGGTTAAGGAGTTCATTTCTCTACATACCAAGCTGCTTCAGAGGGATCATCCGTCCTCAGGAAGAGATCATCTTGTATGGAGAGATGGGAGGTTTAAGCTCCTGGAGGGCGGACCTGGCGAGTGAGGGGGAGGTCAGGGAGGAAGAGGGACAGGTGCCTACAGATGGAAGGAGTCGTGATCGCCTACGGATATAGAGCTTCAAGCTCCAGATGATTGGGGCCTCGGCAAAGGAGGCAAAACTGATGGAGTCTGAGCTATTGCGAGATGTTGCAGCACGGAGCTCGCCCTAGGTCAATCTTTCTCGCTCAACTAGAGGCCGCTCTTCGGGGTGGAGGAACAATGGGAGGTGCAGGAGGCGGTAGAAGGGGAGGGGCGGGGCCCTTGTTGCGGGCAGAGGAGGGGGCGGAGGAACAATGAGAGGGGGAGGGGGAGGAGCCCCTTCTGCGGCCGGAGGCGGGGGAGGAGGGGAACGGGGGTAGAGGAGGCGGTGGAGGGGAGGAGGCGGGGGGCCCTGATGTGGGTGGAGGCGGGGGAGGAGGGGAGTGGTGCTGGTGGCGGATGCGGGGAGGAGGGGAGCAGGGGTGGAGGAGGCGGTTGAGGGGGAAGGGGCGGGAGCCCCTGCTGCGGCGAAGGTAAGGGAGGAGGGAGCGGGGGTGGAGGAGGCGGTGGAGGGGAGGAGGCGGGGGCCACTGCTGCGGGTGGAGGCGGAGCGGTGTTGTTGGAGAAGGCATGGGAGGAGGGGAGCGAGAGTGAAGGAGGCGATTGAGGGGGAGGGGAGGGGGGCCTGTTGCAGCGGAAGTGGGGGAGGAGGGGAGCGGGGGTGGAGGGGGAGGGGGCTCCTGCTGTGGGTGGAGGTGGGGGAGGAGGGGAGCGTAGCTATGGGCAGAGGTAGGAGAGGAGCGAAGCGGGGGTGGAGGAGGCGATGGAGGGGGATGGGGCAGGGGCGGTAGACCTGGAGGAGGAGGTGGAGGTCGGGGAGGAGGGTGAGGGCAACAGACCTGGAGGAGGAGGAGGAGGAGGAGGGCGGCGGATGTCGAGGAGGTGGGTGGATGCTGGGTAGGGAAAGGGAGACGAAGAGGGTGAGGGGGAGTGATACTCAATGTAAATTTGATAAACAAAATAGGTATAATGTAAAAGAATATAGAGGAATCCGGTTAGTTTTAATGGGTAAATGGATGGAGGTTAACCACAGGATCTGTAGGATAAAGGTTAGCATGTTTTAAAGAGTCGAGGAGGGAATTAGGTTATTTCAAAGATTGAGGAGGTAATTGGCAATGTTTATAGGGTCTGCACGGTAAAAATCCCAATAAATTATGTACGCTTTTCATAGGCATTATCCATCATTTTTAAATAATATAACTCAATATTAACATTTTAATATATTTATACATCAATACATGCACTTTGATTGATTAAAGAATGGCCCCGCATATAAAAAAGTCATGACACCATCCTCCATTAATGCACCTCCAAACGAAAATCTAGCGCAATAATAGTGGTTTTATTACTTCGATATATGCTAGTCGTATCACTACAATGGTAGTGTTCTAAGAACTTCCATGACCACTAACTCAATTTTCATCCTTTGTCAAATTTAAATCTTACCTGGGTCTACAGTACATCTAATGAGTCCGCGGTACATCTAATGAGTCTACGGTACATTTAATGCTCGAACTAATGCCTAGCGGAGGAAAGGGAATTCTTAATAATGAGCTACCATTATTCCCACAACGAAGTTAGGAATTTTTACCCTTAACAGAATGAAATGAACGAAAGGAGTTGGAATTAATGAAGACAATTAATTTGGTTTTAAAATGTTTGAGATGATGTGGCTTTTAAATGTATGAGATATAAGGGGAAAACGAGAAAATGCATTTGATTGCACAAGTGATTCATATAGAGAAACGGAAGGAAAAGAATGGGAATTAATGAAGATAATTTGGTTTTTGAATGCATGAGAAAGTTGAAACAAAGAAACATTGTTGTGTAGATTGCACGAGTGAACTGAGAGGAAAGGAGGGATAATGATTTAGAATATAGATTTGATAATTTACCCTATGGAGATCATCTCGGAATGTGAAAACACTGGAAATATATAACTAGATTATCATAAGAAGAAAATGGACAAAAGGATATGTAACAACATATTAGTGGATCTTCTCCGCTCCCTCCCAACCCATTTAACATGCGAGATAGGAATCACCCCAAGCACTGCCTTTCACTCGATCCAATTCTCTCGAAAACATAGCATACTAACAATTCCCGTTCCTTCATCTCAATCTGTCGGGTTCTGGAGAGAAAGGGATCTAATTCCGCCATATCCACCCTCAATTCATACCAATGCAGTGAAATCACAACATTTGCTCTATGCCAGAACCATATTGACACGTTGCGCGTTTGACTATATTTCCTTGTGAAATAGTTCCCTCGTACCCAATCACAATACTAACAAACAGAAGAAACACGGCCATATAATCACAATCACGCAATTGGAAAAAGGGGGAAACACGCGGCAGCGAAATAAAATAACTCCAAAGTCAGGGCCCGTCCACTCACAGTGCTGCCAGACGCTGCCAGCGAGATCCTCCGTGGCCTTGGCGGCCTCCGCCGCCCTCTTCCCCCATCGTCCCAACGCTTCCCGCACCGATTCCATCTTATCTGCGCAAACATAAACACCACGTGCAGAGATCATCTCATCCATCTTCCCCGATCCCCGAAATCAGAAGCCTTACTCTTCGAGAGCGTAGGGGAGGACACGACGTAGGGGTTGGCGTCGGCGGCGCGCGGCGCCTCGGATTGGACGGCGATCGGAGGAGGGGGTTCGAGATCCTTGGGATCGAGCTTCGGGTAGGGGGCATAGTCCTCCGATCGTTCCGCCGCTGCGTCCTTCTGGAGATCGACGTTGTCCATCGAGATCGATCTGCAGATGTGCTGATCGCGATCAATTGATGTCGAAGGAGCGGGAGGCGATGGAATCGGATTCGCTTTTGGATAGTTGGTTGGTTGGGCAGAAGGGAAAGGGGTTGGATATGATGGAACAGGAGGTGACGAGGTGTGGGGAGGCGGAAGCAGCGGCTGATTTGGGTTGGGAGGGAACGGATGCTTTGGAAATTGGAGATGGAATCGAATGGAGAGTGGGCGCGTGCGTTTGAATTTTTTGTTGCGTACAAAAAAGAAGGGTTTTTATTGGTTGTGCCGTGTGAGATATTGCACTATTAGTTGGTTATATCTTTCTTCTTCTTGAAATAGCATTTGTTCCTTCAATTTTTTAGTGTAGTTGTCTTCGTTCCAATACAAAAGGACGTTAACTTTGAGGACACAAAGAGAATCAGATTAAAAAAAATGAAATGAAACTCCCTTCCCTCCCTCATTCATCCCCATCCCTCTTGCTCCTCCTTCCCCTTCCCCTGACGCCCCCTCCCCCATTGCTCCTCTCCTGTATCCCACCCTTCCTCCGCATGTTGCTCCTCCCCAACCTCTTCCCTATGTTGCTCCTTCCCTGTGCTCCCTCCTCCTCCGCCCACTGCTCCTCCCCAACATTCTCCGCATGCTGCTCCTTAGTATTACATCTACTATTTTTAAACTATTGATGGGCTTATATATGAGTTCACAACCTAAACTCTTGTAACAATAGCAGAGAGGAGGAATGGAGGACCACACACACGTGCGCTCTCCGCTCCGCTCCGCTCGGGCTCGGGTTTAGGTTCGGGAGAGTCAATTCGGATCTCGGATCTCGATACTTTTGCTACGGATTCTATTTGACAGGTCGATTAAATTAATCACACGAATTAATTTAGATTCGACTGAAATGAGAATTCAACTCGACCCAAACGGCTCGTTACGGCCGTAGTTTCAGAATTCGAAAAAACACGCCCGTTGAAGGGTATTTTCGAAAAATGACACGTACCGCGCGCTAGAGCACGTAACACCTTTTTATACGCATCCCCCGATACCGTTTTTCTTCACTCCCAAGAAAAACTCTCACGACGTTGTCTTCGTTCTCTATTCTACCACCGCATCTGCGACCTGTTCTTTTCGGCTGCAAGTTCTCGGAGGTACTTTCGAGGACGGTCTCGTCGGTGTACACGGACGAAGATCGTGTACCGTCGTATACTGGGAGTGGATCGTCAGTACCCTACGCGTCGGTATTGTGGGGTTGATATCCTCTCTAGGGGCAGTCCATTTCATTGACGCTTCGGTGATCTCTACTCTTATTCTTCTTTTACTTTGTTTGTCGCGACTTCTTTATTGCTTTATCTTCTCCGGATCACACCCTAATTCTTGTTTCTATTTATTTGATCATTTCTGTTTACATTACCTAATCGGGTAATGGATGGGAAATGCATGATTGAGATGGTGTTAATATGTAATGTTTTTCTTTTTAATTCACTTGAATATGTGTAATTACTATTAAAAAATATACATTGTTGATCCTGCTAACAGCAATCTTAGATAGGATATTCGGAATCGGTTTTAAAATTATGTCGCAAACAATGTTTAAATCGAGGGTGGATATGACGGGTATGCTTGAGAAATTCGGTGGTCAGAATTTCAAACGTTGGCAACAATGCATGAAAATCTGGTCAACTACCATAGGATTAATCTCTATACTTGAAACTGATTGTCCTACGGTGGAAACAGAAAACCCGTACCCGATAGCCAGGAACAATCTGCGTGGAAGGAACAAGATCATATATGCCATGGTTGCATCTCGTTGGCCATGCCCAACATGTTGTTTGACGTATAATGTTCGTCCACGCAGACTGCGAAGGAGCTATGGGAAGATTTGGATCAGAACTATAATACCGAAGATCTCGATATTGAGAAATACTCTATCGTTAAATTCTTAAAGTTTTCCATGACCAAAGGGAAGTCGGTTTCTGAACATGTACACGAGTTTTTACTCATGCTTCATGGTTTACAAGATACCGAAATAAAACTTTCAGAGAAGTTTCAGGTCATGTGAATCATAGAAAAGTTCTCCAAGTCTTGGAAAGACTTCAGTATAACCCTAAAACACAGGAATGGGAAAATTTCTATGAATGACTTGATGGTGGAAACTGTCATAAGGAGGAACACAAGAAATAAAAACCTATGGTTCCTGTTGATATTCAGACTAAGGTCAATTTCATGACCTCTAAGGGCAAGGATAAGAAGGAAAAGGGTACCAACAACAATTAAATGAAACCAAAGGGCAAGATGTAGAAAATATAAAGAATAAACCATGTTAGCATTGTAATCAGGTTGGCCATTGGAAAAAGGAATGTCCGTCCTTAAAGGCTCAACCTAAGGCTGCAGACGGGAGTCCACAAGTGAATATGATCACTATGGGACTTGGGGCTAGCGAGTGGTATGTCTCTGTAAAACTTGAACAATACCATATTCATGATCCAAATGAATGACTCGTGGATACGAGAGCCAATGTAAATATTTGTTCTGACATAACTTTGTTTTCTTCTTATCAGACCTGCAGTGTTGGGACTGTGAAGATAGGGAACGATTCTGTTGACAGAGTATTGAGGTCGGGACAAGTCAACTTGAGATTCTCCTCTGGACGTGTTTGGACGTTGCACGGGATGCTACATGTTCCTGACATCAAAAAGAATATTTTGTCTGGCTCTATCTTAGTTAGAAACGGTTTTGAATTGAACATTAAATTTAATAAAATTATCATTCTAAGACATGGTAATTTTTATGGAAAAGGTTATTTGGCATATTTTGATTTGTTGTTTAGAATTAGATGTGATTCAGTAAACATTGATGTAATAAATATTTTAAGTTCTAAATATTTTATTATGTGCCTCATATAGTTAATAATATAGAATCTTGTGATCTGTGGCATGGTAGATTGGGACATGTTAACTTAAATTCAATTAAAATAATGATGAATTTAGAGTTGATCCCTAAACACACTATTGATAAAACTAAAAAATATGAAATTTGTGTGCAAGGTAATACCTCTAGGAAATATTTTCAGTTTGTCTCTAGAGATAGTGAGATTTTGGATCTAGTACGCACGGATATCTGTGAGTTTAATAGTGTGTTGACCCGAGATAATAAGAAATACTTTATTACCTTTATAGATGATGGCAGTAGATACTGTTATGTATATCTAATGAAAACCAAGGATGAAGCCTTAGATAAATTTCTTATATTTAAGAATGTGGTTGAGACACAAACAGGAAAAGTGCTTGAACGCCTTAGGTCAGATAGAGGAGGTGAATATACCTCTAACTTGTTTGATGAACAATGCGATTTTTTTAGCATAGATGAAGTTAGTGCTTTATATTCACCACAATCCAATGGGATAGCAGAATGGAAAAATAGGACCTTAACTGACATGATCAATGCTCTCCTACAGAGTTCTGGACTTCCAACATATATGTGGGGAGAAGCCTTGAATATAGCTTGTCATATTCAGAATAGGGTTCCTCCAAGGCATATGGAAAAGTATCCTTTTGAATTTTGGAGAAATAGGAAATCAATCTTAGGATATCTCAAAGTACGAGGCTATCTCGCTAAGGTTTTAGTCCCAGAACAGAAGAGAAAGAAGCTAGGTCCTAAAATTGTTGATGTGGTCTTCTTAGGTTACTTGGAAAATAGCTATCCATATATGTTTTTGGTAATTCGGTCCGAAATACCAAGCATAGATGTCAACACTATTATTTAACTCCGTGATACTACCTTCTTTGAGGATATCTTCCCTATGAAGACTGGGATCCCTCAGAATCTAACCATTGAGAGTGCTTCCACATCAAAATATATTCTAGATCAAGTGGAAAGGATAACGAATGTGGGGTTCAGACTCAACTTGAACCCAACGATCTTTCAGAAGAAAATGAGCCAAGGAGGAGTAAAAGATCTTGGATAGCCAAGGATATGGGTAGCGACTTTGTTGTCTACTAGATCGAGTGTGATCCATCAAGTTACAAGGAAGCCATGCCTTCATCTGAAGCAAAACAAATGGAAGGAAGCCATCAAATCTGAGATGGATTCCATTATGGATAATGGAACTTGGGAGTTGGTTGATTTACCCAAAGGATGCTCTACCATTGGGTGCAAGTGGGTGTTTAAGAGGATACTTAGGCCTGACGGATCAATTGAAATGACCAAAAGTTTCACCACCTTGTTGCTCCACCTCCTGTCGTGTATCGATGAAGGTGGGGACCTGATGAAGGAAGATTTCAGCAATGTCTTATCAATCCACAAGGCGGATCAACAGTCGTCAAAGAAATCTCAGTCAAAACCCCGATTCAATAGATAATTAACCCACAATCAATACAAAGCAATGAATAGCAAAAATGTCGAGCTAAAATTTATTATAATTATACAAAAAAGTGTATAGCTAATAAGCATGTGTAGAGGTCGACCTCAGGGAGAAAACGGGTAGATTTGTCAATGAATCACAAAATTTTGTTCTTTTCTCTTGTCCATTTTATTGTTTTTTGTGGGTTTTTAGTTTTCTATTTTTTTATTTTATAATTTTTATAATTATTTTTATATATTTTCTGATTTTATATTTCCTTTTTCTTTTAATTATATAATATAGATAATATATAAGGCTATATACATAATACAAGGTATAATAATTATAAATACTAATAAAAATAAACAAACAAAGAAATTAAAATATTTTTGGATTTTATAAACCTTTCTAATGTTTTCATGATTTTCTATAAATTTTGCATATGTTTATGTATTTTTAAAATAAAAAATATCCCAAATTAGGGATTAAATAAATAGACGGATCTGAAACGAAGATTAGAAATATCAAATATGGTCTAGAATTCTTTAAATCAAATTTAATAGATAGATATTAATATAAAGAAAACTCAGAAGCAAAAACAAATGTTTTTTGGGGTTTTAGGAGTTTTATATTTTTTACTAGACTTTGGAGTTCTTATTTTTTGGGGTTTTTCTTTTTCTACTTTTCAGGATTTTTTGGACTGTAGTTACAAAATATAATAGCAAGCAACATAAATTTTCTTGGAGAATTTTTCAAAATGTTTTTCCTATTTTTTGGTATTTTCTAAGTCAATCAGGGATAAAAACGTGCTCATTTGATTTCTAATAAATAATTAAATTATCAAAAATACCAAAATAAAAATAAAGCATGAAAAACATGTTGGTAGGCAACCTTATTTTGCATAATTTTTAGAGCACGTACACTATATTTAATTAATAGAAGAAATGCACAAAAATATATGTATTAGGAGGGCATATTTGCAACTAATAAATATCATGGGTTCATCTGCAAATGTGCTAAAATATACAACTAATATTCAATTTTATTGGACTAAATCTAAATATAAAACTATCAAGGGTATACATGCAATTTGCCCAGCTCGTGTGGGAAGACATGTGAGCTGAGCTAGACTGAACCAAAGTGTAACACTAAATAACTATTGGGTCCTATATGCAAAACATCCAATTTATTTACATTAGATAATTTATTTACAAGACTATTATATAAATATAAAAATAGGCGGGGTGAGATAGGAAATTTACCCTTATAAGCGTGCTATCGGACGACGTAGAGCATTTCACTTATACATGTGGCAGCACGGGATGGCTTGATGACGCTTCATCGATATGCGATTGAGATCGCATCTAGGCTTCCATCGGACGGACGTGGTTGGCTATGGATGAATGAACACGATCTGATCTCAGATAGGAGGCTAATCCAATGGTTGTTGCTCTTCTTGAAGAACAAGGAAGAACAACCACTGGAAGAACTTCAACCAGTTGGTCCTCGCTCCCCCTATGGTATCTGGTAATGATCTTGGGCTCTACACGCTCTTGCACGCGTCGGGGACCTACTGGACACCTCAAAGAGCTTCGAAGTTCGTCGAAAGAGCTTGGGAGGGCAAGGGCACCTGAAGGGTCCTCTCAAGCAAGACGGGGCTCAAACGCCCCCTTCAAGATCTGCAAAAGGGTTAGAAACGCTGGTGAGACGACGACGAGGGTCTTGGCTTTTATTTGGTGAAGGATCGGGGTGAGGTGGACGATCGAGGTAAGGTCTTCGGCGAAATGATGGAGGGAGACCTCAATTTGCAGAACCACGAGGGTTCTAGTTGGTCAAATGGATCTGGGAGATGGAGAAGGTGTTGGGAAATGAAATGGGGTGGACGTAAAGGTCAGAAACAGTAGGGTGCATGGTGAAAACACAGTTGGAGCTCAAGAGCTCCGACGAGGTACCTAAGCTAAGCTACACTAAGTCATGAATTAAAGAGCAAAATCAAATGCATAAAATGAAAGACGATAATGATTCTACCTAGAAATTTAAGTGCGCAACTCTTATACTTGCCGACGAAGGCAGGGAGCATAGCGGTCAGAGAACCACCATGGGTACACCTCCTCCTCTTCAGTCGCACCAACAACTCAAGGGAACTCCCCCTAACACCGAGATTCACTCTAGACCGAGGGTGGCTAGCTTAGGGGCTCAGAAATGACCAAAGTCGAAGAAAAGGCCTGAGGTGATTAGTTATGAACAGATGGGGCACCCTTATTAATGGGTGATTTGAGGTGAATCAAATCTATGTACAATTGATCTAATGAGTCGACGAGAATCATGGAGGCTCGGGGAGTGGAAATGGTGAAGGTCTTGAGGGTGGAGGAGGTCAAATAGAAGCGGGAAAATGGAGGAAATCGGGGGAAAGACATGTCTAACAAGTCAGAACGCTTGGGAGGCAATTGACCGGAGGTCAACAAACCTCAGGCTGTGATTGGTCCACGCAGGACACTAAAAGACAAAACAACCAATTTTATTCAAAAACAATAAGCTAATAATAGTAAATGATTTTATTATTATTTGATTATAAAATAAAAAAAATATTATTTTATGTAGTATTCTAATATGATTTTTATTTATTTTTTTGGGTTTATTTATTACAAGTTAATTTTCAGGGGAGTATTTATAGGTATATTCATCTATGTTTTGGGTCTTTTATTTTTATTTTGAATTTTTCATTTTATTATTTTATTTTATTAATTTATATATTTATAACTTATTTTTAGATACACAAATATATTTTATTATATTTTTCTAATGTTACCTATACACTGAAATAAATAAGGATATAATATATATAAGTATAGGTATTTCATTTATGTATTTATGTACACTATTTTATTTTTGTGTTTTATTGGTGTTTTTATTCTATTCTAAAATGCATATATATTATAAATAATATTTACAAAATTATAAAAATATAAATATATAAAATATGAAAATAATAAAGAATAAATAAAATGAATATTTTATTCGAGTATACTATACAAAAGGGGTCCAAAACCTAACTTGCACACCTTAACTCCAAAAAATATGAAACACCTTCATTAAATAGCTTATTAAAAGTTATGTACAAAGTGATTTTGATACATTTTGAGTTTTTATATAAGAGATATGGGTCTGAGAAGTTGAGACTTTGGCTTTTTATTCAGAGTATAAAATGTACGTTGTATATTATTTTTGTGCAAACTCACTTTTGTATTTTTAGTTGTATTTTTGTGTACAACTTTCATGTACAAAGTTTATTTATTTGAGGTATAAATAATAATGAATAAAATAGGTCCCAAAAACACTTTTTTGATGAAAAAATAAATAGGCTTTTTATTTTAATTTTGGCCCTTATCTCCCCCTACTTTATTCCTTATCGATCAAATCAATCCTTGACTTGGTCTCGGGGTTTAAGGTCAGAAATGCCTTTGACATTTTATTCTTTTTCTTTTCTTTCATTTATTCTATAATTTTGACATTATAAACTGTCTTTTATGCACAATATATGGAACAAATAATGAACGTTAATTTGTACAAAATAATGTTATTTACATGTATTAGCTAGGGGTTTTAAGGACAAAATGATAGAATAAAGGTGATGAAATGGAGATTCCTCGGGACCCTCGACCACAACGTGCACCTCCATTCGACGAAGGACGAGCTCCTCGCCCTCAGTATTTGTTGCAGCTCCGTCGTCCTCCCACCGCATCATCCAGCAACCGTTGGATTGGGGGATCCAACGGCTCCAACTCGCCACAACATCCCCCCCCCCAAGCTGCAGTCCATGCCTCGAGGCTCAGGGCAACCAAAGAAGCCCCACCTCGACACGTAGTGCCTCGGGTACCAAGCCACAAACCTAGATCTGCGGGGGCCTTGAACCTCCATAAACATCCATGTGTAGGCTCTCCACTCGAGACTGCACTCCGCTCGCCAAGCCTCCCGTGCCACGTGCACTACACGTACGCGATGGTAAATTACAAGGAGGCTCCCGCCATTATCAGAAATTGCAAAAAAACTGTCAGTAGAATCATGTGCCGAGCACGTAGTGCCTTTGGAAATTGCACCAGAGCCTAGACGGTTTTTTATTATTGCAAGTCCCTCCAGGGACTCTTTTGATATAAAAACTTATATTTTCCTTGTATTTTGGTCCCTGGATTTCATTTTGACATATCATGCTCATTCAAACTCCGTTTTTAGCATACAATGTCATTTTGAATCTAATTGAATGCTCTATCATTTATATGCTTTGTGGACTGATCAAAGGATATTTATTGATGATAAATACTTGAGGTTCAATTTGATATATAGAGGATGATTTTTTACACTTTGTGCAATATTTTATTGAGAAAATTAATGATCATTTTGTAGGGAGTCTATTGAAGGTTTTAATTTGATTAATCTGATTATTGCGGATCACTCTTTGATGATTTAATCTTTACAGGGGATTCAATTGAGAAGAAGTTAATTTAATTCTCGATATTTTATGTGATTGAACTCTATTTACTTGAGTATTAAACTAGAGATAATTTGGGTATCACTATCTTTATTTGAGGATCGTTTTTATCTCCTTAAATTGTAGGATTCTTCATAGGTCTATTTTCATTCTTGCCTGCATCTGGAATTAAATTGAATAAATATCCTGAGAATCATCTACCGAGTTTATTGTTTTGGTATGTGAATCTCTTTTGAGGATTGATTGCCTATATTATTTAAGAATTAATTATGATCACATATCATGTACTCTAATATCTTTTGATTTATTTCACTGCATTTTCTTGTTTTATTTTCTGACATAGAAATTAATGTCGCAGTTAATTGGTCACTTAGATTAGTTTGAGATTGAGCAACTAAAAATCACCGTTCCCTATGTTCGTTGGTAGACTCAGCAAGTAAAAATTCTCTACAACATTCAAAGATCTGGTTTTTGCTCAATTGAAATCTGTCTCCTATACTATAATTATCGATTATTAAAGAGACAAATTTTCGCTTCATCAACGGTAAGAGAGATTAAAATAAAATAAAGGAAACATTATAAATTACAAAAATACAGGGAAATAAATAGAGTGATAATTACAAGAAAATCGGGGGTCAAACTACCCGAGGTGGAAAATCTAAGAACTAAATTTTCTAAAAATCAACCTAAGTCGCGCCTCTCTGACAATGGTGCCAATTAACGGTCCACAAAAACTCTATGTTAATTTGGTCGAATTAACAATGTTGAAGTTGTAGCTGGTTAATCTAGGAATCCTAAAAAATGATCACACCTAGAATTGATATGGAGAATCAAGTCTCAATGCAATCGAATTTATTTATTTTACTTGGGTAAGTCCCAAGGTCAAACTCATCTACCATCGCACGTCGAAAGGATTCCTCACCTGGCTCCCTCCTAAGGCCAAACTCATCTACCATCGCACGTCGAAAGGATTCCTCGCCTGGCTCCCTTCTATTCTAGGCTTGTGTACCTCTCTCCTTTCTCACTCTCGCTCACCTGCATCTATTTTTGGTGATATATAATGCTCACTCTTTCTTTTTTTTTGATAGGAGGCACCCAGGACTTGATGGTGGGTCCTGGCTTGCATCGCTTTGCCTTGCACCATCCTACTAAGTTCTCTATTGGAATATAGACCAAGTGGGGTTGATTGCTTTACCGTCAAGTCCTAAGGCTTAGTCGAAATGGTGCTATAAGTCCATGTACTTGCGGATCTTCGTTCATGCACAAGTGGTCTGGAAAGCTCGGACATGCCCTTGGGGGCTCTTTTAGAAAGAAATAGAGATCCTGCAAGGAATAGGACTCCTTAGATAGAGTTAGAACCCGCCGAGGAGGTTAGCAGGGAAGATTCTAGGCCTCTGACTGAGGGAAGACTGCGTTTAATATCTAACAGGGAAATAAACCAATAATTCTCTCACATGCACTAGCCACGGCAGATGCAGCGGAGGGGTGAAGACCTGAGAAGGTAGTCTAGAAGTTTTCGCATAAGGTAGGAGGCATATATTCTAGTTGTTGTTGTCCTCTTCCGAGGGCAGGAGGATTTTCTTAGCATTGGAGCCCTCCGAGGGACGAGTGAGAGGAATGAGTGTGGTCTTCTCTAGGAGGTGGTGTTATGAGTCCGGAAGAAAGAAGGAGAGTCTGATATATATAGTTGAGAGTTCTACAACAGTGTGATGGGCTGGACGGGAAGTCGAGGTGCGTCATTAGAGGGGGAGGCCTTGTGAGAGGAGTGAGAAAATAGAGAAGAGCCTTTTTGTTTGATAGTTGATTCCTTCTTGGATACCCGCTTGACTATTAGTATTGTAATGCGTGGTGCGCTTCCACCGCCGGGATTGGGGGGTCTCCTGGGTGCCATGTGCAAGTGTCAAACAAGGTAGAAAGGGCTAGGATCTGCTCTGATGCAAGTGTGTCAATCAGCCAATCAGGCTCTAGGGGGAAGAAGGGGGATGCGGAGGGGATTCAGACAACAATGGAGGTCAAAGGAGCATGGGGAAGGGGGGATTGCAGGGGGTTCACGAAAGCCTCATTTCGTAGCCAAGCCAGTAGACTTGCCAACTGATCTGAGTTTTCTATGGGAAGAGGTAAATGTTGCTTTCCTTTCTGACTGTATTATCTAATCTATGGGTCTAGGACTAATAATTAAATAATCTAGGAAGTTAGATTTTCTGAAGAAGAAATAATACTTTTGGTGTTCTTTTTTGTATTTTTAGGTTTTTTGGGTTTTAATTTAAAAGAGATGTAAATAAATGCGAAAAGAGAAAATGATGCATGTGTTTTACAACATAATTTTAATGCAAGAAAACAATGCTATGTTGTGTGGTGAAATAAGAAATAAATAAATGCAATTTTTTTGTGATTTTCAAATGACGATGCAAAGATGAATGTAATAAATGAGGGAGTAAGTGAAACCAAGACAAGTAAGTCAAGTTAATCAATACGTACATACCCCAATGATCATCGTAAATGGTTATTTAATTAAGCTCTGATTCATTTCCTGAATAAATCTTTCAATTTTTGTAATCAATTATTGAACAATCAAATCAATCACAATAATTGCATAGCTCCAAAGATCAAATAATCTCATAAATAAATTGATGTTCAAAAGTGTATCAGAGTATAAATCTCAGTATATAGATGCTAGAGAATATTTCAAGGTTTAAAACGACACCATTCCGATCGCATATGGTCAAGTTATGAAATATTGAAGGTCAGGGACTAACATATAATTAAAATAAATAGAATCTTTCAAATATACCATTCTGGAAGGACTTTGTTGCAATATTGAGAAACCACCTGAGCCTTCTTGTAATTTACGGGTATATATGCAATTCCTTAGACTAAGAAGGGCTTCTGCATAAATTACCCAGCATGCGCATGTCGCTCATGTGACCGAGACCTTTTTGTATTTCCTGGAATTGGGCGGGGTTGGTACACAATTTGCCCCTCTCGCACGTGACGGGCGCATGAGGATCTACAGCTTGGGCGGTTCCTCCACGTGACTACTTGTTGCATGCTTCGGGTATGCCCGAGGCGTGAGGTTTGGGTAGCAGGTCTGGGAGTTATCTGAAGCATCCGATGCTTCTTGATCCAAAGGCCGAAGTTTGGTGGGGGGAATGAACGGCTAAGATCATGGGAGTTCTTGATCTAACGCTACATGTAGCACATGGAGTTCTCCCCCTTCTTTGATCTTCTTAGAAGGGGCATTTGGAGATCGGTGGCTGATGATGATCAAGATGGTTGCTTGCTGCTCGGTGGATGGTGATGGCAATGGATATCGAGTTGGTTTTGGGTGGATGAAGAAAGGACAACAAAGATATGAAGAAGGAGGTGCGGGTGAATGTTTTTTTGGAGGTTCGCCTGGTTTGGAGTGGCGGGAGCCAACTTCGATCATTTCTCAACTCCTTGGTGGAGGAGGAGGTCTGTTGGATCTTAGGGAAGAATCATAGCAGTGCAGAGCAGAGCTCCGTGGATCGTGCCAGAGAAGAGATGTCATCGCCACGAGAATGAAGGGTTGATGTCACCAGCCACAACCCCCTGGCTCTCTCTTGTTTCGTGTTATCGATTGATGAACAATCTTGGTGGAGGTGTTGGGGGTCGCAGCGAGCGATCGACGATGGAGATGTGGAGGCCAACCTTCGAAGAGGCAAATGGGTGGTACGAGCGACGTGTACCCAGTGGTTGGATGGCGCACATCACATGGGGGTTGGGGATCGGCCTCACGAAGCAGAGAGCTGAAGCAGGCACGATCGGTCGGTGGGTGGAACAGACGAATGGATGCTTGTTAGTAGATCTCCAAGTTGAGCTCTGTTTATCGCTCAACACCATAGTGACGGAGGAGCTTGGCGAGCTTCAAGAGCTCGTATCAGTGAAGGGGACCTCCATTGGATCTCACCGAAGATGGAGGTGGTAATCACGCTCAACCGCGAAGGGGCATGCTGTCACCATGGGCCTCTTGGAGATCTCTCCTCTCACTCCATGAAGTGGCGGATAGGGACTACTAGAGGCAGCCATCGAGGCTTTATGGGTCGTTGGGACATCCGACATGGACGAGGCAACGTGGGTGGTTGTTGGTCAAGGTATAGTTGGCAGAGGATGTGGGGGGGGATAGAGAAAAGCAGCTGGCGAAGGGGAAAAGAAAGGTTGGGCTAGAGGGTTGGAAGATGGAGATACGACCAGTGGTTGCATGGTGCATGGGTTGGTTACAACCAACGCAGGAGGCAGAGGAAGGAGTCATGAACGCGGAGGTTGCGGGTGACATGCGCAGGCGTAAGGAAGGCACCGTCGCGAAGGCAAGTGGCGGTTGCAGGCGGGTTGGTCGTAGGAGGGTGTAGGGAGAGAGGAGAAGAGAGGTGCCACGTGACGCGCTGTGCGACCACATGGCAGGGAGAGAAATAAAATAAATAATAAAAAAGATAAATTAAAAATTTAAAAATAATAATATAAATATAAATATATATAAAATAAATAAAATAAATAATAAATAAAATAATAAAATATTAAATAAATATAATAATAATAATAATAAATAGAGTAATAATTAAAATAAAATTAAAAGAAAATAAAAATGGGGGTGACATGTGGCAGCTCCAGGAGCAGCCACATGTCGCTCCTAGAAAATTAAACCTGAAGAAAAATAAAAAATAAAAAGCAAACAAAGTCAAATAAAAAAGTAGTTGATATGAAAGTTGCTCGTCTCGATGAGACTACAACTTTCGTGAGTGACCCAAAACCAAAAGAAATCATGTGTGCAAAAAGTATTTTTGGTGGTACTCTATAGATATAAAATACCATATTTTTGTATTCTACGATTTTTTTAGAATTCTCAATAAGATAAAAATCAAAATCAAATAAAATAAAATATAAAATAAATATTTACAACTTCATCTATTTTTTGGATTTTTTTATAATTAAATAAGTAATGAAATAAAATAAAGAGGACATATGCACATAATATATATACATACTTAGGTGGATTTATTTTCTTTGATTTTTGCCTTAGTTTTTATTTGGATTTTTACCCATTTTATTAAAACAATAATCAAAGAAAACAAATGCAAAATAAATAAGTCAAAAGGGTTAATAGGGTCAAATTAGACAATATGTACAATATACAATGAGGCTCTGAAACCCAAGGTTCACATATGAACTCCGATTCTTTTTAATTTGGTCTTATTTTGTAGGTAATTAAATATATGCTAATTTAAAAGTGAGTAGGGATTCATAGGAAACTACATGAGATGGATATTAACGTTTTATGACTTTTAGTCTAAAACTAGGATTTGGGTTTTATTGGGAAAATTTACAAGTTAGTATTTTTTAGTATTTTTCCTTAATTAGTGTTAGTAATATATACACTATAGAGTTAATTTTATTTAATTCTGAGTTAGTGAAAAATAAAAAAATAGGGGAAGATGTGGGTAATATACGGGTAATATTTGCGAGGGAATTTAGGCTTCTTATTCGTGCAATTATGAATGCTAAAATATGAATATTATCTACAAGTGCATGCATGGTAATAATGCAGAATAAATGGAGGAATGCGACTGATTACTTGGGAAAGAAGCTCTATTTTCATCTTTTAGAGTGACGAATCATATATTCATCACCAAGTCAACACTTTGACTTAACTCATTCGACACATCCGAATCTCTATTCCTATGCAGATGACCTGCATCAAGAGGCTGATTGGATGTAAGCCTTTGGAGAAAGGATTCCCATCTCCTTCTCATACCAGAGTTCCTTTCCTGATAATCATTTGATGGGGTGGTTGAGCCCTTAATCTAACTCTTTATATATTTAACCCACAACCAACTTCTATGATCTAACCGTTGGATCAACAATTGTATGATATTAAGATGGTCAAGGTAATAACCATATTTATGCTAATGGATCCATTAATAAGCACATTCAATTAGATACATTATAATATCATAAAGGGTGTGGAAATAAATAACGTTTATTGACACTTTATTACAATAGTTGTTATCGTAGAAATGGTTCATCCAAGGCTCACACGTCTAACAAAAAGTTCTTACAGTGAAAGGTTAGGATAAAAACTAATATTTCACAATATTCGCAGTATTGATAATTCTAAATTATACGCGTGGTGATATCTTGAATAAACAACAACAAGAACATATATATACTCAAATATAATCCCATATAGTTATATCATATATAGCACCGGTGAATAAGCAATAGCGTCACAAAATATTGCTTGGTGGCTTTCTTGCAGAGACTTATTTTTAGAAAATACTCTCCAGAAAAAATCAAAGAACCCGAAGAACATGATATACAATAGTATTCAAAGATAATTTCTCTACTTCACTATAGAGAGTGAGAGTGATTGTTGTATCTTCCAGCGTAGGTAAGAGGTCTCTTATACAATGTTACAAAAAATATATGTTGGTGTAAATAAAATAAGTAAGAAATCAGTGAAGATTTATGTTGTGGGTTAATGAAATTGAGTGATCAATCATGCCAAAGTGTTAATCGATCGATTAGTGACCGTTAGGGAGATTGAATTCAAAATATGGTTGATCGTCAAGGTGAGTTGGTCGATCAATAGATTTAGTTTGTTGACCAATGTTGATCGATCAATGATGAGTTCTTTGGTAATCTTGATTTGAAAAATTTTGAAAACACAACTGCAATTACAACTTTACCAAATACAATGTAAATAATTTACAACAACTTTTGAAACAACAACATGAACTTTAAGCTTTTTTTGCTTTGTTACCGAAGTTCACTTCGTAGAACTTCTTTTGTTGAAACAATTTATAATACTGTAAACAAGTATACAAGCGAGAAATTACGATGTGGTTGTGTATCATCTTTAAAATAAACTCGGAGAAACAAAGAACTAACACAACTTATGTGAAGGAACTTTCCATTTTGATATCATTTAACATTTCTTTTTTATTTTCTTTTATTTTTCTAAATTGCTCTCATTGGACCATGTGCCCCCTCTAGGCATACCACACGATATGTTCTCATTCTCCGTCCAACCATCTTTTGGGTTGTTGGATTTTGATCCAACGATCGCTTCACCTCTTCTCCCCACATTCTCTACCTCTTTTCTCCCCATTCTCCAGGTCATTCTGCGTGGCCCTCCAACTTCCCTCAACCACCAAGAGCTCTCTCTGATGACCTTCATCTCTGCCAACCTTGTGACATCCCCTTACATTGATCGCAACTGTTGCCTCACTCACCAAAGCCACATCCTCCACTCACCCCTCTTATCGGTGCCCCTCGAACAAAAGGGCATCCTCTTCGTCAGCTCGAATGATTCACAAACTGAAGGAAACTTGGCCTAGCTCCCCTACACTCTTGGGTACATTAGTGAATTCATACGGTCGAACCACCATGATGAATCTTTGATTCTCATTCATTACTCTTTTATTTTAGCTTCATCTTTTAGCAAAAATATCTATAAATACGTGTCAATATAATAAATTACCATTGTGCGTACCTTTGTTAATATTCCATAATTAGCACATATTGTCCAAAATAAAATAATAAAGAGAAAATAAAAAGAAACTAAGGATGTAATTATGTAATAGATACAGACTGACCCAAACCCTGAGAGAAGGCCGATAATTGGCCTAATCGACAAGGAATGAAGTAGGGGGAGATAGGGTCCTATGCTGCCTATATTCGTAAATACTTATATCTAATTATTTTAAATTATAATTTGTGCGTACTAATTTTTAAACAATTGTACATACATCCAAAACTAAAATAAAAATAAAATAAGAATTATAAAAAATAAAATAAATCAAAAAGAAAATCAAAACTCTATTGTACATTAGCCACACTTGTAAATATTGTACACACTACCTATTTATTTATTACCTTCATTTAAATTGTAAAAATGAAATAAAAATTCTTTTATACTCTTGAAATTATGTTATAAATAAATAAAATATAAAATAAAATTTATTTTTGTAAAAATCATATAATAAAAATACATGTATGTAATATATAGGTATATTGTACCTGTACATATTACACTATACTATATTTACTACATATATAGATTTTACAAAACTAATTAAAAATCATAGAAAAATAGTTTGTAAAATAATAAACATTTTTCATTTTATTCATATTTTATTATAAAATCATTTGCTATTTTTTAATTTAATATTCTTCCATTTTGTAAATTCCTATTGGTCCACCTCAGAATGTTGACTGCAGTCAACCCTTCCCCCCAGTCGGGTCGGGCCAAATTCTGCTTCGCCTGAGCTCCTTCTCGCCATTACCTCGCCCGACTCCGACCTCCATTTGCCTTGAGATTTGGATCCAAGACTCCACGTAGATCCGAGATTTTCGCGGATCCCTATGTTGGTCTGGATCTCTCTAGGGTTCCGTGTTTCCTGTCGATTCTTGTAGACCCTAAGAGCCCATTCGGGTAGTGGGGTAAACTCCCCTTTGGGGGAGTTTACAAGGGGAGTTTAACCCTTTTAACCCAGCCCCTCTCTCTCTCCATGTGGGCCCCACTTTCTTTCTTTTTTAAAAAATTAAATAATTCAATTCTCCATCACCATTTCCATCAAAAAATAATATATTATACCATCATATCATATAAAAATTATAAACTACTCCACTTCTACTCACTTTTCCAAACTTCAATACAATCACATCACAATAACTACTCACTTTTTCAAACTTCAATACAATCATATCACAACAAACCCACTTCTAACACACCCCAGTTTAACCCTCTATCCAAACGCCAAAATAGGTTACCCTCTACCAGTTTAACCCGCCATAACCCGCATACGAAACGCACCCTAAGGCATCCCTATAAGATCTCCTCTCTACCACCCTTACTTGTCAGATCTTTCCTCGTGCCACCACAACCCTTCGCCACCTTCTGGAGAGTGACAACTCCTTAAAGAGCCCTTCGGAGCTTGATTTGGTGCTCGATTCGAATGTAGCTCACTACGTGGCTGGACTTCCGCCGCGTGCAACCTCCTAGGTCTGCCGCAGCCTGATCAAGGTCTGGACCCTGCCTTCTACTCTACAGCTCGTCGCCAACCATCGTAGGATACTAAGGTACCCTCTACTCCACTTCCAGTTCGTCGTTCATTCCGATTCCCTTCGTCAGCCTCTCGTCATTGTTGAAGCTCCGACCACCGTGGTTAGATCTTCACGATCACTTCCAGCCGTACAGATCAATCCATTATCTCGCCCTCATCATTCGAGCACACTCTGATCACCTCGAGCTTCTCTCATCTGAGCGAGTTCGAGCCACGACGTACCTCCTCCATCTTCATCGGACGTCAAACCCCATCCACCTTCGCTTTTGTGGTTCATAGCTCTTAATAACCTCGACCGAAGCCTTGTCTTTGAGTCTTAAGTTTCCTTGCAGGTCCCGTATGCACGAGAAACCTGAGTTGAGCTCCAACTTGATCGGTAAAGCAGCTCCAGGAGGCTGACCCTCGCTACGTCGATCTAATCGTTCATCATCACATCAGAGCACCCCCTCGATGTGCAGCACCATAGCAAAGGTGCTGAGCTTTGTAGCGAGCTTATGCGACCCACGTATCAACCCATATCTACGGTTGAAACTCGCCCACGCCGAGTTCTTCCAGTAGCCTTCAACATTGTCAGATGAGCCCTACCATCCTCAAGATTCCATCTTGACCGGTCGTTAGTGCCCAAAAGTTGCACCGTATGATTAGAGAAGCGCCAGATCTGAGACGTACGCTCGCCTTTCTGTTGGACATGCGAGCCCACGGCGAGCCATTATGCAATAAATGTTATTGCAATTCACTCCTTGATCTGAAATAAAGAGTATAGAATTTGCATAATAGGTCCCTTAGTACAATTAGGGTTATGTACCATGGCCATCTTAATGATCATACAGCTGTTGATTCAATTATTGAATCATAGAGGCTGGTGCTTAGATGAATATCTAATGAGTTAGATTGAGGACTCGTCAAGCACCGTCAAATGATTATTAAGAGATGATCTCCAGCCTGAGTAGGAGATGGCAATCCTATCTCAGTTAGGCTGATATCTGACCGACCTCTTGATGCAGGTCCTCTGCATAGGAATAGAGATTCGGAGGTGTCAGATTAGTTAGGTCAAAGAGTTGACATAACGAGATCGAGATAACCAAAGTCCTATATCGTATGCTGTCACGATACAGGCACACATCCTCTGACCGGAGACAGATGTGTTACTATATGTTTGAGTATGTACATTTGGCAGACCAATAGGTTGATGACCTAATCAAGGTCTATACACCGGCGCGCTGGTGTGCATATAAGGGCATATGAGTAATACGATCTCTCAAAGGGATCATACAGGTTCAGTTACTGAACCGGAAGACATGAGCTCACTCATGAGATATTTGGAAGAATCAAATTCCATGCGCATGGTCGTCTCGCTTTAGAAGCTTGACTGAATTTGTAGGTTTGATATATACTTTTAGAAAGTATATGATCAAGACCTAGGTATGATATATGCTTTTGGAAAGTATATGATCAATACCGACTTCCAATGATCGAATGAGAAACTTACTGATAAAACCCTGAAGTAGGCAGTGTAAAGTTGATCTAATACTTCGGGTTTAATCTGAGTCTTCCAGTATGCAGGATGTACAGGTGTTGGGAATACCTGAGGGTGATGTGATCATAAATGATTGTATAACCATGACGCTTCCATTCCTAGGGAGTGATGAAACGGGTCTGGATTTTAGTGACTCCTCTCAGTAGAGAAGTAATCTGATCTTAGTCCAAATGTTGGACATTGATCTGAATGTAATTCAGATTCAATGAGAAGATTAGATTTGCGGTCTTGATTTAATCAAGCATCTATGGGAGGCCCGAGATCTGGATTTGAGATGTGATCTCATTATCCATGTCACTATACGTGGAACAATACAATCGCCCTGTCCTTATCTCCAAGTATTCGCGGAGAAAGCGCATTATCTATGAAAGAGTTCATGGAAAATTCTATTGTTGATATATGTATCCTAGCATTGAGAAAATGGATAATTAAATGTGATTTAATTATCATGAGTAATATGAATTTGATTCATATTATAAGGAGAATTATCTTAGATAATTAAATGTGATTTAATTATCAAAAGATGTAAATAATGTGAATGTGATTCATATTATTTGAGAACATGAGAATAAGTTATCCAATATAATTAAATATGATTTAATTATTATGGATAAGAATAATGTGGATAGTAATATCCAATTATTCATAATATATTATAAATGTGATTTATAATGTATTAGAGAGAGCTAATTATAATGTGTATTAGATACACATTGTGTAATTAATTGACAATGTAAATTATATGTTGTTTTGGGTTGTGAATGTGATTCACAATATTCCAATGTCAAGATTGCAATATTCCCAAAATTAATTGAGAATTATTTTTGGTGAAAATTGTTGGGAAAATAAGTAGAGAGAAATATTAGGAGATATGCAATCCCATGTAATCCATGGGATTGCCCTCCCCATATGGAAGAGGGGGGCGGCACCAATTCCAATTAGGAGTTGGTGGCCGTCCACCTCTCCTAATGGGGAAGGAGGCTCCCAATTGATTTCTCACTCCTTATTTGATTGGTTTAAATTTGGTATTAATATATATTTGATTTATCAAATATATTTAATCAAAATTAAATCACAAGTTGTTGGCTTTTACCAACAACAATCTTGACCATTGGATTATCATAAATCAATCTCAACCATTGATTTTATGAGACACATGGATTGAGATCCATGGATCCCAAAACCCTATAAATAGAGAGGCATACCCATGCTCTCTCTTTACACATAATGCTTGAGAAGCATATCTCTCTCTCTCTCTCTTTCTCTCTAGAGGTCAGCCCTCTCTCTCCCTCTCATGGCCGTCCACCATGGATGCCATGGAGAGGATCTCCATCGCCGCGGCGTCGTCGTTATGCTGCCCGTTCTTCTGTTCGTGGATCTCCATCTCCTTCGGTGCGCCTCGCTCGTGAAGAAGACGTCGGATCTCGTGTGTCGAGATCAGGAGATCCGCCGCTTGGATCATCAACATGGATTGCGAGAAGCACGCGGTTCATCCCCGCGCTCGCAAGCGTCTCCTCCGTCGGATCGGACTTGAGACAGGAGGTCTCTTCGTTTAGAGACTCGATCGCAACCACGCTTCAAGAGGTAATCCTATTACTTGTTTGTGGTTTAGACAAAACGATCCGAGAATTGTTCTTGGATCATGTGGTTTCGTCGTATAAATTTTTTTTTAAATTCCGCTGCATCGAGCAACTAGTGCGACTAGTCGCTCCACGTCGTATTCGATGCGACGTTCACGCTTCCGTGATGCGCTTGAGGATCTAACCATATCCTTCAAGTGGTATCAGAGCCTTAGGTCGACGGTTTCGAATAGTGATTCGCTAACCGAGGACGACTTGGGTTCGTTTAGGTCGCGAAAGTTTTCATCGCATTTGATTTCACAGATCTGTTTGATAAAGAAATTCGGCACTGTTTAAATTGTTTAAACACGAATTTTTTAATTGGATTATGTTCCCCATTAAATAAGGAAACCATAGGATCTGAGTTTGCGTAAATCGGATTTCGTATGCTCGAGATATGGTCGTTTTAATGGACATGTATGCACTGTTGCGAGAACTGTGAATCTGAACGTGATTAAAATGTTAATTACTGTTTAGACTTGCCTCGAAATGCGTGAAACATCACTTAGGTTCTGTCCTAAATCAAATTAGCAAACTTTAGAAATTGACTTTGCTTAATTTGGATTTAATATGATTGAGATATGTCAATTTTAGTAAGTAAGGGTCACTGCTGAAATTGCTTTCCTAATCTAGAACCAAGTGATTGTCAATTAGAGAAATTAATTGTTAATTTCGTGAAATAATCTTGAAAAATATTTGTGAAATATTGAAACATGATTATTTGCCTAATTGACTTGGCCCCAACCAATTAGATGATTAGATTTGATCTAAACCTTAATTGGAATTACAATCATCAAACTTCTTGCTTGAATAGGACTTGGGAATTTGCCTAGCAAATTTCCTTAAAATCAAAATTGTTTTGATTACTATATGGTATAATTTCGGTTGAAGAACCGATGATCATCTCAAGTACAAAATAATCAATTTGGCATTATCCTTTCCCGAGGTGGATATGGTGTCTAGTCGGGGATCGCTGGTCAGCGGGTTGCAACGTATGTGGTCCACCCCACTCCCGTCGGTACTGGCCATGACAGCGGGTAGGGCCGGGATAATGTCCGAGGGATTATGATGTATTTTTCTAATTATTAAAATTCG
The DNA here is from genome assembly GCA_037367405.1 of Ottelia alismoides. NCBI lineage: Eukaryota > Viridiplantae > Streptophyta > Magnoliopsida > Alismatales > Hydrocharitaceae > Ottelia > Ottelia alismoides. The sequence continues at coordinate 663,227 of JAZKJV010006717.1, forward strand.
AATTAATACGTACTTTGAGAATAATATCATATATATTCAAGCATAAAATTAAGTTTGATTGATTGAATTGGATTGATAATTAATTTAATATGATTAAGTTAATTATGTCCAATTAAAATACTCTAATATGATTGGAGTTAAGAATTCCCTTGGAAGAATTAATTGTGTGAATGTGATTCATAGCAATTAATTAAATTTGAATAAGAGATGGAGGATCACATAAGTGACATCCATGGTCTCCCGTCAAGGCGAAGGGTTCCGTCGCCAGGGATTGTATATAGGAGACGTCTGTCCGAAGTGACAGCTCCTATATACAAGCGCATCTGGATCGGGCTCTTTGCTTCTCGAAAGAGTAAGGCCGTATGCGTAGTGACCCCAATATCGGATCCTCATATTATTGGGGCGATATTGGATTGCGCATAGCGAGTTCTATTCCTGTTGACGGTTGGTTCAATTAATGACGGGTCAACATCACCTTAGGGGTGGTGGGCCCGAGTATTAAAGACCGAATTGGGAGATGCAAGTTGGACTTGCAAGGCGGAATGTGTTCCCGCTTCTTTTTATCTGAGTTGCAGTTTCTCATATTATTGGGATGTAACAAAGATAAGGAAGGAGATCCCAGATCTTGCTTGAGATATAATGGTAAGTATATCTCTTACATTGAAAGTGATTAAGGGAATGAACTTTCATTGTTGACATGGCAAGACAACTTTGATATAAAAACTCCTAAATCAAAGTATAATATATGTATATATATAAATATATACCCTTATGCAAATTACTTATTTCAGATAATCCTTCATTAAACCCACTCAATGTTATACTCATTAATAACCAGTAGATATCATTGATTGGACCCTTGATCCAGATATTGTACTTGCGATTGGACACATAATGTATGTGCAATGTGCAAGTTTCCTCATAATAATGAGAAGTGATAATTAAATAAGACAATAGGACTAAAACCCTAGGGTTTGTATGTCTCTATAAGTCTTGATCTTATCGAATGTACTTTTGAAGTGACATGTCGATGATGATCGTAATTATCAAATTAATCCTTATAAAATCAATAAAGATATTCTGGCATATATATGTGCTCTTGACATTTAATCATGAATGACATGGTTCTCTACATCATGTAGAATGGTAGCTCTATTAGAGATAATGTATTCAAATTGTTTGAATACCTACCTGAACCGATGCTTCAAAGAGTTTAGATGGATGTAGATGATGAGTGTCATCATTCTACTGTCTATACTCTAGTCATTCATGAAGCTTCATAATATTCATATTATATGAACTTAAATGAAGCTTGTATAAATGTTGAAATACTCTTATATTGAAATTTTTGATTTTAACATGAGAGATCCTTGGTCTTGAGCAAAGGTTGCTTATAGACAAAGGGAGCGCAGTGGAAGCATGGGTTGGACCCAAGTAAGAGGTATAGTCAAAGGGTTGACTGTACTTCTGTGACTTCCATATGACATCCAAAGAGTTGGATGAATGCCAATACTGCAATAAGTTGATGTGTTGATAGTATGACTATCAAGTCTGTCTAGAATCCTCAGAAAAGGACTCGGATGGAGCATCAGTATAATCTACATATAATCATTGATATTGACTTACTTATTTGATAAGATAAAGTCTAATAATTGTATATCAAATTTTCTAATGACACTTGCAATTGGTTGCATATGTATTAGAAATTTGATCTTAAGGTTTATTGGTCATCCATGTTGAAAATGATGCAAGTGTTGCAACAATTTCCATGAGATCAATAGACTTCATATTTTCAGTGGGAGCCCTTAGTCTTAGAGAATGTCTCTATGACCTAGATATTAGAATACACTCATTGTTTATTTCAAATTGTTGGATATAAACATGAATTCTGTAATAAATCTATCATAAAGAGTTATGATAGAAATATTTCAGATAGTAATCTAAAATCTAGAGGACTCTATTAAATTAGAAAATTATTGAATGGTTCATTAAGATTTCTAATACTGAAAATTAAACCTTTAAAAGATCAATAGGAAGATAAAGATCATTTGACAAGGATCTGGCATCAATTTTTGGACATATGTCTGTTGATGAAATCAATGGACTGGTAAGACATGAAACTTTAGATTGTCTAAAGATTCAAATCTCACATACTTGTGAATATTGTATTCAAAGTAAAAATGTCCAATACACCCTTCCTTGGGAAAGGTGTAAGGTGTCAAGGTATTAAGGATCTCATACATATTGATGTATGCAGATCATCTATATCATAGTAAACATTATGGATATGTGATATCTGTTAATGATTATGTATGATATGGGACCTCTTCTCTTCACCTAAGAAACCTTTGAAATGTTCAAAGATTTCGCAATTTTGGTTTAGAACCAAAGGTTGAAGGAAGATGAAATGAATTTGATCTAACCAAGGTAGCCCGTACCTATTAGATGAATTCAAGAAATACCTTATGGAGATATGAATATCATTCCTATCTCAATCCTCCTAATGAACCTTAACTCAAAGGAGTTGTAGGGAGATACAATTGATCATGTGTGACATGATTCAATCAATGATTAATCCTAGCATAATTATCTCTTAAGTTTCCAAGATATATATGTAGTAGAGACTGCAGTATATACTTAATAAGGTTCCATGCAAGTAAGCTGGAATCTAGCACTAGAGAGTGCTACTTCATTAGGAAAATAAAGGATGGTATTGGATACCTTCTTTATGACCTTGAGATTCTTAAAAAATCTCATCTTTGAGAATATGATTCTTATAGGATGACTCTCTTGAGAATCAAGATGAAAATGAAGTGAAGGAACTCATTTAATCTTGAAAAGATAATGAGGCTCCTGATATTGGAAACTGAAAGGACAATTAAAGATGAAACACTAATACCTCTTCAAATAAGTTTGAGGATGGATTCCATGTGTCAGAGAAATCTGACAATGATCGGATTTCATGTGATGAAATTCCTGAGGATCATGACATGGAAAGATGGATGTTAGCAATAAAGGTCTAATGTAGACTTCATATACAAGTGTTGTATATGGACCCTCGAGGATCCACCTATATGGGCCAGACCCATTAAGGTGTAAATGGATCTTCAAGAGAAAGAGGGAACCTGATGAGAAGGTATAGACCTTCAAAGCACGGTTCGTAGCCATGAGCTACACACCGAAGAGAAGACATCGCTTGCGATGAGACTTGCTCTCCAGTGACCTTGCTTTAACCCATCAGAATATTGCTAACTATAGCTACAAAACTTGACTATGACATCTTCATGATGTGAGTCAAGATTGCATTCCTCTATGAATACCTCTCTGAGGATATTCATATGAACTAGCCCCAAGGCTTTGTGGTTGAGGAAAGCAAGGTGTGCTAGCTGAAGAACTCCATCTTTGGACTCCAATAAGTTTCTTGTAGATTTGATGAAATTATAAATGTTATGATTTCAGATAGAATCTTGATGAACCATGTGAAGCTTAGTGGGAGTGCCATTGTGTTCATCGTGCTAAATGTAGATATTATTCTAATCATTTAGAATGATATAAGAATAATATTAAGTGTTTTATAATTTGGTTGTTTCATACCTTGAGATACGATTTCAAGGATACCTCTTAGATCTTAATTCTGAAGTCGATCAGAAGCAAAGAGAAGAGGGTATTGGGACCGTCACATTAGTAATACACCTTGGACTTATTCCATTTTCTGGAAAATTCCAAGAAAGGCTTCCTTCCCTTAAGATGTGGTAGTGACCTGTCTAGAGGGATAGCACCTCAAAGAGTTGAGGAAGTGAATGCTAGAACTGCTTGCACTTGTGCATCAGTTATGAGAAGCTGAATGTATGCTAGATGTGTACAAGAACCAGATGTCTGCCATGCAGTGGGAGTAGTAAACTGTTACTAATTCTACTGTGGAGATAAAACACTTGATTGCAGTAATATCAATATCTTTAAAGATGATGAAACTTAGAGATAGTGATCTCAAAGTCTTATCTTCAAATACTTAAGACTTTATAGATAGTGATCTAAAAGGTCTTAACTTTGGATACCTTTGGAGATAGTGATCTCCAGAGATAAAGGTATTCTGATAAGGATTATGGAAATACTGGTTATAACAATTCATAAGATGTAGTGTCAAGGACACTATAACCGACAAAATTGAGTATCGGTTGCATGAGATGCAACATTCGCATTGGATGCAAGCACTGTTACTAGGAGATATGCAAGTGCCGTAAAAGGACTTGGCGTAGTCTCTTGGGAACAGAGTGACTGATCAGCTTACCAAGCTATTTTCTAAATAGCCTATGATTGTCACATGAGTGTGGGTTTAAATGATTAGCCCATTAATGGCTCTTTGGGCTAGTGGGAGATTGTTGGACATGCGAGCCCACGGCGAGCCATTATGCAATAAATGTTATTGCAATTCACTCCTTGATCTGAAATAAAGAGTATAGAATTTGCATAATAGGTCCCTTAGTACAATTAGGGTTATGTACCATGGCCATCTTAATGATCATACAGCTGTTGATTCAATTATTGAATCATAGAGGCTGGTGCTTAGATGAATATCTAATGAGTTAGATTGAGGACTCGTCAAGCACCGTCAAATGATTATTAAGAGATGATCTCCAGCCTGAGTAGGAGATGGCAATCCTATCTCAGTTAGGCTGATATCTGACCGACCTCTTGATGCAGGTCCTCTGCATAGGAATAGAGATTCGGAGGTGTCAGATTAGTTAGGTCAAAGAGTTGACATAACGAGATCGAGATAACCAAAGTCCTATATCGTATGCTGTCACGATACAGGCACACATCCTCTGACCGGAGACAGATGTGTTACTATATGTTTGAGTATGTACATTTGGCAGACCAATAGGTTGATGACCTAATCAAGGTCTATACACCGGCGCGCTGGTGTGCATATAAGGGCATATGAGTAATACGATCTCTCAAAGGGATCATACAGGTTCAGTTACTGAACCGGAAGACATGAGCTCACTCATGAGATATTTGGAAGAATCAAATTCCATGCGCATGGTCGTCTCGCTTTAGAAGCTTGACTGAATTTGTAGGTTTGATATATACTTTTAGAAAGTATATGATCAAGACCTAGGTATGATATATGCTTTTGGAAAGTATATGATCAATACCGACTTCCAATGATCGAATGAGAAACTTACTGATAAAACCCTGAAGTAGGCAGTGTAAAGTTGATCTAATACTTCGGGTTTAATCTGAGTCTTCCAGTATGCAGGATGTACAGGTGTTGGGAATACCTGAGGGTGATGTGATCATAAACGATTGTATAACCATGACGCTTCCATTCCTAGGGAGTGATGAAACGGGTCTGGATTTTAGTGACTCCTCTCAGTAGAGAAGTAATCTGATCTTAGTCCAAATGTTGGACATTGATCTGAATGTAATTCAGATTCAATGAGAAGATTAGATTTGCGGTCTTGATTTAATCAAGCATCTATGGGAGGCCCGAGATCTGGATTTGAGATGTGATCTCATTATCCATGTCACTATACGTGGAACAATACAATCGCCCTGTCCTTATCTCCAAGTATTCGCGGAGAAAGCGCATTATCTATGAAAGAGTTCATGGAAAATTCTATTGTTGATATATGTATCCGAGCATTGAGAAAATGGATAATTAAATGTGATTTAATTATCATGAGTAATATGAATTTGATTCATATTATAAGGAGAATTATCTTAGATAATTAAATGTGATTTAATTATCAAAAGATGTAAATAATGTGAATGTGATTCATATTATTTGAGAACATGAGAATAAGTTATCCAATATAATTAAATATGATTTAATTATTATGGATAAGAATAATGTGGATAGTAATATCCAATTATTCATAATATATTATAAATGTGATTTATAATGTATTAGAGAGAGCTAATTATAATGTGTATTAGATACACATTGTGTAATTAATTGACAATGTAAATTATATGTTGTTTTGGGTTGTGAATGTGATTCACAATATTCCAATGTCAAGATTGCAATATTCCCAAAATTAATTGAGAATTATTTTTGGTGAAAATTGTTGGGAAAATAAGTAGAGAGAAATATTAGGAGATATGCAATCCCATGTAATCCATGGGATTGCCCTCCCCATATGGAAGAGGGGGGGCGGCACCAATTCCAATTAGGAGTTGGTGGCCGTCCACCTCTCCTAATGGGGAAGGAGGCTCCCAATTGATTTCTCACTCCTTATTTGATTGGTTTAAATTTGGTATTAATATATATTTGATTTATCAAATATATTTAATCAAAAGTAAATCACAAGTTGTTGGCTTTTACCAACAACAATCTTGACCATTGGATTATCATAAATCAATCTCAACCATTGATTTTATGAGACACATGGATTGAGATCCATGGATCCCAAAACCCTATAAATAGAGAGGCATACCCATGCTCTCTCTTTACACATAATGCTTGAGAAGCATATCTCTCTCTCTCTCTCTTTCTCTCTAGAGGTCAGCCCTCTCTCTCCCTCTCATGGCCGTCCACCATGGATGCCATGGAGAGGATCTCCATCGCCGCGGCGTCGTCGTTATGCTGCCCGTTCTTCTATTCGTGGATCTCCATCTCCTTCGGTGCGCCTCGCTCGTGAAGAAGACGTCGGATCTCGTGTGTCGAGATCAGGAGATCCGCCGCTTGGATCATCAACATGGATTGCGAGAAGCACGCGGTTCATCCCCGCGCTCGCAAGCGTCTCCTCCGTCGGATCGGACTTGAGACAGGAGGTCTCTTCGTTTAGAGACTCGATCGCAACCACGCTTCAAGAGGTAATCCTATTACTTGTTTGTGGTTTAGACGAAACGATCCGAGAAGTGTTCTTGGATCATGTGGTTTCGTCGTATAATTTTTTTTTAAATTCCGCTGCATCGAGCAACTAGTGCGACTAGTCGCTCCACGTCGTATTCGATGCGACGTTCACGCTTTCGTGATGCGCTTGGGGATCTAACCATATCCTTCACTTTCATCTAAGCCGTCAGATCTGTACGTTAACCAACCTTCCGCCCATATGTCTACCAAGTACACCCCCGTCTTTCGATCATTTCTAGGACCGCATCAGAGCCGCTCGTCGCCTTACGTGCATCGCACACCTGTTTGGGTGTCTTTCCCTTTTTCCACTGCATATCTTTTTATTTTGTTTTAGTGTAATAACTATAATATATAGTTAAAAACATTTGCACTAAGACCCCTATAGTTTTCATATTTTCATGTTAGTCCAGTCGAGTTGAGTCCACTAACATCCACATGTGCTTTTGTGGGAAATTTGGAGTGCATGTCCTGAACTTCTTATCCTTTACTGAATGCTTTAAATATTTTGAAAAATTGCACATATACCCTGGTTTGTTTGAATTCACGTGATGTGCATGTGCTTGTTGGGTTAATTGTATAGAGGCCATCGAACTTTTGATACTTGTTATCTGCTAGGCCCTAGGATTTAAAATAAATGCAGATTAGTCCCTATAACTTGTTTTAAATTACTTGTCTTTATTTAGTGTAATAAATATTAACTTAACTCTAAAAATTGCCATTGTGATTCCTAATTACATGTATTATTTGTGCTAATTTTTATTTGTTAATTTTCATGCATTTTCTATTATTAAAAATTCAAAAATACTCTAAAAAATACTTGTTTATTTTGAAAAATACAAAAAATAAAAAAAAAACATCTAAAAATTCCATAAAAATTAATATAGTTGCCTTTTGTAACCTTTAACTCATGTATAAATTTTGTTGAAAAACTCCCCGGAAAAACCTAAAAATTTGCAAAACATTTAAAAACTTATAAAAATCATATGAAGTCATAGAAAAATCCAAAAATATTGATTTCAGTTTTTCTTCATAGGTATTTTGCTCTAGTTTATTATATAAATAATCTCTAGTATTTTCGAGCTTTTCACTTATTTTAAATTGGCAAAATAGTCTTGGTTGTGCACAGTTTCTTGTTTTTCTCACTATTTGATTTTTAGAAAATTACAAAAATATCTAAAAATATATAAAAATTACCAGAAACACTATAAAATTCAAAAACCCAAAAATATTTTTATTGCATTTTTCCGAGCATTTTTGAGTAATGTGAACAATACAAAAACATTATTTGTGTGTGTCTTTATTCATTTTACTCATTTCCTTTACTTTGATAAATTAAAAATTCAAAAATTAAAAACCACTAAAAACAATAAAAACCCCTTGGATTTCTGAAATCTTCTACTTAGTGTATAACTGTGCTCCTTGTATTCGACCCTGGTCGCTATAACAGGTTAATAAAAGTAGCAAAACCGCTTGTTTTGTTTTCTTGATTTATTAGTGGTTTATTTTCTCGCCGATCGATTAAGTTGATTTAAGACAACAACATCTGCTTAATTTAATCCACCTTAATCATATTGAAAAATCGCATCATTAGAATGTCGTCGTTGTTGGGGAGCACAACTAAGTAGTTAGATTTCTTTGATTTTTGTTTATTTTTACTTCTCTCTTTTATAACTATTTCTGACCATCTTCTGTTTCGCTTTTCGTGCAAGGTACCTCTTGGAGGACGACTCGGTTCACTTTGGAGGGACCCACACCTGAGGAGGAGCAGAGGAGCAGAAGAAGCAGTTATATTAGATAGAATTTATTTTCATTTTATTTTTACGAGTATTCTTGTAATAATTTAGACTTTTGAACACTATTGGACTTGAACAATGTTCATGGTTTGTTACGCCGGTTGCCGGTGCACTCAGGGGACCTCACCGAGTTTTTCACAGCTTTTCACCTTTTATTTTTATTTGTTTCACGAGGTTTTAGCCCCTAGATTTAGGTTTTATTCTGGTTGAGCTTGATAACAACTAAGGTTCGAACCACATAATAAAATATTTGTTCCTATAGATCACGCTTTGGACTTAATCAAATAAAAAGCTAACTTAATTGGACTAGAGACCACGCACCGAGAGAGGCAGTATACAATGCTTGCAGGACCCACAGTGGTGGGCACCACTTGACATCTAAGACCGACTCAGGTCTCTTTTCTGATTAATTATCACACGTTCTTCCCGTAATAGAAGCTATCACCTAAGGACGATTTCCTTGTGCATCATTTAGATTAGTTCAATTTCTGTCTTTAAATTATGTGCGGATCATTTTGCATGTAGACTGCTGTAGCAAGGTACACATTTCTTACTCTACATGCATCATTGTTTCATCGCACATCGACTTTTTCGTCTTCCTCCCCTATTTTATTGGACTTTAAAAAAAGGAAATCGGAAAATTCGTTAGACATTCCTTTTATTCAGAAAAAATACCTAAAAAGATACCATCAATAAAATCGGGACTGCTAAAGCATACTTGACCAAAATCGAACTTCACTCAAAAATTTTATTTTGGGGAGAGTAACCCCCTCCTTGTCGGATTTTACTTGTTGAGAGTTGATCGACCTACACACTAGGATAGAGCCACACCTAAACTTTCTTTAGACTACCGATTCTAACAAAAACGATTAGCTATTCTTCAGTGAGGATTTTCGGGTATCCACTAAACAATTCGAACTTACTTAGCAGAGTGGGTGGTTTAGAGGACATTGCGTAAGGCTCTGTCCTCAAGTAAATCGGGTAGCCGGAAACGGTCCGTACTTACACCCATACTGGATGGAAATAGACGCAACTATCATAAGAATCTGGGCCAGTCTCTAGGGAGAATAAGGCTCATAACAGCTTACTAACTTGCTTTGTAAGATTGGATTATCACCTAATAAAATTTGACAAGATAAAAAAATCGAGCCCTCGCTGTCATCTTATTGTGTTGAGTAGGTGAACCAGGGGTTTGTTTTCTCATCTTGCTTTCAGTCCAGATCAAATCTTCATTAATCCCCATATCAAGATGATGGGAAGGAGGTTTCTTAAGCTTCCTCTGGTAGCACCTCTTTCCAGCGCTCCTCCTTGTTCATCTAGGGCGGCTTCACAGAGATCAGACATGCTCTCTGAACACAAATTTACCTCCACCCTTTTCCCCTCGATCACCCTTCTTCCACTCCCAAGGTACATTCAGATAGGCTAGCACAACTATACATTCACTTAACAACACCTGAGCTGGGCCCTTTTGCCTTTGCAAAGAACAGAGAGATGGCCGGTGATGACCGAACAAATGAGCAGCCTCAGACTTCAACATTCGTATTGGACTAGACAACCATCAACACACACTGCTAGCTTCCTTGGAGACCATGTAGAGACAGATCAGAGACCAGGGGATATTCATGGCAGAGGTGAGGAGAGAAATCACGTAGATGCGAGCTGGGCGAGAAGAACCAGAGAGACCAACCGGCGGAGGAGAGATACCACACCAAGAGGGTCGAGTAGACGACAGACACCAGGATGAGCCGCACAATCCAACCAAACCAACTCGCACCATGAGGCAGTTGCACAACCCTGTTGCAACCCTCACCTACCGTTGGATCAATCTTCCAGCAATCCTGGGCGAATTCGATCTTCACCCTCATACGATCCAGCTTCTTCCCAAGTTCTATGGGCATGCCACCAAAGAGCCCCATCTCCATCTGCAAGAATTTGGGATGATATGCAGCACCGTCCACGACAGATTTGTGTAAGAGGACACTATCAAGTTGATCACTTTCCCATTCTCCTTGGTTGATCGAGCATCCTACTGGTTGAAGTAATTAGGGAGGGTGGTCACCACTTGGGAGCAGCTCCGGACCGAGTACTTGAACAAGAACTATCCACTTGGTGAACCAATGCAACTAGATCCATGATCAATAACTTCACCATGATCCTGAGGGAGCAATTTCATGAAGCATGGGATCAATTCCGAGAGCTCATCGACATGTGTCCTCACCATGAGATCAGCAAGCCCAACCTCATCCAGAGTTTCGTCTGTGGGCTAACACCTGAGCTGCAAGGGCCAGTGAACGCCTCTTGTCGAGGTTCCTACTTCACCAAGGATGAAGACCAAGTCTGGGCCATTTATGAGGAGATGGCCGAAAACTACACTGTGATGCCCCAGACTTGGGTCTACACTCAGGGGAAGCCTCCCCTGTAGGAGGTTTCATATCAGAGGATAGCACACATTGATGCCAGTACTTCTACCTCTGCTACGGTAGCAGCATTAGCAGAGTCTTCAGCTGTTGATATGGGTATCATCAGCTAGAAGTTGGACCAGATAGAGATCATTGCGAAGAAGGCGTTCTAGGGCCTTGATAAGCTCAATAAGATTGATGAGCTGGCCCAAACTCTTAGTTACCTGAAGATCCAGATCATGTGTCTCCAAGAGGCACATACGGCTTCTCAGCCCCATTCCAGGTCACGAGCTAATCCAGGGAGTAATTTGTCTCAGCTATCTGCCTCATATCGTCAGGTTCATCACATTCAGGTGGAGCCAATGTAGTCACTCACGCAATACCAGTTACCACCACCCCCTCCTTCAGATACTCAGATGGTGGTATATCATTCAGATCATCCCTTGGTGTCCCTTCTCCCGTCAATCCACGATTAGCAGGAGTCGTTGATGGAAGTCAACGAGATTTAGTACTCCCAATACCAACAACAGCCCATGATCCGTCATGATCACCCAGGATTCCGATGGTCTACTAGAGGCACTTCATCCCAGTAGAGCCTCCTGCATAGGCAGAGCAAGGTGCCCAACCATAGCAGCCCCAGTACTCCCAGCAACAACAATAACACGGTCCTCAACCCCAGTATCAAGGCCAAGAGTGGAGGCAGCAACATCCTGAATAGTAGCACCCCCAACCTCCTCCTCACCAATACCATCAGCAGACTCAGCCTCATTTCCAGCGAGGCAACCCATCTGGTTCTCATTCATACTCGTATGAGAACCCAACCGTTGATGATCTCACCCGTATGCTTTCCGAACAACAAGCTACCTTCCGGTGAGAGATGGATGAATTCCATCATGAAACGAGGGAAATAATCAAGGGCAAGGCTGCCATACCTGCACAAATTGAACCTAACCTGAACAATTTGAAGAGAAAGTCTGAGCAAGTACAGTCGATAGAGACTGACTCTCCTAGTGATATTCTTCATGACATTCATTATTTATTTGATGTTGATTTTGTGACACTTAGGAGCGGTAGGAAGCTAGCTGTCGGCGACTCTTCTATGCGACATCCCACTACAGATTCTAGGGCACCAGATGGAGCCAGGAGAGGTGCTAGATGATGATGGTGGTACTGATGCCACCAAGGATGTTGATCCATAGGATGGTGCTGATGCCATCGTACCTCCGTTTGTAGACGGTGGTGCTGATGCCACTAATTTACCAGATGATAGGCTAGAGCACGGTACTGATGCTGCATATTCAGATGTTATCAATGGTACTGAGGCCAACAAGAGTCCTACAGTTGTTTTGTCCTCCACTGTACCTGAAGACATTTTCATGAAAATACAAAAAAATGGAAAACTTTTAAAATAAAAAATATGAATAAAGGAAAGGTTTCTGTATCTCTTCTGGATCCACCTGTGGTGATTGATGATGCTTGCATGGATTCCAGCATTTTGCATGCTCAGAAACCTACTCTCGAACCACAATATTCTAAGGAGGGTCCCTCTATTCCCTTCCCTCAAGCACTCCACTTAGGGAAGGGACAAAAATCAGAAAATCCAAAAAAGAGACAATGGACAGAGTTCAACAAACATATGATAGACAGATTTCAGATCCAGCTGACTCTTGGCACTTGAGCTCATCCCTCTATTCCAAAAGAACTTAAGAGAGAAGACCTCCATCTGTAGGAAGAAGAGGAGAAATCATTATGCAGAAATCCACGTGCTCACTCCGCCACTTGCTTTGCCATACAAAATCGATTACCAGCCAAGAGACCCGATGTGGGATCTCCGTATGTCAGATGCCATATTCATGAGCAACAGTTCGATCATACTCTATTAGACAATGGATCCTCGATTAACCTCCTCCCGGTTGCTTTACTCGATCGATTCGAGTTTGGCCCTCTTCGATAGAGCATGATAATTATCCAGTTTGCAGATAGATCTGTCAAGAGGCTGAAGGGGTTATTAAAGGACGTTGTCGTCCCAATTCAGGGCCTGCAATTTCCCATGGACTTCGTTGTGTTGGACATGGAGATCCCTGAATGTATGACCAATACGCCCATCATTTTAGGACGACCTTTCTTGGCCACAACCAAGGTAGTGTCTGATCATGATAGCGGAAAGGTATACTTTCACGTTGAGGGCGAGAGTATAAAAATATAGATGATTGAGGAGATCAGAGCCAGAGATTCAGCTTGTTTCGAGTAGAGTTCAGAGCAGATGACAAATTAAGAGATAGACATCCACCAAGAGTGTCATTTTGTTATTACAGATGACAAAGCCATTTGGAAAGATCCGATTTCACGAGCTCTTGTCATACCTTCAGAGATTACAGAGTCACATACGACAGTTGATGAGAGTTTGAAGAGCACAATCATGTCACATGACATCTTAGAGGCTGATGATCATGATTTGGGTAGTGAAGCAGATTATGTTTCTTGTGATTCAGATTCAGATCCCTCATGATCAGATACCGATTTTGATTGGAAGGATTTCGATGATTATTTACCGTGTCTGATATCCACAGAGCCCACAGATAGGACAGAGATCGAGATAGTACAATTGATAGATATACCAGCAGGGCCATCTTCATCAGATTCAGAGATTCAGTGAGAGTTCCCCCATGCATATTTAGTAGCATTCACTCAGACTTTTCAGAGACCAGATCCGCCAACTCCCACTTGTCCATAACTGATGACCTTGCCGTAGAGCATGAAGTACATATTCTTTGCAGGTGAGCCTGAGATGTTCCCAGTCATTATCTTAGCGGATTTGACCGAAGAGTAAGAATCTCATTTGATGGAGGTTCTTGAAAGAAACCGCAAGGCAATCGGATGGAGTGTAGCTAATCTTTAGGGGATAAGTCCGACCTTGTCCTCTCACCACATATATCTCAAAGATGACGTCAAGCCCTCGCGTGAGTTCCAGCGTAAGCTGAATCTGAACCTTCGAGATGTAGTTATGAAGGAAATATCTAAGTGGTGGGGCATCAATTTTATCTACCCCATCTCTGACTCCAAATGGGCTAGTCCTTTACATGTGGTACCCAAGAAGACATGTATCACCACAGTTACGAAGAAGGATCTTTGTGGACTACAAACGATTGAATCAGGCTACTAACAAGGATCATTTCCCGCTACCATTTATTGATAAGATTATTGAGAGGATAGCTGGGAAGAGTCACTACTGCTTTCTTGACGGGTACTCGAGATACAATCAGGTGGCCATAGCGACCGAAGACCAGGAGAAAATGACGTTCACATGTCCATTTGGAACGTATGCTTTTAAATGGATGACCTTTGGTTTATGTAATGCCCCAGCTACATTCCAAAGGTGCATTCTTTCCATCTTCTCAGGCATGGTGGGTGAATGTTTAGAGGTCTTCATGGGTGACTTTTCGGTCTATGACGATGGGTTTGATGCTTGTCTTGCTTGCCCAGACCAAGTACTTTAGTGCTGCATAGAGCTCTACTTAGTCTTATCATGGGAGAAGAGTCATTTCATGATGACTCAAGGGATGGTCCTTGGTCACATCATCTCCAACAAGGACATGGAGGTTGATCCGGCCAAGGCGGATATCGTCAAGAAGCTCACTCCACCGCTCAATTTGAGATAGTTGAGATTTTTTCTGGGGTATGTCAGTTTCTACCGATGGTTCATACAAAACTTCAGTTGAATTTCCCGACCTCTTACTGATTTACTCATGGAAGACATCGAGTTTCTCGTAGATGATAAGTGTCTTTCATCCTTTGAGACTCTCAAGAATTTGGTTATTCAGTCTCATGTCCTTCAGCCACCTGATTGGTCTCTCCCATTAGAGATCATGACGGATGCTTATAATTTTGCCTTAGGGACTATGCTTGGACAAAGGAGGGATAATGTACCATTTTCCATTCGCTATGCTAGCCGGACTTTGGATGTCGCTCAGCAGAACTATATTGTGTCAGAAAAAGAGATGCTAGTTGTGGTATTCACTCTTGATAAGTTCAGATCATACATTATGGTATCCAAAGTGACTATTTACACAGACTAGGCCGCCATCCGATACCTCATGGCAAAGAAGGATGCCAAATCTAGATTGACCAGATGGATCATTCTAGTCTAGGAGTTTGACATTGAGATTAAAGATAAACATGGAGTTAAGAATGTGGTGGCGGATCACCTCTCCCGATTAGAGTATCTTGAGGATTCTGATATGACCACACCTATCACTGAGACATTCTCAGACAAGGCGATTCTTGCTATCACCTCGTTTCCATGGTACACTGAACTATCTTATTGCCAAGAAAGTTCCAGAAGGTTGGCCCAGGCAGCGACTCGAGACCATCCTCGCGAAGGCCAAGTCATACCATTGGGAGGATCCCACTCTTTACCATGAAGGAGGGGATAGTGTCTGGTGTCGGTGTATTCCTTAGGAGGAGCACCATAGCTTCCTCACCTATTGCCACAAGCTTTTGGGAGGAGGACATCACTCTGGGAGACGAACAACGTAGAAGGTTCTCCAATCTGGCCTTTAGTGCCCTACCCTCTTCAAGGATTCAGATGAATTCATGAAGAGATGTACTGACTGTCAGAGTATGGGCACTTGTGGACAGAGAGATATGATGCCAATGCAACCCATTCACTTCTGTGAGGTTTCTGACGCAAGGGGCATCGATTTGATAGGTACATTCCCTAAAAGTCAGAGATTTGAGTACATTTTGTTAACTGTGGATTATGTGAGTCGTTGGGTTGAGGCCATCCCTACCTGAGCCTCAGATGCAATACTGTTTGCAAATTTTTGAGGAAGAATATCATTTCACGGTCAGGGTGCCTAGAGTCTTGATTTCTGACCGGGGGACTAATTTTATCAACAACAAGGTAAAAGCTCTTGCTAACGAGTTCAACATTGACCATTGAGATGCCACACCATATCATCCACAGACAAATGGTCTTGCCGAGGTTTCCGATCAGGAGATTAAGACTATTTTGCAGAAGGTTGTCTGCCCAGACCGAAAGGATTGGTCACAACTTTTGGACTCAATCGTGTAGGACTATAGGACTTCCTTCAAGACACTTTTGGGCACATCTCCCTTTTGATTCATTTATGGCAAGCCATGTCACTTACGTGTGGAGATCAAGTATAGGTCACTGTGGGAAGTTATCGAGTTATTATTAGATCTAGAAAGCGTAGGAGACCAGAGGAGAGGAATTGGCAGCACTGGAGGAGTTGAGAGACACGACCTTCTCAAGTAGCCTACAATATAAGGATAAAGTGAAGATACAACATGATTCTCACATCAGCCATAAACAATTTGAGCTCAACCAGAGAGTATGGCTATTTGATACTAGGTTGATATTATTTCCAAGGAAATTACAGAGTAAATAGAAGGGACCATACTAGGTCAGAAAGGTGCACGACAACGGTAGCATTGACATATATGAGTTGTCTTCTAAGTCCACCTTCCGCTTCAACGGTCAGCGCCTGAAGCCATATCTTGATCATGATCCTGTGATAGTTGATGTTGCCCCTATTCATTTTGTATGAGATATGTTCTTTGACTCACATCACCTGCATCTTATACCTGCGTTTCACTTCTACTCTGCAGCCATATAAATCCATATTGTCTATATCATTCATTCATTTTGGTATAATACCCCAGATCCATCTTATGATTTTGATATACTTAGGATGTACTTGATCCTAAGTATAGGGGGTATTAGACTTGTGATTATCCATTTGTCCATTACCTCTATTTTTGATGCTTATACTCAGGGATATTTTACCCAAAGTATAGGGGAGATAATGTCGGTACATTCTACTCCTCGATTTTTCCCTTTTGTATACAGTCTTCTATACTTAGGATTGCTCGATCCTTAGTATAGGGGGATTACCGACTTCTGTTGATGTTATTCTTTTGAGTCATTGTAGTATATCGGTCTTTTCACTTCTCTATACTCAGCACGAGTTATGTCTTCCTTCATCGCTCTCTGATCACTTTGAGGACATCGTTCGAGCTAAGTATAGAGGGTGTCGTATATATAATCTATACATACTTTATCCATAACTTATACTTTTAATAACATGTCTATTATTTATAAAACATGAATAAAAATGCTTTTCAAAATTGTTTGTAAAAATCTCTGCAAAAATTATTTTTGTACAAATTTTGTAAAAATGTTTGTAAAAATGTGTTGTTTGCAAAAAAATTTGTAAAATTATTTTCTGTATAAAAATTTGGTATACTATACAAATTTTTTGAAAATTATGTGAAACTAGTTTTGAAAAATATTTTGAAAAATATTTCCAAAATTATTTTGCCACATAAGGAAATAAGTATGGAGTATGAGAACCACTTGTATATATATGTACATTAAAAACCATAATCCACCCTAATTCTTTGTACATAAGTATCCTTAATAAAGCCGGATTAAAATCCACGTGTACATAAAACATGTAATATACTTCCCTTTGTAAATATGAATCTTTGTGAAAATTTTCTTTATTTCTTTTCCAACATACCTAAAAATTTGAAAATTAAAAATTCTATAAAAAATTGCATAGTTTGAAAAATTCCCACCGAAAAGAGTTTTGTAGATATTTTCATCTGCATTATGGCTGACATTTAAACTAGTTTGGAATTAAATTGAAGAATGGAGTTTAGTTAAGGCCTTAATCCACTTAACGTTAGAGGAACCTTATAGGATTTGGGGTTAAGACTTTTCAGGTCTATAACGACTTAATTCTTTGAGTCCACTAGGCTATGTTCACATATCATCTTGACGAGTCTAAGTAGAATACTTAACAACACACGCATGACTCTCAAAGACAATCGCTTGACTTGGACATGCACCTTACACGTAGCTCAACACGGATAAGGTGGTGAGGAGGCAGAATCCTTTGGCTTGGAGTAGCATACAGGGGTAGTACAACTAGCTAAAACCTCCGCCCTCCTCTAGGGAGGGATGTGCACCTCAACCTGGTCTAGTTGCATTGAGGTCTAACAATAGGATGTTGTGGGTTACAATAATGCTTAAAGAGGGATAGTCTACTGGCTCGAGAAGAAAAACTCCTTATGTATATATTGCACCTTGTAGATACGTGTATATATGCCAAAAAATGTGTAAAATTGCAAAACTCCCAAAAAAGGGACATGCTTGATTGAAATAAAATGCATGTCGGAGTGTATATAGTGAATAAGAAAAGCTTATGTAATTCATCATCCCATCTCAAATAAGCTTGCAACTGGAGACTTAGCTACACTGGTTAAGCTCTAAGGGATACGTGGCTACACTGGTCACAGTCCATTCTCTCATTTTCCCATCTTCTTGAGCTGGTTGTACTTGAACTTAGAAGGGAATACCATGCTCCTCGAGGAAATAGTTGCTAGACTGGGGAATTAGAGTTACCTTGTTGAGGGAGGTTGTTTCTTTATTATTTCTGAGGTGGGGAGCTACACATCACTTACATAGTACAAGGAAAGATTCATAGCCATTAGAGTTTGTGTATGTAGACTTGTTCATACCTGGTTGTTAAGGAGACCTGACCATAGAATTGTGGAACTTGAAGGCTATTAAGCTTATACCCGTTTTCTAATAAGGTTCCACCGAATTAATAATCCAAAGGTTTGACCGAGCTCCATACACCAATTTAATGAAGATAAGTTAAATAATCAACTTTGATGCTTTCTTTTTCTTTACCTTCAGTTTTCACTTCTTTTTCAAATAAGTGTTTGCTAAGGGACTAACAAAGGTAAAGTATAGGGGGTGATGAATCTCTTATTCTCATTCTTTATTATTTTATTTTAGCTTCATCTTTTAGCAAAAACATATATAAATATGTGTAAATATAATAAATTACCATTGTGCATACCTTTGTTAATATTCCATAATTAGCACATATTGTCCAAAATAAAAGAATAAAGATAAAATAAAAATAAAACAAGGACGTAATTATGTAATAAATACAGACTGACCGAAACCCCGAGAGAAGGTCGATAATTGGCCTGATCGACAAGGAATGAAGTTGGGGGAGATAGGGTCCTATGCTGCCTATATTTGTAAATACTTATATCTAATTATTTTAAATTATATTTTATGCATAATATATTTTTAATCACTTGTACATATCTCCAAAACTAAAATAAAAATAAAATAAAAATTATAAAACATAAAATAAATCAAAAAGAAAATCAAAACTCTGTTGTTCATTAGCCACACCTGTAAATATTGTACATAGTACCTATTTATTTAATACATTTATTTAACTTGTAAAATCAAATAAAATTCTTTTATACTCTTTAAATTGCATTATAAATAAATAAAATATAAAATAAAATGTATTTTTGTTAAAATCATAAAATAAAAATACATGTATATAATATATAGGTATATTATACTTGTACATATTACACTATACTGCATATACTACATATATATATTATACAAATAATTAAAAATCATTGAAAAATAGTTTGTAAAATAATAAACATTTCTCATTTTATTCATATTTTTTAAAATCGTTTGCTATTTTTTATTTAATAGTCTTTCATTTTGTAAATTCATAAATTCCTATTGGTCCACCTCAAAATGTTGACTGCAGTCAACACTTCTCCCCGGTCGGGTCGGGTCCGATTCTGCTTCGACGGAGCTCCTTCTCGTCATTAGCCTGCCCGACTCCGACCTCCATTTGCCTTAAGATTTGGACCCAATACACCTCGTAGATCTGAGATTTTTGCGGATCCCTATGTTGGTCCGGATCTTCTTAGGGTTTCATGTTTCCTGTTGATTCTTCTAGACCTTAAGGCATCCCTATAAAATCTCCTCTCCGCTACCTTCACTTGCCAGCTCGTTCCTCATAGCACCACAACCCTTAGCCATCTTCAAGAGAGCGACAACACCTCGGATAGCCCTTTGAAGCTCGATTGGTGCTTGATTCAAACGTAGCTCACTACGTGGTCGGACTTCCACCGCGTGCAGCCTCCCAGGTCCGCCGCAACCCGATCGAGGCCAAGACCTTTCCTTCCACTCTGCAACTCATCACCAACCATCATAGGATACTCAAGTATCCTCTACTCCACTTCAGGTTCGTTGTTTATTCCAATTCCCTTCGCCAGCCACACGCCGTTGTTGAAGCTCCGACCACCGTGGTTAGACCTTCATGATCGCTCCCAACCATATAGATCGATCCATTATCTCACCCTCATCCTTTGAGAACACTATGATCACCTCGAGCTTCTCTCATCCGAGCGAGTTTGAGACGTGATGTACCTCATCCATCTTCGCCGGACGTCAAATCCCATCCACCCTCGCTTCTGTGGTTCGTAGATCTTAATAACCTCGACCGAAGCCTTGTCTTTGAGTCGTATGTTTCCTTGCAAGTCCCGCATGCACGAGAAGCCTGGGTTGAGCTTCAACTCGACCGACGGAGCATCTCCTGGAGGCCAACCCCTGCTGCGTCGATCCAACCGTTCATCATCACATCAGAGGACCCCCCTCGACGTGCAGCACATAGCAAAGGTGCTGAGCTTCGTAGCGAGCTTATCCCCCCCACGTATTGACCCATACCTACGGTTGAAGCTAGCCCATGGCGTGTTCTTCTAGCAACCTTCAACGCCGTCAGATGAGCCCTGCCATCCTCCAGATTCCATTCTGACCGGTCGTTAGTGCCCAAAAGCTGCGCCATCTGATCAGAGCAGCACCAGATTTTACATGCACGCTTGCCTATCATTTGAGCCGTCAGATCTGGGCATTAACCAAACATCTGCTTGTACGTATGCCAAGTGCACCCCCACCGTTCGATCATTTCCAGCTCCACATCAGAGCCGCTTGTTGCCTCACATGCATCGCACACCTGTTTGGGTGTCTATCCCTTTTTCCCCCGCATATATTTTTATTTTGTTTTAGTCCAATAAATATAATATGTAGTAAAAAAACATTTGCAGTAAGACCCTTGTAGTTTTCATATTTGCATATTAATCCAATCGAGTTGAGACCATGCACATCTACACATGCTTTTGTGGGAAATTTATAGTGCATGTCCCGGACTTCTTATCTGTTAGTGAATTCTTTAAATATTTTGAGAAATTTCATATATACCACTATTTGTCTGGATTCACGTGATGTACATGTGCTTGTTGGGTTAATTGCATAGAGGCCATCGAACTTTTAATACATGTTATCTACTAGGCCCTAGAAGTTAAAATAATTATAGATTGGTCCCTGTAACCTGTTTTTAGTTACTTGTCTTTTATTTAGTGCAATAAATATTAAATTAACTCTAAAAATTACCCAAAATTTACTTATGGTTCCTGATTATATGTATAATTGTGGTAATTTTTACTTGTTAATTTTTGTGCATTTTCTATTATTAAAAATTCAAAAATACCCTAAAAAGTCCCTATTTATTTTGAAAAATACATAAAAATTCAAAAAATCATCTAAAAATTACATAAAAATTATTGTAGTAGCCTTTTGTTACCTTTTAACTCCTATATAAATTTTGTTAAAAAATTCCCTGTAAAAACCTAAACATTTGCAAAACACTTAAAACTTTTAAAAATCATTTGAAATCATAAAAAAATACAAAAATATTGATTTTAGTTTCTGTTCGTATGTATTTTTTATTCTAAAAATAATCTCTAGGATTTTTGAGCTTTTTACTTATTTTTAACTGGAAAAACAATCTTGATTGTGAACAGTTTATTGTTTTTCTCATTGTTTGATTTTTAGAAAATTACAAAAAATTGAAAAAATATATAAAATTGCCAGAAACACTATAAAATCCAGAAAACCCAAAAATAATTTTATTGCATTTTTCTGAGCATTTTTGTCCTATTTGAAACATACAAATATTGTGTGTGTCTTTATTCATTGTGCTAATTTCCTTTACTTTGAAAAATTAAAAATTTGAAAAATTAAAAATTTGAAAAATTAAAAACCATTAAAAACAATAAAAATCCCTTGCGATATTCGGTGATATATCGTCGAAATATCGTATCGATACGATATCGAAACGATATCGAAATCGATATGGCCTTCCATGCTTCCACTTAGTATATAATTGTGCTCCTTGTGTTCGACCATGGTCGTTATACCAGGTTAATAAAAGTAGCAAAACCACTTGTTTCATTTGCTTGATCTATTAGTAGTTTATTTTCTTGCTGATCAATTCGTTTGATTTAAGACAACGACATCTGCTTAATTTAATCTACCTTAATCAGCTTGAAAAATCGCATCATCACACCACAACCAAATCTTCAACATGGTTCACAATTGCATGCTTGCGTCGCATCACCACCTCCAACGAGCTGCTCGAGCCTCCAACTTCTGTCGATTATCGTGGGAAAGACCCAAGTCGAGTTCCTTGCTCCGACCACTTCCCATGCACTATGTACACCTCCAGGTTACTTATGATTCTTCTAAAGGAAGTTTAATGCCTCCCTTCAAGGAACCGTGGAAAATAGCAAAAAAAGTACAATTATAGTGAGTTTATCACATGAATTCAGATTTCAACACACAAAAAAATATGCATTGTGAAATCACGTGATTAAGTAAATAATTTTTCATAATCATTTCACATATTCTCATGGATATTAGGAAGAGGTCAGAGTTACCTCTTGAAGTGTGAGGCCTCTAAAAGAAGAAACCTCCTGAATTGAGTCTGGTTTGTGGATGTTTCTCTCGCCAGTGAAGTGATGAATCATGTAGCTTCCCATAAACTTCAATGCCAACTTCTTCTTGAAGTTCTCCACACAATGATGAGATCTAGATGACCTCAAGATTCTAATTTCTTCGCATAAAATCGATCTCTCCTTCACGTGTGAGAAGCATGAGAAGAAGGCATCCTTCTCTTATGAAGGCTCATGCCAATGTAGAAAAGAGCAAGGCAAATTGGTAGGGTATGTAGGAGAAGAGGGTCGACGTGTACAGGAGAGTTTAAAACTTTTAAGGCTTATTTTATCTTAACTCTCAAGGAAATAGGATGGTGGAATGAATGATACCATGGAGAGAGGTTTTGTCCACCTTATATAGGAGTGGGGGACGTCTATGAGGGGCCCTACTCCTCATAGTAGATGACCTCTCTCTTCCCTTGGATGGTAGGTCAAAGGTAATGATTAAATCCTTGTCATTAAAGAAATAGGACTTGATTTATCTCCTTTAATTACAATTTGGAATAAAACAATAAATCAATACAAAAAATATGAAAGCCTAATCTCAGTAAGAAGCGTATAGTGGACGCCGCATGCTTCTCCAATCATGGATGTCCACCTTGTTCTATTTCTTATTGAGGTTGTTGTTTATATTATATCCATGATAATCTAATTATCATTATTGGGGATTTATGAGAGAACTCCCATAACTTGTGAAACATGTTCATAAACCCAAAGAAACTTGTAAATATAATTTACATTTAAATTCCAACGTGAATCGCATTCACATAAGTGACTTGAAAGAATTATATGAATCAAACTCATATAGATATTATTATCATGAATCATTATTCATATTAATTAATGAATAATATTTGTGAATCATAATCACAAAAAAAAACCTTTGTAGAAATTTAATTATGACAATGACAATTGTTGTCTTTTCTAAAAAAACACTTGTTATCTCAATTTTGACATCACATAGTACGAGTCCTAATCCTCAGAAATTGAGAGTTACATGTGTAGATACTTAAAGATGATGTTGGGGAGATCATACTATCCATGTATAGTGACTTGAAATTTGGATAGCTATCCAATTTCACGGTTTATACCACTTTTGATGAAACATAATACACTCATATCTTTGAGCTTGGGCTGAAATGATTCACACTCTATGGGAGCTTGACGAAACACGCTACACTCTTCATTAGCTCAACAAATGATCAGAGTGATGAACTCAGCTTCCAAACATTTCTAATCAATGTCCAAATCATTTGGAGCTTAAAAATGAGCTCAAGAATTAAGTTCTCCTCCATTTCCATTACCATTTATAACATTTATACATTGGAATTGTTTCCAATGAGATGAGGCTTAATCCAATTAATTCTCATATCATTAAGCCATGTAGTAAAATCATTAAAATCCACTCGGATTCATTACTCCCCGGAATGGAAGCATCATGGTAGATGATCTATTAAGATAGCTTTAGCCCATAATATTCTCAATACACTATTATCTTTCATATTGGGAGACTTTGATATACCCAAAGTTAAAACTCTGATTTGACTATCTTCTTTATGACATATCAACAGATGTCCTAATCGATAATTGGGTCACAATATTAATCATATACTTTACCAAACCATATATTAATAACTCAAATTCATGTCTTATTTCATAAGCAAGACAATCATGCATGGAATTGTTTACGACCCCACAAAAACTAAAGAGTGAGCATTGTCTCTCGGTTCATCAAGTATGAACATGTATGATTCATTTGAGAGATCATACTTCTCACATGTCCTCATATGCACACCAACTCATCGGTACATGGACCTTGGTTATATCTTCAACCTAATGGTTTGTCTAATGTGCACATTCAGGCATATATACGTATATATGCCTCTGGTCAAAGGATATGTGCCTGATAGCGACAATTACTATTCCTATGCGGAGGATCCAATCAAGAAGTTAGTTGGAAGTCAATCTATGGAGAAAGATTGCCATCTCTTTCTCAGACTGGACATCATTATTGAATATGTATGACATATACGACCACGATACATAACCCTACTTGTACAAAGGAAGCTTAATTTAAGTGCACTCACAAATATTAATTTTAGATAGATACGAGAACACAAAAAGTTTATGGCATTGATGGGTTACCAAGTGCTTAGAAGTACATCCGTCTCCCACTATCCCTTATAGACATCCATGTACAACTATTAAGCATGTATTCATTACATGCTGGTCAAAGAACCTTTGTGACAAAGGCTTGGTGAGTGGATCAACAACGTTGTTGGTAAGACAACCGTGGTGATAGTAATATCACCATGCTTATTTATCTCCCGGATTAAGTGATATTTACTCTCCATGTGTTTATTTCTCTGCTGCACCGAGGCTCCTTTGCTTGCACTATGGAACCCATGTTATCGCAGAGTAGTGGAATGGGAGTTTTCAATGAGGAAACTACGCCAAGTTATAAGATGAACATGCGCAATCATAGAACCTCTTTAGCAACATCCGATGCATTTATGTATTCTGCTTCAGTTGTTGAGTTAACCATTGTGTTCTGTTTATTGCTTCTCCAACTTACAACACCATCGTTCAATAGGAATATGAACTCAAAAGTTGACTTCCTGTCATCCACATCTGATTGGAGTTATGAATCCATGCACCTAAGGACTTGGAGATAATTATCTCTGTAAACCAAGAGTGGTCTTAGGTTCTTCTTAGGCACTTGAAGATGCTTTTCACTACAGTCCAATGTTTCTCTTCACAGCAGGATTGGTAACGACTTACCACTTCTGCTATATGATAGATATCTGATCTTGTACACATCATGGCATACATCAAGCTTCCTGCAACCGATGTTAAGGGAATCCACATGACTTCCTTTTCCTCAACAGTTTGAGGAGACATCTTTTTAGATAAATGAATATCACGCCTTAAAGGAAGGAAGTCTTTCTTGGAATCATCCATCTTGAATCTTTCCAAAATCTTCTTGATATATCCTTGTTGTGATAGTAACAAAACCCTCTTTCTATGTTTTTGAGCATTCTGAACAAAGATATAAGAGGTTTCTCCAAGATCTTTCATTTCAAAAATATGGGACAACCCCACCTTAACGTTGGTCATCATTCCAATATCATTCCCAATGATAAGGATGTCATTTACATAATGCACAACGAACACGATGATGATCCCATTAAGCTTCTTGTATACACATGGCTTATCCAAAATCTGAAAGAAATCATAAAAATCTTTATGGTTTCATTCGAATTGAATGATCTAACTACGAGAAGCTTGTCTGAGCCAATTTATGGATTTCTTCAGCTTGCTCACTTTGCCTTCCTCAACTATGAATCACTGAGGATGCTCCATATACATGTCCTCTTCGAGGTATCTATTGAGGAATGGTGTCTTAACATCCATCTCCTAAATATCATAGTCAAGATGTGAAGGTATAGCTAGTAATGCCCCGATATAGGCATGGCTACATGGGAGAATGTCTCATTATAATCGATGCCTTCTCTCTATGTATACCATTGTCTACCAACCATGCTTTGAAGGTTGCTACTTCCTCATCATGTCCCCTCTTTCTAATCAAGATCCATTCAGACCAAATGGGTTTGACCCCTTTAGATGGATCTTCGAGGGTTCACAAGCCATTCTGGTTCATGGAATATATCTTAGACTTCATTGCTTGCGTCCAGTTATCCATGTCATAATATCTCAATGCTTCATCGCATGAAGTAGGGTCATCATCAAACTCTTAAGATACATGAAATCCGTACCTTTCAAGTTGTCTTACCACCCTAAAAATTTATTTAAGAGGTGTTGTCGTGTCATTTTCAATTATCTCTTTACTTTCTGGTGTAGAAACTCCATCGATCTCATTAGACTCGATTAGTTCCTTAAATTCATTATAAATTGAATTTTAAGGAATTAATCTTTCAGAAATTTAGCATCTCTATAAACTAGAAAAAGCCTTTTGAATCTCAGGATCATAAAGTTGGTATCCAATACCATCTTTACGTATGCGATGAAGTAGCACTCACGAATGCGAGATTCCAACTTACCAGCATCCAAGTTTTTTTGCAATGATCAAAAACCCCGAATCCTTAAGTGAGTACATTCGTATTGGTACCATACCAAAGCTCATAAGGGTTTTCTGGTACAATTTTAGATGGAATCTTGTTTAGGACATAAGCCGTGGTATCTACTTCATGTCCCCAAAAAGTAAGAAGTAAGTTTGCTTTACTCATTATTTATCATACCATATCTAACATGATTTTGTCGTTTCTCTTTGAAAGTTGAGTTGAGGAGTACCTGGAGGAGTGAGATCGGAAATAATTACTCCCTCCTTAAGGTATTCTTTGAATTCATCTTAAAGATATTCACCACCTTGATCAGATCAAATTTGTTTTATCTTATTTTCAATTTGGTTATCTACCAAAGATATGAATTCTCTGAACTTTTCAAAGGTTTCATTTTTGTGATGTATAAGGAAGACAAAATCACATTACGAATGATTATCAATAAAGGTCGCATATTGATGTCCATTATGAGTTGCAATACAAAAGGGACCGCATACATTAGTATGTATCAGGTCAAGTATACCTTCGCATCTTTTACCTTTCTTAGAGAATGGTGACCTGGACATTTTTCCTCAAATACAATGCTCGTAGGTTGATAAATCACGGACTTCTATGAAATCCAAATGTCCGCCCTTTACTATTCTATTGATCCTATTAAGAGACAATGTCTAAGTCTTTGATGTCATATCATGGTTAAATGATTTCCATCCTCTCTTGAATTTTTAGGGGTTTTATTAAACGTAATACTGACATTAAGACACAATAATGCATGCTTAATTCATGGAGTCCACCTGCTGTTAGAGAACCATATGCTATGAATTAGCATAATGACTTATGTTAAGTTTATTATATAATAAGAAATGATAACAATGTCCAACTAATTCATATACATATAAAAAGTTCCTTCTAACATCGGGAACATAGAGACACTATCTAGTTACAAGGACTCTTCCACTTGAAAGTGATAGTCAACACGTTCCGATAGCAAGTGTTGTAACCATTGCATCAGATTCCATCTGGATGACTATCTCCCCATTATTAAGACTTATGATTTCCTAGAACATATACAACAATTGCATACATTCACATATGTACCAGAATCAACAATCCAACTACCTTCTCGTTCTACGAGGAAGTTGGTTTCAATGATGAATGCAGATTTCTTATTTGTCAGAGTTATACTTTTGTCCTTCTCTAAGGACTTCAGGTATTCCAGATGATTACCCTTCTAGAGTCCTGGCTTATAGCAGTGATGGTAGACATCCATCTCCATAGATGTCAGAAGTGTCGAATCATTAGACGATTGGTCAATTTAACCTTTCTTATTCTATTAGATCGAACCCTTCCGAGATCCATGCTACCTATCGCGCTCCCCTTTAACCATTGAAATCATTGCAATACTAGAGAAATATTCTTTCTTCACAATGTCCTTAGTGGACCTTAACATAAAAAGAGTATGGCTCACATCTCCATACATCTCCTCCAAATTTAGGATGATGTCCTGAGCTGATGTAATGTCTATAAGTTGCTTCTGAAGCACATTAGACAATCATCCAATAATGTAGAAATGAGCGATCGAATGACCCTCATCCCACTTCTTATCAAACTCATGTTCATCCTCTATCTGAGCGTTCTCATACTTAACATATGAGAGCACATATGCTATGCGCTCTATCTCAAGTACGAGCTTCAAACTTCGGATCCAATTCGAATAGTTTGGACTTGTCAACTATTTTACCTCAAGCAACATGTTTGTTTGGTTGAGAGATTTCGTCTGAAATTAAAAGTCTACATTTTATTTAATATTGATAAAGATAATTAAATATTATAAGTATTTTAAATTAAGATGTTCTCGTATTTTTAGTACTTTGAAAGTCTTTCCCTTGGAGGCTTTCAAAGCATGAGGCGAGCTAATTCAAAGACCCCTACGAGATCTGAGTCCCCTTTCCACTTCACTGCACTCCAATGATATGAAAAATATAACTACAACAAAAGAAGCAGGAACTTTTTCCACTTCGCAAGTACGACTTACATTCGCGGTTTGGTCTTCTACACACACGTCCCCTACATATATGAAGTTAGCATGTTGTCAATTAAACCAATCTTCAATGAGTGAATTAAAAAATTACGCTATGTGCAATCCAGTATTGCCTCAATAATACATGGAACAATAGTGGGGTCACTACGCATATAGCACATCACCTTGGAGAAACGAAGAATCCCATCTACGTGAATTTCCGGAGTCATGACTACATGTAAGCGTATCCAAAGATACAACCCATGGTGATGGAATTCTTGGTAATAACATAAGACCATGGATGTCATCATATGACTTATCCATATCTTGTTTAAATTTATGATTAATCATTTTGAAACATGTTCTCATGATTAATCCAATAAAGGGATCCAATAAGCAAGGATTATTGACTATTATCTTATTTTTAATATAATTAAAATTTTTAATAATCAATCAAGCCATAAATTTATGCAGAATGAATGGTAGGAGTATTTTCCTAACATGTAAGCGCTAATTAGGTAACCATCGACATGTCAGGCCTAGTCCCCAAATTAATATTGATTTCCTCATTATGAAAGGATTTAATTGTATCGATCAAATTTGTCTATTCAACCAATTCATAATTTCTAATTGATTCACAATCAATCAAGTGCATAAATAAATAGAAGAAATATGAAACAAATAGACATTCTACTTTATTGCATGTATCCAGACAAACAAATAATGATTTCGAATTACTCCTAATTAGAACTCATCATATAACTTGGATGTAAAATTCATTGCTAATATTTTCAAAATATTATGACCAACTCCTTGTGTGAATATTTCATATATATTCTCATCTATTTAGAGTCCCAAAATAGGAAAAACATGTTATTATAACAATTGAGTCCTCTTCCAACACCATCTATA
The DNA here is from genome assembly GCA_037367405.1 of Ottelia alismoides. Classification (NCBI taxonomy): domain Eukaryota; kingdom Viridiplantae; phylum Streptophyta; class Magnoliopsida; order Alismatales; family Hydrocharitaceae; genus Ottelia; species Ottelia alismoides. Next base: position 692,980 of record JAZKJV010006717.1, read on the forward strand.
GAGAAATATAATTTCTCAAGGTTGTGCAATCAGAATCACACGAAACTTTTTAGCACAATTTGGGGACTTGATTACTGATTTATCAATCAATATTTTATTATGTTGTACGACTCAAAAGTCAATAGCTAAAAATTCAATGTTTTTAGTTACAGTCTTTTATCAAAATTATAATATGCGATGGTTTTGGGCATCCGAAACTTCTCACAAATGCCACCAACTTTTGGTGTGTCTTTTAGGAATGATTCCATACTATATAGACATCATATATATAAATATATATCCAAAAAAATTGCTAAACAAGGGAGAACTACAACAACATCATATGTTACCAAATCCTTTGAAATATCAAAACAATCGCAAAATAAGGTACCCGATGGTCGGGAAAATGTGGCGGAAAATAGTAAACATTTTGCAATTATAGAGAGTTCACATGAACTCGGATTTCAGCACAACAAAAAAACATGCATTGCGATACCACATGATTAAGAAAACATTTCTTCATAATCATTTCGTACATAACAATAACTTAGCATTTTGCATGGCATTGTTAATATTGCATATTTAGCATGTATTTTGCAAAACTAAAAGAATAAAGGAAAAAGAAAAAGAATGATGTATTTAAAATAAATACATAGTTACCCAAATCCCAAGAGAAGGCCAAGACTTGACCTGATCACAAAAGAAAATAAGTAGAGAGAGATAGGGTCTACTATGTATTGTACATATAGCCTATACTTATACATATTATGTATCTATTTATTTTTGATAAAACCAAATTATTTTATTCTTTTATTCCCTTGGTTATAGCTTTAGAAATAATATAAAAATAAAATAAAAACAGAAAAATAAAATAAAAATAAAAATAAAACCATTCAAGCTTTGTACAAAATACACATGTACATATTGCATTCACTATGTATTTCACACCATTAAATACTATGCAAAAATAAAATAAAAATTATTTTATACTCCTAAAATTATGTTTTAAATAAATAAAATATAAAATAAAATTATTTTTTAAAAATAATAATATAAAAATACTTGTACATAATACATAGGTATATTATACCTGTATATAATACTACATACTATAAATACATTATTTTATTTTTCATAAAAATAATTAAAAATCATAAAAATTAGTTTATATAATAATAAACATTTTTAATTTTATTCATTTCTTATTTTACAATCATTTATTATTTTATTTATAATTCTTTTTTATTTACCTCCATGTTTTGTCTTCTAGCTTATTTTATCTGTTTCCTAGGTCGTTTCTGATTGGTCCACCTCACTTTCATTGACCTCGGTCAACTAGTCCCCTCACTTTTTCTCACCGGATCGGGTGTGCTTCATTTTTGTCGATTTTTCCCGACCCGATCTGATCGAGTCCTTCTTCGATTAAGAGCCCTGATTAGAGGGCATGGATCCCTAATCCAAGCCCGGTCCTCATCTCCAAGATCCGTGACTTGGTTAGCGCATTTTCACTCGATTCTTCTCGAACCTGGGATGCTTATAGAACCCCTGAACCCTCCTCCTTTTCGGGTATCTCCGACTGATCCGCCTTCCTGTTACGCCCAGCCTCCCCTTTTCAGAGTGACAGTCGAGAGAGGGAGTGGTTACGTGTTGTATTCAGAACGAAGTGCCCCAGGTCCGATGACGCCTTCGTCTAGCTCCGCCGCAAGGAGTCCCCGGCCTATGGTTGCGTCGCCCATCGAAGCCATCATCTCGAAGGACTTCATTTTCCAGCCTAGGCGTCAACATTCACTTATAGGTAATCTACATAGCTCTATCTCCTTCGCATCCTGCTCGTTAGACCCATATTCACTTCTCGCATCGACCTTCGCATAGTTTCCCTTCCGCTACTTCGCTCCGCTCCTCGTACACCCCCACACGACTTGCGTCCGCTTCTACATCCAACTCAGCGCTCTATCCCTCGATCCAACCATCTGGTTGTGAAGATTACATTATATATTTATATAATATGATCAAATTATGTGAAAACAACCTCAATATTTGACATATAATCTCCAGTTGCACACAATTCACACGTTATTTATTCCATATGCACAACAGAGAAAACCATCTTACTTACACATAGTCAATTAAATCATAGCATAAATTGACAGATCATGGTTATATATCTGAACAAAATGTTTTCAAAGATGTCGATTTACATTTACAATGAGATTATTTAAATATCAAGATTAATAATCATCCATAAATAATTATTTATATAAAGTAAACAACCATATTTTAGTAAAAGAGAAAATGTATTGGATTCATAGTTTGACAAATATTCAACACTTCCATTTTGGCTCTGCAAATGCTTATAACATTTTGTTGGAAAGAAAAGAGGAGGGAGATTAGTATAAAATGACCACTCTTTGTTCTCATGCATAGAGCCCACCCACATTACACATTTCCCATGCAAAAGACAAAAAACCACCCACGTACATGCATGAATACCCTCTTTATTCACTCTCTCTCCCCCCTTTACCCATGCAAAGTATCCACCCATATAGGTTCCATTCCCATGCATTAGCCTCCAACCCACAATCCTTCCCCACGTATTCTCTCTTGCCCATTAAACTTCCCATGCATGTATTTATTTATTTATTTATTTATTTTTATCTTTATGTGCATGAGAATTGGAGGAGACACATATGACACCTATAAAGGTGGAGGTACGCAAGGCCCAAAGGGATGACTCTCTCTCCCCGTATTCTTCCTCAACGGCATCCTCTTCTCATGCAACATCCCTCTCTTCAGTTCTCAACTACGACGAGCTCTCCTTCCGCCTAGCAGCGATCCTCCAGCATCTTCCTCGTCCTCACGCGAGCTGTGTATCCCGTGCATCTTTTCCGCGCATCTAGCTCTAACAACAACCAGCCCACGTGCGCCCTCTCCTCACGCACTCCAACCCCTCACTCCGGCTCCTTCCCCGTGTGTGCGACCATCCCACATATCCGCAGCTGTACGCATCTCCACGCTCGTCTTCGTGTTCATTTCCATCATCGTCATCGCCGCCATCGTCTCTGATCTGGATTCCAAAAGCTCCAAGAGAAAAGAACTCCTTTCTCATTTTTATATCTCTCTTACATTCTGTTTTATTAGTTACTCTTATTTAAGATGGAACACTTATTTGGTAATAATTTTTATTTACTATAGTTTGTTTCTGATATGCATTACAAATCTCATCTCTTTTATTATATTTTGAAATATTGCAAGTGTCATATTACTTCTTCTATATTGATTTACAATCGAGTACCTCATTTTATTATTTAGTCGTACTCATACCCTCTTTTGTTTACTTCAAGTTCTAACAAATATTTTCACCGTAGATTACATTTTACCGTCGAAATCTCTTTAACATATTTTTTCTTTCATCGCAATAGATTAGAATTTGAATCAAATTTGAAAGAAGAACAAAAAATTACGAGTTTACTTAGTCCATGCGGATACAAACCTCTACTTGCACTATATACCTCATATATTTTCATCATGCTTGTAGTTGTAATCTTATTCGTTTGATTGCGGTTTTTTCGTGAAACAACAAGGATATGGTAAAACCAACTTTTTAAACCGCGTAAAATCACATCAACAGGTTGGAATTGAACTTCAGGTTGAATCCATCATACTTCGTTGACCTGACATATCCACCTCCTATGTTCACGCTAAGTTCGCATCTTAACCCTTTGCTGGAGTTTTATCTCCGAGCAAGCGTTTACCCTTGCAGGACCATCACCCAAAGACCTCCGGTTAGGAGGTTATTTCGTACCTACGACCCTTTCTAAATGCTCCAGCTTGTCACGCCTCTCCAAGACTCACTCCGTAGTCTTGGACCCTTTCGAGCACCTCCACTGCTGCGGACCACCATCAGCAACCTTTCGCCCATTGGAACAACGCCGGGGAACGTCAGACCAGTGTGCATTAGCCGATCGAAACTCGAGTTCTTCGTCAGTTCGTCCATACATCTTCTCGTCCGTTGGATCCGACCCCCTCCCAGTTCTAATCTCCACCATTCAAGATCGAGGGGTTCGAATCGCCGGATCCATCTAAGGATCGTGCCAGAGCCGTCCATCGTTGAAAGGGTCATCCGTTGATCCTGACCATCCATCATAAGTGGACCACCCCTCACCATTGGATGAAGCATAATAAGGGGTAAATTTCACCTAGTCCCCTTTCTATTTTGCATTTAATTTCCAGTCCTGTAAATATTTGTCGTAGTTTATTTTGCTTTGGATAATTTACATATCGGACCACGTAGTTTTTGCTATTTGCAATTTAGTCCTCCTGAATCTCAAGCTCGTGTGTGCTCACGTGATTTCTGGGTTATTTGCAGATCTTGTCCTGGACTTATCTGTTGTTATTGAATGAATGATAACTATTTAGAAATTGCATTTATACCCCTGTGCGTACATTATTGAGCATGTGCATGAATTAAGTGGACTTTTTGCAGATTAGACCCTAAGCTTTTATATTGTGTTATTGATTCGATCCAGAAACATAAAATAATTACGAATAGGTCCTTGTGAACCGTGTTTAATTACATACTGTGTTTTGGGCTTATAAATATTAAATTAATTCGAAAAATCACCTAAAATCATTGTTAGCTCCTGCTAGGGTGTAGTTTTTACTATGATTTTGTTGAATTAATTTGAGTGCATTTTCTATTTTTAAAAATTCAAAAACCCTTAAAAAGTTCATGTTTTCCTTATAAAAATCCTAAAATTTTGAAAATTGATTTAAAAATTCCGAAAAATATCGTGTATGCCTTTTATTATGTTTTAATTACTTTGTTAATTTTGTTTGAAAATACTTCATAAAAACCCTAAAAATTACAAAACAATCAAAATATTATAAAATTAAAGGAAAAAAATCTAAAAATTGTAATTTCAGCTTCTATTTGTATCCTTTTATTCTATTTTATCATAAAATTGCTAATCATGACTTTGGGGCATACGAAATATTTTTAATTTGCAATTTAGCCCTGACTGTGCATTGTTTTGAGTTTTAAGCCTTATTTGATTTTTATAAATTATAAAAACATTTGAAAAATCCAAGAAAATTACCAAAAATACTTTAAAAATTAGAAAACCCAAAAATATATTTACTTTAATTTTCTGACTATTTTTGTTATTTAGAAAAATCCTAAAAGATTGTTGTGATTGTTTTCTTTTATTTTAGTGCTTGTGTGCTTTATTCGAAAATTAAAAATCCAAAAATTAAAAACCACTAAAAATTGTTTTATTTCGGGAAATTTGACTACTTTGTACTTCTCTCATGCTCCTTGTGTTCGACCCTGGTGGCTATACCTGGTAAATAAAAATAGTGAACCGCTTACATCATGTGATTGTTTGAATTTTCCTTGAGTGGTTTTTCTTTTCTCGTTGATCACGCTTGGTGATTTGGGTGACAACGACCCTTGATTATTTGCTTACTTAACCCAAGTCGCTCGGAGCAGTCATCATAATGGTGTCGTTGCCAAGGAGCATGGCTTAGTAGTCATTTTTCTTTTTTTGCCATTTTTTGTATCTATTTGATATAACTGCATTCTGACATCCTTTCAGTTTCTCTTTTTGTGCGAGGTACCGCCCGAGGGACATTTTGGCTTTCTGGTGGTGGAGCCCACATCTGAGGAGGAGCAGAAGGGGAGAGAGTAGTTATATTAAATAGATTAGTTTTATTTCTTGTGGAACCGATATTGTTGTAATAGTTGTTTCTTGCAGAACCAATATTGTTGTAATAATTGTTGACTTGGACACTTGGACTTCAGGGTCTGTTTCACCTAGTACCGATGTACTCAGGGGACCTCACCGCATTTTATTTTTCATGGCTTTATTTTTTTTATAGCATTTTATTTCTTTTTGATTCTCGAGGTTTTAGCCCTTAAACTTAGGAATTTCTATTGGTTGTGATGTAATTAGCTAAGGCCCCAAACCTAATTGCTTATCTGTGCCTATAGATCGTAATTGGACTTAACTAAAATAAAATTTTAAAAGTCAACTTATTGGGATTAGAGACCACGTGCCGAGAGAGATCGTATACAGCGCTGGCAAAACCCATTGTGGTGGGCACCGATCGGCATCGAAGACCAGACTCCGGTCTCTCTTCCCGATAGTTAGCTACTTGTGCTTCACGATTAATAGACTGCTCATCTAAGGTCGATTTCCTTGTGCATCATATAGATAGTTTACTTTATGTCTTTACTTTTATGCGTGGATCACCCTACATGTAAAGTGCTGGAGCAAGTACACATTTCTATCTCTGCATGCATCATTGTTTTTGATCGTGCATATGCTTTTTCGATTTCCTACCCCTATTTTATTGGACTCAAAATAACCAAGGAAATTGAAAATTTCATTAGGCATTGTCTTATTTAAGAAAAATACCTAGAGAGTGAAAATAAAATAAAATTGGGACTGTTAATGCAAACTTGACCCTAAAACCAACTTCATTAAAAAATTCTTGTTTTGGGGAGAGTCACCCCTCATCGGTTGATTTATCTGCAGCGAGAGAGTGATCCGGACACTAGGCTAGAGCCATACTCGAACTCCTTTCAGACTACTTGTCTTGTAGCTAATTGTTCTCTGGTGAGTATTTTACCGGGTAGCCGGTAATTGGTCTAGGACTTCCTTAGCAGACTGGGCAGATCGAGTAGCCGGTAAACGGTCCGCATCCATACTGATTGGGAAAAACTAGTTGCGAGATTCGGACCAATCTCCTGGGAGCATTGGGTTCCCAACATCTCGCTTAGTCGCTCTGATAGATTGATTTGTCACATTAATAAAATTGGACAAGATCAACGACCGATCTTTCACGGTCATCAGCTCGAGTGTTGAGTAGGTGAAAAAGGGTTTTGACTTCACATCTTGTTTGCATTCCAGTTCCAATCTTCATAAATCCCCACATCATGATGATGGGAAGGAGGTCCCTTAGACTGCCTTTGACAGCACCGCTTTCGAGCACTCTTCTCCATTCATCAAGGGCAACTTCAGAGAGCCTAGACCCACTCTCTGAACCTGAGTTTGCTACCACCCTGTTCCCCTTGACTACCCTTCTACCAGTCCTAAGGTGCTAGAGCATAGGCCAGCACAGTTATTTTGTTCACTTGACGGCACCTGAGTTGGGATATTTTGCCTTTGTAGAGACCCAAGAGATGGCTAGCAGTGAGGGACACACCGATGAGAAGCCTCAGGGATCAACGCATGTACTTGACCAGGCCGCCATCAACAACACACTATTAGCCTCCTTAGAGACCATGCAACAGATAAGGGACCATAGAGCATTTATGGTCGAGGTGCGATGAGAGATACGCAAATGCGAGCTAGCAGAGTAGAGCTGCAGAGACCAGCCGGTCGAGAGATACCAGCAGCTGGAGGAGGATATGGACAACCCGAGGAGCTGCAGGATCCACCTAGACCACATACGATTAGGCAGTTGCACAACCCTAGTGCAACCCTCACCCACAGATGGATCCAGTTTCCAGAGATCCTTGGCGACTTCCAACTTCGCCCCCATACCATCCAGCTATTGCCCAAGTTCCATGGGCTAGCCACTAAGGAGACGCACCTCCATCTTCAGAAGTTTAAGATGATCTGTAGCACAGTCCACTATAGATTTGTGGACGAGGACATGATTAAGATGATCGCCTTCCCATTTTCCTCAGTCGACTTTGCATCCTACTGGTTGAAGCATTTGGAGGTATGTCACCACCTGGGAGCAGCTCCGGACCGAGTACTTGAACAAGTACTATCCACTCAGCCGTACGAACGCAGCGCGAGCCATGATCAACATTTCACCATGATCCCAAATGAGCAGTTTCATGAGGCTTGGGATCGATTTAGAGAGCTCATTGATCGGTGTCCACATCACGAGATATCCAAGCCCAACCTTGTTCAGAGCTTATTTTGAGGGCAAACACCGGAGCTACAGGGGCTAGTAATTGCCTCATGTGGAGGGTCCTATTTTGCCAAGGATGAGGACCAAGTTTGGGCCATCTATGAGGATATGGCAGAAAACTATATGGTGATGTCTCAGACTAGGTCTACACTCAGGGGAAGCCCCTCCCACAGGTCATGTCTTATTAGAGGATTGCACGGTTGATGCTGGTCCTTATACTTCGTCAGCAGTCGCACAGGCCGAGTCCTCAGCTGTTGACATGTGTATTATCAACGAGAAGCTGGACCGCACCGAGATCATAAAGAAGAATCAGTGCCAGGGCCTTAACCAGATTGATCAGTTGGCAACAGACACTGAGTGACTTGAAGATCCAAATCATGTGTCTCCAGGAGGCACAGACAACTTCTCAGCCCCATCTCAGGTCACGAGCTGATCCCAGCAGTAGCTCTTCCCAGCCTTCTGCCACACACCACCAGGTCCACCACATCCAGGAAGATCTGTTCAGCAACTGCAACACTACCAACAGCCACCACCATCACCGGACACTCAGATGGTGGTCTACCAGCTGGATCAACCCTTGACAGTTCTTCCCCGCCACACTTCGAGCAGCAGGAGCTATTGATGGAAGTCAACGGGATTTGGTACGATCGGTACGAACAATAACCCATGATCCATCATGATCACCTGGGTTTCCGATGGTCGACCAGAGGCACCTCATCCTAACAACAACCTCCATCTCAGGTCGGGCAGAGCAGCCAGCAGTAGCAGCAACCCCATCACTCCCATCAGCAATACTAACAGCAAGGTCCACATCCCTACCATCAAGGACAACAGTGGAGGCAGTCACAACGGCCTCAACAGTACTCCCAGACTCCTCCTCACTACCAGCAACAGTCTCAGCCTTATTTCCAACGAGGCAACCCGTCCGGTTCTCATGCACCTGTGTATGAGAACTCAACCCTTGACGACCTCGCCCGCCTACTTTCTAATCAGTAGGAATCCTTTCGGCGAGAAATGGACGAATTCTGGTAGGAGATGAGGGAGATTATCAAGGGAAAGGCCACCATACCGGCTCAGATTGAACCTAACCCGAACAATCTAAAGAAATCTGAGCAGGTACAGTTTATAGAGACTAATACTCCATATTTCTTCATATGTATTTGATGCTGATTTTGTGACACTTAGGTGAGGTAGGATGCCAGCCAAGGGCGACTCATCTGAGCGACAACCACATGCAGATTCTGGAGAGCCAGACAAGGATGGTAGTGGTATTGATCCCGCTCATGATGACGACGATGATGGTGGTGCCGAAGCCACCTAAGATGTTGATCTAGCCAACGGTACTGAGGCCGTCGTGATTCCAGATGCTCAGCCAGAGAGTGATGCTGATACCGTTAGTCCAGATGTTGTAGGTGGTGCTGATGCCACCAATTTTCCTTCAGTTGTGTAAATACTTCTATATCTCAGGACAGTTCCAGAAAAATACAAAAAAATGGAAAAATAAAAAAGAACAAAAATATGAATAAAGGAAAGGTTTCTGTATTTCCTGTGAGTCCATCTGTGTTGCATGACGACCTTCGTATGGATTCTAGTCTTCTACATGTACAGGAGCCTCTTTCTGACCCTCATCTTTTTGGAGAGGGTCCATCCATCCTCTTTCCTCAAGCACTCTGCTTAGGAAAGGGGAATAAAATAGAAAATTCTAAAAAGAAACACCAGCTAGAGTTCAACGAGAAGATGATTGATCGATTCCAGATACAACTGACTCTACAAAAGGCACTAGAGCACATCCCCCTATTCCAGAAGAACTTGAGAGAGAAGACCACCATCTGTAGGAAGAGGATGAACCACAATGCAAAGATCCACGTGCTTACTCATGCTACTTGCTTCACCATTCAGAACCGATTGCTAGCCAAGAGACCTAATGCAGAAGCTCCATATGTCAGATGCCATATCCATGAGCAGTGGTTCGATCGTACCGTCTTAGACAATGGATCTTCAATTAATCTTCTTCCGACTGCCTTACTCGACTGATTTGAGTTCGACCCTCTTCGACAGAGCAGGACAATCCTTTAATTTGTTGATAGATCCGTCTCTTGACCGAAGGGGTTATCGAAGGACATGGTCGTCACAATTCAGAGCCTGAAATTCCCCGTGGACTTTGTTGTATTATACATGGAGATCCCTAAGTCTGTGACTGATACCCCCATCATCCTAGGATGCCCACTCTTGGCCACAGCCAAGGCGGTATCCGATCATGATAGCGGGAAGGTATACTTTTACGTCGAGGGCGAAATTGTACAAATAGAGACGATCGAGGAGACCAAAGTGAAAGATCCAGCCTGCTCTGAGCAGTCGAGTGATTCAGAGCAGATGACAGATGTAGATCGAGACGTCCACCATGAGTGCGATTTTGTGATCACAGACGATGATGTAGTTTGGGCAGACCCTGTATCACGAGCTCTTATCTCACCTTCAGACACTACAGATTCATAGATTTTAGCATATGAGAGTTCAGAGAGCACACTCTTGGCACCAGACACATTTGAGGCTGATGATCGTGGTCAGGATAGCGAAGCAGAGTACATTTCATGTTCTTCCGCTTTAGATCCCTCAGATTCAAGCATTGATTGGGATGCCTTTGATGATTATTTGCCATGTCTTATTCCTTCAAAGCCAACAACTTGGGCGGAGAGAGAGCCAGTTTAGATGATAGATACACTAGCAGGGTTGCCTTCATCAGATTCACAGATGCAACGAGAATTCTCTCACGCAAACCTGGTTGCCTTCACTCAAACATTTCAAAAACCAAATTTGCCAGCTCCTAGTTATCTAGAACTGAATACCTTGTCGCAGTCGATGAAGTACAGATTCCTTGTGGGTGTGACAGAAATGTTCCATGTCATCATCTCAGTGGATATAATGGAGATCAATAATCTCATTTGATGGAGGTTAGTGAAAGAAAACACAAGGTGATTGGATGGAGCGTAGCTGATCTCCTGGGGATAAGTCTGGCCCTGTGCTCCCACCACATCTATCTCGAAGAGGACACAAGCCATCGCGTGAGTTCTAGCGACGACTGAACCCAAATCTTTGAGATGTGGTCATGAAGGAAATATAGAAGTGGAGGAGCGCCGATTTTATCTACTCCATCTCCAACTCCAAGTGGGTTAGTCCATTACATGTGGTACCCAAGAAGATGGGTATCACTACAGTTGTGAGCAAGTTTGGAGAGGAGATAGCTACTCGGGTACCACTTCTTGGAGGGTTTGTGTGGACTACAGATGATTGAATCAGACCACCAAGAAAGATTATTTCCCACTGCCATTTATTGATCAGATTATCGAGAAGCTAGCTGGGAAGAGTCATTACTGTTTCCTTGATGGGTACTCCAGATACAATCAGGTGGCCATCACGCCCGAAGACCAGGAGAAAACGACATTCACCTATCTGTTTGGGATGCATGTTTTTAGACGGATGCCATTTGATTTATGTAATGCTTAGGGTACATTCCAAAGGTGCATGCTTTCCATCTTCTCGGACATGGTGGGTGGCTATTTAGAGTCTTCATGGATGACTTTTCGATCTACGGCCATGGGTTTAATGCTTGTCTTGACTTTCTAGACCGCTTACTTCAGCTTTGCATAGAGGTCCATCTAGTATTATCTTGGGAGAAGAGTCACTTCATGGTGACTCAGGGGATGTGCTTGGCCATATCATCTCCAACAGGAGCATGGAGGTTGATCCAGCCAAGGTGGATATAATCAAGAAACTCAATCCACCATCCAATTTGCGATAGTTGTGGTCTTTTTTGGGGCATATTGGTTTCTACCGACGATTTATTCATGATTTCAGTCATATTGCCCGGCCGCTTACTGATCTGCTGACGAAATACACTGAGTTTATTGTAGATGATAAGTGTCTAGTGCCATTTAAGACTATGAAGGGATTAGTTGTTGAGGCTCCTGTCCTTCAGCCACCGGATTGGTCTCTCTCTTTCGAGATCATGGCAAATGCTTCTGATTTTGCCATGGGGTTGTGCTAGGATAGAGGAGGGATGGATTGCCTTATGCCATTCACTACGCTAGTCGGACTTTGGATGCCACTCAGCAGAATTATACTGTGACTGAGAAGGAGATGCTAGCCGTAGTATTTGCTTTGGATAAGTTCAGATCTTATATTCTAGGATCCCGAGTTACTATATTTATAGATCACACCGCGATCCGATACCTCATGGAAAAGAAGGATGCCAAAACTAGATTGATCAGATGGATCCTTCTAATCCAGGAGTTTGACATAGAGATTAAGGATAAGCCTGGAGTCAAGAATATGGTGGCGGATCACCTCTCCCATTTAGAGAAACTTGAGGATTCTGATCATATTGCACTTATTACAGAGACCTTCCCAGACGAGGCGATCCTTGCTATCACCTCTCTTCCATGGTATGCTGACATTGTGAACTATCTTGTCGCCAAGAAAGTTCCATAAGGTTGGCCCAGGCAACGACTTGAGACTTTCCTTGCGAAGGCCAAGTCGTACCATTGGGAGGATCCCATCCTTTATCATGAAAAGGGGATAGCGTCTGGCGTCGATGCTTCCTCAGGAGGAGCACCACAGCGTCCTCATATATTGCCACAAGCTTGAGGCTGGAGGACATCACTCTGGGAGGAGGACATCACAGAAAGTGCTCCAATCCGGCCTATGGTGGCCTACCCTCTTCAAGGATTCTGATGAATTCGTGAAGAGGTGTAATGGCTGTCAGAGGATGGGCACCTGTGGACAACATGATATGATGCCGATGTAGCCCAATCATTTTTGTGAGGTTTTTAACGCATGGGGCATCAATTTCATAGGTCCATTCCCTAAGAGTCAGGGATACGAGTACATTCTGCTTGCTGTAGATTATGTGAGTCGTTGGGTTGAGTCCATCCCCGCCCAAGCCGTAGATGCTAAAACTGTATGTAGATTTTTGAGGAAAAATATCATTTCACGGTTCGAGGTACCTAGAGTTTTGATATCTGATGGGGAGACTCAATTTATCAACGACAAGGTAAGAGTCCTTGCTAACGAGTAGCATTGGCCATCGAGTTGCCACTCCATATCACCCTCAGACCAATGGTCTTGCTGAAGTATCGAACAAGGAGAACAAGACTATATTGCAGAAGGTTGTCCACCCAGACCGAAAGGATTGGTCACAACTTTTGGACTTGGTCATGTGGGCCTATCCGACCTCTCAAGACATCTTTGGGTACATCTCCCTTTCGTCTCGTTTATGTCAAGCCATGCCATTTACATGTGAAAATCAAGCACAAGTTACTTTGGGTAGTCACTGAGTTATTATTGGATCCCAAGAGTATAGGAGGTCAGAGGAAAGCAGAGTTGGCAGCCCTGGAGGAGTTGAGAGATACAACCTTTTCAGTAGCCTACAGTATAAGGAGAGAGTAAAGATATGGCATGATTCTCATATTAGCCATAAACAGTTTGAGCCAAACTAGAGAGCATGGCTATTTGATGCTAGGTTGAGATTATTTTCAGGGAAACTACAAAGCAAATGGAAGGGACCGTACTTGGTCTGAAAGGTGCACGACAATGGATGCATTGATATATCTGAGTTGTCATATGAATCTACCTTTCGAGTCAACGGTCAACACCTGAAGCCGTATCTTGATCATGATCCACTGATCGTTGGCGTTGCTCCTATTCATTTTGCATGAGATGTGGCCTTTGACTCACATCATTTGCATCTCATGCCTCATTTTCACTTCTCTTTCGCAATTGTATAGATCCAGTTGTCCATATCATTCATTATTTTTGTCTAATACCCCATATTCATCTTATGATTATGCTATACTTAGGGTGTGCTTACCCTAAGTATGGAGGGGGTATCAGACTTGTGATTATTTATTTTTGAGTTCCTTACCTCTGGTTTACTGCCTATATTTAGGGATGTTTTACCCTAAGTATAGGGGAGGTAAACACTGTACATCCTAACCCTCGGTTTTCCCTTTGTATACAGTCTTCTATACTTAGGATTACTAGATCCTATGTATAGGGGGGTCACCGACCTCTATACATTACATCCTTTTATTCATCGTTAGAGTATAGCCTTCTTTTCACTTCCCAATACTCAGCACGAGTTTGTCTTCCTTTCATCGCTCTTTGATCACTTTGAGGACATCGTTCGAGCTAAGTATAGGGGGTTGTCGTATATATTGTATATATACTTTAGTCATAACTCGTACTTTGTGTGAGTGTGTTAATAAAATAAAATGGCTAAAATTCACAAAACTAAAAATCACAAAAAATTAAAATTTTTGTACATATTTGCTTGTAAATAACTTTTGTAAAAACTATTTTTGTACAAATATTTGTAAAAATGTTTTGATTGTAAAGTCGTTGTTAATATTTTTGTATCAAAATTATGTATACAGTACAAAATTTTTGAAAATGTTTGGAAAATAAAGGGTTGTAAAAAATTTATTTGTAAATGTTTGTATATATTTTGCAAAACTTTCCCTTCTTCTTTTCATTCAAAAATTTTCATAAAAAATTGCATATTTTGAAAAATTGCACAAAAGAATTTTTGTACATATTTTCTTGTATATTCTTCTGAATCATAGTTGACATTTAGACTAGTCTAGAATTAAATTGAAAAATGGAGCTTGGTTAAGACCTTAGTCCACTTAACTTCAGAGGAACCTTATAGAATTTGGGGTTAAGACTTTTCAGGTCTATTAGTAACTTAATTCTTTGAGTCTACTGGGCTATGTTCACATGTCATCTTGATGAGCCTAAGTAGAACACTTAACAACACACGAATGACTCTCATAGACAATGGCTTGACTTGGACACACACATTACAGGTAGCTCAACACGGATGATGTGGTGAGGAGGCAGAATTCTTTGGCTTGGGGTAGCATACGAGGGTAGAACTTCTAGGCGGAACCTCTCATCTTCCTGTAGGGAGGGATGTGCATATAAATACTTTGCAAAAATAAAATAAAAATTATTTTATTTTACTAAAATTATGTTGTAAAGAAATAAAATATAAAATAAAATGATTTCGTAAAAATAATAATATAAAAATACTTGTACATAATACATAGGTATATTATACATGTATATGATACTATATGTTGTATATACATTATTTTATTTTTCATAAAAATAATTAAAAATCACAAAAAATTGTTTATAAAATAATAAATATTTTTTATTTTATTCATTTCTTATTTTGAAATCATTTATTATTTTATTTAAAATTCTTTTTATTTACCTCCATGTTTTGTCTTCTAGCTTATTTTGTCTGTTTCCTAGGTCTTTTCTGATTAGTCCACCTCAGCTTCATTGACCTCGGTCAACTGGCCCCCCTTCACGTTTTCTCACCGGATCGGGTTTGCTTCATTTTCGCCGATTTTTCCTAACCCGATCTGATCAAGACCTTCTTCGATTAAGAGCCCCGATTAGAGGGTGTGGATCCCTAATCCATGCTCGGTCCTCATCTCCAAGATCCGCACCTCGATTCACACATTTTCACTCGATTCTTCTCGAAGATGGGAAGCCTATAAAACCCCTGCACCCTCCTCCTTTTCGGGTATCTTTAGCTGCTCCACCTTCCTGCTGCGCCCATCCTCCCCTTTTTAGAATGATAGTCGAGAGAGGGAGTGATTGTGTGTTGTATTCGGAACGTAGTGCCCCAGGTCTGGCAATGCTTTTTTCCAGCTCCATCGCAAGGAGTCCCTAGCCTCTGTTCGCGTCGCTCATTGAGGCCATTATCTCGGAGGAGTTTGTTCTCTAGCCCAAGCATCAGCATTCACTTATAGGTAATCTACATAGCTCCATCTTCTTCGCATCCTGCTCGTTAGACCCAGATTCACATCTCGCATCGACCTTCACATAGTTTCCCTTCTGCTACTTCGCTCCGCCCCTCGCACACCCCACACGACTCACGTTCGCTTCAACATCCAAATCCGCACTCTGTTTCTCGATCCAACCATCGGGTTGGAATAAAACTTCAAGTCGAATCCATCGTACTTTGTTGACCTGACCCATCCACCTCCCATGTTCACGCTAAGTTCGCGCCTTAACCTTTCGTCGGAGTTTTATCTCCGAGCAAGCGTTTACCCTTGCAGGACCAACGCCCAAAGACCTTCGGTTAGAAGGTTATTTCGTACCTACGACCCTTCCTGAATGTTCCAGCTCGTCACGCCTCTCCAGGACTCACTCCGTGGTCCTGGACCCTGCCGAGAACCTCCACCGCTGCGGACCGCCATCAGCAACCTTTTGCCCATTGGAGCAGCACCGGGGAATGTCGAACCAATGCGCATTGGCCGATCGAAACTCGCTGGAGGCGAGTTCTTCGTCAGTTTGTCCAAACGTTTTCTCATCCATTGGATCTGACCCCCTCCCAGTTCTAATCTCCACCGTTCAAGATCGAGAGGTTAAGATCGTTGGATCTGTATGAGGATCGTGCTAAAAGCCGTCGATCGTTGAAGGGTCATCTGTTGATCCTGACCGTCCATCATAAGTGGACTTCCCCTCACCGTTGGATGAAGCATAATAAGGGGTAAATTTCACTTAGGCCCCTTTCCGTTTTACATTTACTTTCCGGTCCTGTAAATATTTGTCATAGTTTATTTTGCTTTGGATAATTTGGGACCTCATAGTTTTTGGTATTTGCACTTTAGTCCTCCCGAGTCCGAAGCACATGTGTGCTCACGTGATTTCTGGGTTATTTGCAGTTTGTGTCCTGGACTTATCTGTTGTTATTGAATGAACGATAGCTTTTTAGAAATGGCATATATACCCCAGTGCATACAGTATTGAGCATGTGCGTGAATTAAGTGGACTTTTTGTAGATTGAACCTTGAGATTTTATATTGTGTTATTAATTCAGTCTGGAAACTTAAAATAATTGCAAATAGGTCCTTGTGAACCATGTTTAATTACATGCTGTGTTGTGGACTTAATAAATATTAAATTAATTCGAGAAATCACCTAAAGATCATGGTTAACTCTTGCTAGGGTGTAGTTTTTACTGTGATTTTGATGAATTAATTTGAGTGCATTTTCTTTTTTTAAAAATTCAAAAACCATTAAAAAAGTTCCTATTTTCCTTATAAAAATCATAAAATTTTGAAAAATGATTTAAAATTCTATAAAAATTATTATGTTTGCCTTTTATTGTGTTTTAATTACTATGTTAATTTTGTTTGAAAATTCATCATAAAAACCCTAGAAATTACAAAACAATAAAAATATTATAAAATCATATAAAATTAAAGAAAAAAATCTAAAAATTGCAATTACAGGTTTTATTTGCAGCGTTTTATTTCTATTTTATCATAAAATTGCTAATCAGAACTTTGGGGCATATAAATATTTTTAATTTGCAATTTAGCCCTGACTATGCAGTAATTTGAGTTTTGAGCCTTATTTGATTTTTAAAATTATAAAAAAATATTTGAAAAATCCAGGAAAATTACCAAAAAACACTTTAAAAATCAGAAAACTCAAAAATATGTTTACTTTAATTTTCTGATTATATTTGGTTATTTAGAAAAATCCAAAAAATATTGTTGTGATTGCTTTCTTTTATTTTAATGCTTGTATGCTTTATTCAAAAATTATAAATCCAAAAATCTAAAACCACTAAAAATTGTTTTATTTCGGGAAATTTGACTACTACGAACTTCTCTTATGCTCCTTATGTTCGACCCTGGTGGCTATACCAGGTAAATAAAAATAGCGAACCGCTTACATCCTGTGATTGTTTGATTTTTCCTTGTGTGGTTTTTCCTTTCTCGTTGATCGTGCTTAGTGATTTGGGTGACAACAAACCTTGATTATTTGCTTACTTAACCTGAGCCGCTCAGAGCGGTCATCATGTAGCTTCCCACAAACTTTGATGACAAATTCTTCTTGAAGTTGTCCACACAAGGATGGGCCTAAATGATTTCAAGATTTTAATTTCATCGCACAAAATCGATTCCTCCTTCACATATGAGAAGCATGGATAAGTAGGTGTTCTTCTATGACGAAGGCCCACAACATGTAAAGAAGATAAAGGCAACTTGGTGGGCATGTAGGGTATGATAGAAAAGAGGTTCAATGTGTACAAGAGAGTTCAAAACTCTCAAGACTTTTCCCTTCTCAAATCCAAGGGCAATAGAATTTGTGGAATGAATGATGCTAGGGAGAGAGGCTATGCCCTCTCTTATATAGGAGGGGGCATCTATGAGGAGTCCTGCTCCTCATAATAGACATCCTCACTCTCTTCCATTGGATGGTAAATAAAAGGCAAGTATTAAATTTGTCCTTCAAGAAATAAAACTTGATTTGTCTCCATTAATTACCATCTGAAATAAATATAAAAATAAATATAAAATAGGAGAGCCTAATCTCATTAGGACTTATGTGGTGGGTGATGAAGACTCATTCATCACTCTTTATTCTTTTATTTTAGCTAAATATCTGGGCAAAGCATCATGTAAATAGTTGTAAATACAATAAATTAGCAATAAGCATGCATTTGTCAATATCTCATAATTAGCATGTATTTGCGCAAAAATAAAAGAATAAAGATTAAAAGAAAAAGAAAGAAATATTTAGAATAAATATTGAGTGACCTTAACCCAAGAGAGGGTTCAGTATGGGCCTGATCGCCAAATATAATAAGTAGAGAGAGATGGGCCACTCTACCTTGTACATATACACCCTTTATGTATATAATTTATTTTTACATAAATAAAAATAAAATGGTGTTTTGTTTCCTTATATATTTCTAAAAATAAAACAAAAATAAGAAAAATAAAATAAAAATAAAATAAAACTCTCTCTCTCAACTTTTACATAATACATGTATATATGTATCTTTCTCTATTTAATTTATATGTGTAAACAAATAATAAAAATAAAACAAAAATCATTTTATACTCCAAATATTATGTTGTAAATAAATAAAATACAAAATTGGAATATTTTTGTAAAAACAATAAATTAAAAATAAATGTACAAAATACATAGGTGTTGTATACCTGTATATAATATAATATATTGTATATACCATAAATTAATTTTCAGAAAAATAAATAAAAACCATAGAAAAATAGTTTGTAAAATAACAAATATTTTTCATGTTGTACACTTTTTGATTTAAAATCATTTGCTATTTTTATTTGATTTTATAATTATTTTTGGATTTCTTTTTTCTGATTGGTCCAGGAGGAATGTTGACCCCGGTCAGCTACCCTCCCAGACTTCCCCTTGCGCGGATCCGGTTTTTGCTTGCTTTTCACCCAATTATCCCGACCAGATCTTGCACCCTCTTGCTCCGATTTTCTGCCCGCATCTCCCCAGTGGATCTGTGATCCTCGCGGATCCTTAGGGAGTCACGGATCGTCCTTGGTTCGCGTGCTCTGACCCAATCTATCCGGCTACCTGGGACACCCTATAAATCCATTCCATTGCCTCCCCAGCTCAGCAGCTCGCGCTGCACCCCTTTCTGATACCCTAGATACCTCCGCCTTGGTGACAGCAGCCATACTTTGGTCATCGGAGAGGTGATGTGTAGACGTAGCTCGCCTATCATGGCCAGAGCATTGCCGCGAAGAGCATCCTCCGCCAGCCGCCAGCGAAGTCGAGGCAAAGACCCCACCGTACAACTCCCTTGGAGCTTAGGATTCTCTTAGGACCTTCAGGTATTCATTCCATAGTCCTTAGATCCTTTGTCCATTCAATCTTTCATTTGTCCTCCGATGCCGCTCCGCCTGCTCCGACCCGCTGGTCGGAGCCTTGTCACCGTCATCCACCCATTTTGATCGACGCTCCCACTCATCATCCATCTTCCCACGCTGCCTGATCACCCTGATCTTGGATCGGATTGCCAGGATTAGGAGATAGGTCTCCCCTATCGCCTTCGCCGGAGACCCACCACCCATCCACCGCCGCTTCTCTCTATTTTAGGTCCAATAACCCCGACCAGAGTATAGCTCTGAGTCCGATCTTTCTCTTACAAGCCTCAGCGCACGTGGAGACTTCCCAGATCGCCTTCGACCACCTTCGCCGGAGTGCTTCCAGGTCCCAGCCATCACCACATAGATCCGACCGTCATCTACTCCATCGAAGCCGACCACCCGACGCGGAAGGACCCTCCGGTCTTGTTGGCACTTCCAGATCCTTCATCGGAGCTCTGGATCACCACCAGTGCTCCGGCGAAGCTCACTCTGATGTAGTTCATCTAGAGGATCTCTCCGCCTTTGGATCGACCGCATCTCCCAGACGCTATCACAACCATCCATCGCCTGGAGTTGTCAGGCCGTTAGATGTCAGATCTAACGACCCTGTACCATCCACGTCCCGGACATCTGACTGCCATCAGATATGACCTCTGACGTGCCAGAGCCGCACGATCACGCCTTACCAGCCGTCGCCACCTGTCTCGTCACACGCAGCTCACGTATCTGCATGGGTAAATTGCTCATTCTACCCTGCCTTTATTTTAGTTTGTCTTTTAGTTTGTAAAATAAAGTATACAGTAGACCATTTTGCACTTTGATACCTGTAGTTTTCCATATTTACGTTTTAGTCCTGTCTGCGTGGAACCACATGCTTCGTCACGTGTTTTCCTGGGATATTTGCATATTATGCCCTGAACTTCTTGGTTGATACTGATTACATGTTTAGTTTCATTATTTGCAAATATACCCCTATGCGTGCGGATTTGTGACCTGTGCGAATTTTGATGGGAAAATTGCAGAATATACCCTAAGTTTTTTGTGTGTGTTATTGTTTGGTCCTAGAACTTAGTTTCTTTGCATTTTGGTCCCTATGTGCTGTGTATTTTATTTTTAATTAAATAAATAGCAAAAATTGTCCAAAAATCATGAAATTTTGATATGTGGCTCCTACCACTGTGTAGGAATTTTGGTGGTTTTTGGGTTTTATTTTGTTGTCGTTTAGTATTTTCTAAAATTCAAAAACACTAAAAATAGCTCCTGTTTGCTTTAGAAAATCCATTAAAAATATTAAAAACCCTTGAAAAATTCTAAAAAATTCAATGTTGTTGTTTTGTGTTATTTGAATTTCTATGTAATTTTCATCTCATTCCCATTTATAAAAACCATAAAAATTGAAAAATAGTGAAAATCTTATAAAAATCATTAAAAATTCATAGACATTCAAAAAATGTGTTTTCAGTTGATGTAGTTAGGTTTTATTTTGTAGTTTTTAATAAAATTACCGTTAGGATTTTATAGGAAAAATTAAACTTGCCTTTAGATCCCAGCTATACATTGGTCATTGTTTTTTACTTTCTTTGATTTTTAGAAAATTAAATAAAATCAGAAAACCCCATAAAATCCACGAAACCATTTGAATATTTAAAAAACACAAAAATATTTTTGTTGGAAATTTTTTTAGTATTTTTGGTGCTTTAAATAATTGCTTGAGTGTTGATTTTGAGCTTCTTTTATTCTTTTCCTTATTTTAAAAATCATAAAAAAATTGAAAAATATAAAAACCACCTTTTCTTTTCTTTTTTTGGATTCCCGACTACTTCGTAGCTTCTACATTACGTGCTCCTTGTGATCGACCCTGGTGGCTATACTAGGTAAAATAAATTAGCGAGATCGCTTGCTCTGTTTGATTGATTGATTGATTTATTTATTGGTGGTCTTATTGTCTTGTTGAGTTCGGTCCGAGTGGTTGAGGTCGCAATGACGTTTGATACCATTTAACCTTAGTCGCTCGGGACGCTCATCAGAATGGCGATGTTGCCGGGGAGCACGACTTAGTAGTCGGTTTTCCATTTGCGGTTTTTGTTTTGATTTTGTTTCTTTATTTTTCCTTTCTTTATTTTCTTTTTCTTTTTCTTTTTCTTTTTGCTTTTGTTTTTATTTCTTTTTATTTGTTTTTGTTTGTTTTTATTTTTCATTTATTTATTTTCATTTTATTTTCATTTTATTTTCATTTTATTTTCATTTTTATTTTCAATAACTGTGGCCTGACATATTTTCTATTTCCCTTTCTTGTGAGGGCCCGACGAGCGAGGGCGGTGATCCTCGGAGCGTCGAGGCACCCGAGTGACGAGGAGGCGTCTCGTTTCTACATTGTGCCGCAGGAGAGCGTAGGAGAGGAGGAGCAGAACTCTGGGAGTGTAGTTTAGTTTAGACTTAGTTTTATTTCATTGATTCTGTTGTTGTAATAATACAGTACATGATTCAGACTTGGCTTGATCTCGGGGTCTGTTTCGCCGAGCACCGGTGTGCTCAGGGGACCTCACCGCAGATTTTTCATCAATTTTGCTTTTGATCGCATTTTTCTTTTATTTCTGATTCTCGAAGTTTTTGGCCCTTAGACTTAGGATTTCTTGCTTGATTGTGACGTAATTACTTAATGCCCAACCCTAATTGCTTATATGTTCCTATAAATCGATAATTGGACCTTATTTATTAAATCACAAAAGAAAAAGTTAACTCGATCACCTGAGGGGTCACGTGTTGCTAGAGGCTGTATACAGTGCTGGAAGGATCCATTGTGGCGGACACCGATCGGCATAAGAGACCGAACCCCGACCCCTCTTGCTGACCCGTTAGCTACTGTTCTTCACAAGTAGAAGTTATTTATCTAAGGTCGATTTCTTCTTGCATCATATAGGTAGTTTTATTTCAGTCTTTTATTTTATGTGCGGATCACTCTGCATGTAGAGAGATGGAGTCAGGTACGCATTTCTTACTCTGCATGCATCATAGTGTTTGATCGTGCATTCGGCTTTTTCGACTTCTCCCTGTTTTTGGACTTAAAATAACCACGAGAATCGAAAAATTCGTTAGGCGTTGTTTGCTTTGAAAAATAGCTAACAAAGAAAAACTATAAAATTGGGACTGCTAAGACACACTTGATCCTAAAAGACACCTCACTTAAAAATTTTGTCTTGGGAGAGCAATCCCCTTATTGTCTGGTTTGGATGAGCGAAAGAGTGACTCTCACACTAGGCTAGAGCCACATCTGACCTCTCCTTAGACTACTGATTTTGGGTTAGTCATTCTCCAGTGAGGATCGCTCCAGTTTCCGGTAAAGCGGGTCGCGATATCCTTAACAGAGCGAGTCAATCGGGTCGTCGGTAAACGGTCTGCGACTTGTACTGGCTGGGAAAGATCTAGCCTTGGGATCGGGACAGTCTTCTGGGAGTGTTGGATTCCCAACAGCTCGCTTAATCACTCTGAAAGACTATATGATCACCTAATAAAATTGACAAGATAAAAGACCGAACTTTTACGGTCATCAGCTTTGAGTGAGTAGGTGAATTGGGGGTTTGCTTGCCCGATCTTGTGTGTTTTTTTCTAGATCTCATCCTCCTTCACTCGCTACATCAAGACGATGGGTCGGAGGTCCCTTAGACAGCCTATGGCAGCACCGCTTTCGAGCACTCCGGTCCGCTCATCTAGGTTGGTTCGCGAGAGCTGAGATCCGCTCTCCGAACCCGAGTTTGACTCCACCCTTTCCCCCTAGACCACCCTTCTACCCGTCCTGAGGTGCCCGAGCAGAGATAGCAGCAGACATTTGATGTCAGCACCTGAGTTTGGGTCTTTTGCCTTTGCAGAGACCATGGCCAACAGTGAGGAGCGCACCGATGGACCCAGCGGGAACCAGACCTACGTACTTGATCAGGGTGCCATCAACAACACCCTGTTAGCCTCTTTGGAGACTATGCAGCGTCAGATTAGAGACCAGGGGAATTTCATGGTGGACATGCGCAGAGAGATGGAGCAGATAAGAGCCGATAGAGAGCAGCGCAGAGCCAGTGGAGGAGGAGATATTCTCGAGGGAGGAGAGCCTGAGGAGCCAACACAGCCATCAACACCAACACGACCGATGAGAGAGTTGCACAACCCTGGTGCAACTCTGACCCACAGATGGATTCAGCTGCCAGCCATTTTGGGAGATTTCAAGCTCCCACCACAGACTATCCAGTTTCTACCCCGATTCCACGGACTCTCCACTGAGGAGCCACATCTCCATCTCCAAGAATTCGAGATGATCTGCAGCACGGTCCACGATCGACTCATGGACAAGGATACCATCAGGATGATGGCATTTCCGTTCTCCCTTGTAGATAGAGCAGCCAACTGGCTGAAGCACCTAGGGAGATACATCGCATGATGGGAACAACTCTGGAATGAGTACTTGAATAAGTACTATCCACTCGGCCAGACGAATGCAGCCAGTGCTCTGATCAACAACTTTGCCATGCTTCCCAACGAGCAGTTCCACGAGGCATGGGACAGATTCAGGGAGCTCACAGACCGTTGTCCTCTTCACGACATATCGAAGCCCAACCTTGTCCAGAGTTTCTTCTGTGGGCTTATATCGGAGTTGCAGGGGCTAGTTAATGCATCCTGTGGGGGCTCATATTTTGCCAAGGATGAGCATCAGGTCTGGGCCATCTACAAGGAGATGGCAGAGAGCTATACAGTGATGTCCTAGATCCAGTTATATGCATAGGGGAAGCCTACACCACATGCCGTGTCCTATAAAAGGATAGTACGGGTCGATGTCGGTCCGTCTACATCATCAGCAGCCGCAACATAGGTAGAGTCGACGGCCGCTGATATGGGGATCATCAGCGAGAAGTTGGACCGCATCGAGCTTATCTAGAAGAAGCAGTACTAGGGCATGTCTCAGATAGATCAGATGGCGCAGATGCTGAGTGATCTGAAGACCCAGATCATGTGTCTCCAGGAGGCACAGACGGCTTCTCACCCCCCTCTCAGGTCACAAGCAGATCCCAGCAGCAGCAGCTGAAGGATATGAAGAGATACTCAAGCGCATCAAGGAAGCATGAGCGTTGTATCGAATACGATGAGGAACGACTAGTCGCTCTAGTTGTTCTATGCAGCAGAATTTAAATTTTTTTTCATGCGATGAAACCACATGATCCAAGAACACTTATCGGATCGTTTCATCTAAACCACAAACAAGTAATAGGATTACCTCTTGAAGCGTGGTTGCGATCGAGTCTCTAAACGAAGAGACCTCCTGTCTCAATTCCGATCTGACGGAGGAGACGCTTGCGAGCGTGTTGATGAAACACATGCTTCTCGCAATCCTTGTTGATGATCCAAGCGGTGAATCTCCTAATCTCGACACACGAGATCCGACATCTTCTTCACGAGCGAGGCACACCAAAGGAGACAGAGATCCACGAGTAAACGATCGGGCAGCATAATGACGACGCTGCGGTGATGGAGAACCTCTCTAGGGCATCCATGGTGGACGGCCATATGAGAGAAGAAGAGAGGACGCGTAGAGAGAGAGAGAGAGACTTTTGTTCTCTTGTGTAAAGAAGAGCAAAGGGGTTGCCTCTCCTTTTATAATATTTTGGGATCCATGGATCTCAATCCACGGACAACACAAATCCAATGGCTCACATTGATTTGTGTTTCTTTTAATGGCTAAGATTTGTGTTGGTAAAAACCAACAACAATTAATTTAATTTAGATTAAATCTATATTGATAAATCAATATAAATCAATCTCAAATTAAATCAATCAAGCATGGAGATTATGGAATGAAGACTGCCTCCTTCCATAATATGGGATTTGGTGGCAATCTCATGTAAACTCATGAGATTACATTATTCCATGGAAATCTCCAAGATTTACAACAACACTTGTTGTAAATTATTCAACAAAAATAATTCATAATTATTTTGTGAATATTGCAATCTTGCCGTTGGAAAATTATGAATCACATTCACAACCCAAAATAAAATGTGAATTACATTTTCAATTTAATGTCCAATGTGAATCCAATTCACATTAACATTAAATTAACAAATGTAAATTACAAATAGCTCTCTCTTATATATTATAAATCACATTTACAATATATATGATTAATACGGATAGTGCTATCCACATTATTCATATCCATGATAATTAAATCACATTTAATCATCTTGGATCTCTATTCTCATGTGTCCAAACAATGTGAATCACATTCACATTATTTACATCTTTGATAATCAAATCACATTTAATTATCTAAGATAGATCTCTTTATAATATGAATCGAATTCATATTAATCATGATAATTAAATGACATTTAATTATCCATTTTCTCAATGCTCGGATACTTATATCAACAATGAAATTATCCTGAACTCTTTCAAGGATAATGCGCTTTCTTCGCAAATATTTGGAGATAAGGACATGGCGATTGTATTGTTCCACGTATAGTGACTTGGATATTGAGATCACATATCAAATCCAGATCTCGGGCCTCCCATAGATGCTTGATTAAATCAAGACCGCAAATCTAATCTTTTCATTGTATCTGAATCACATTCAGATCAATGTCCAACATTTGGATCAAGATCAGATGACTTCTCTACTGAGAGGAGTCACTAAAATCCAGACCCGTTTCATCACTCCCTAGGAATGGAAGCATCATGGTTATACAATCATTTATGATCACATCACCCTCAAGTATTCCCAATACCTGTACATCTTGTACACTGGAAGACCCAGAATAATCCCGAAGTATAAGATCAATTTTACACTGTCTACTTCAGGGATTTATCATTAAGTTTCTCATTCGATCATTGGGAGATGGTATCGATCATATACTTTCCAAAATCATATATCATACCCAGGTGTTGATCATATACTTTCCAAAGGAAATATCAAACCTACAAATTCAGTCAAGCTTCCAAAGCGAGACGACCGTGCACGAAATTTGATTCTTCCCAATATCTCATGAGTGAGCTCATATCTTCCGGTTTAGTAATGAACCTGTATGATCCCTTTGAGAGATCGTATTACTCATATGCCCTTATATGCACACCAGCGTCGGTGTATAGACCTTGATTAGGTCATCAACTTATTGGCCTTCCAAATGTACATACTCAGACATATAGTAACACATCTGTCTTCGGTCAGAGGATGCGTGCCTATATTGTGATAGCATACAACATAGGACTTTGGTTATCTCGATCTCGTTAAGTCAACTCTTTGACCTAACTAATCTGACACCTCTGAATCTCTATTCCCATGTAGAGGACCTGTATCAAGAGGTCGGTCAGATATCATCCTAAATGAGAAAGGATTGCCATCTCCTGCTCAGGCTGGAGATCATCTCGTAACAATCATTTGATGGTGCTTGATGAGTCCTCAATCTAACTCTTTAGATATTCATCCAAGCACCAACCTCTATGATTCAATAATTGAATCAACAATTGTATGATCATCAAGATGGCCATGGTACATAACCCTAATTGTACTAAGGGACCTATTATGCAAATTATTTATTCTTCATTTCAGATCAAGGAATGATATTCACAATAACATTTATTGCATAATAGCTCGCTGTGGGCTCGCATGTCCAACAATCTCCCACTAGCCCAAAGAGCCATTAATGGGCTAATCATTTAAACCCACGCTCATGTGACAATCATAGGCTATTTAGAAAATAGCTAGGTAAGACGATCAATCACTATGTTCCCAAGAGACTATGCTAAGTCCTTTTGCGATACTTGCATATCCCCTAGTAACAGTGCTCGCATCCAATGCGAATGTTGCATCTTATGCAACCAATACTCAATTTTGTTATAGTGTTCTTGACACTATAGCTCGGTAATTATTATAACCAGTTTGTCCATGATACTTATCAGAATACCTTTATTCCTAGAGATCTCTATCTCCTAAGGTATCAACAGTTAAGACCCTTATAGATCACTATCTACAAGGTATTAAACTTTTGAAGATAAGACTTTGAGATCACTATCTCTAAGTTTCATCATCTTTTGAAGATATTGTTATTAATGCAATCAAGTGTTTAATCACCATAGTAGGATCAACAACCGTTTACTACTCCCACTGCATGGCAGACATCTGGCTTCTGTACACATCTAGCATACACTCGGATTCTCAAAACTGATGCACAAGGGCAAGTAGTTTTACCATTCACATCCTCAACTCTTTGAGGTGCTATTCCTTTAGATAGGTCAGTACCATATCTTGAGGGAAAGAATCCTTTCTTGGAATTTTCCATGGAAATGTCCAAGGTATACCATTAATGTGACGGTCCCAATACCCTCTTTTCTTTGCTTCTGAACAATTTCAGAACTAAGATCTAAGAGGTATCCTTGAGATCATATCTCAAGGTATGGAACAACCAGATTATAATACACTTATTATTATCATCCTTAGATCATTCCAAATGATTAGGATATCTACATTTAGCACGATGAACACAATGGCACTCCCACTAAGCTTCATATGGTTTATCAAGATTTTATCTGAAACCATAACATTTATGATTTCATCAAATCCAATATTCCAACTACAAGAAGCTTATTTGAGTCCACAGATGGAATTCCTTAGCTTGCACTCTTTGCTTTCCTCAACCATGAAGCCCTGGGGCTGCTTCTTATGAATGTCCTCAGAGAGGTATTCATGGAAAAATGCAATATTGACTTTCATCTTAAAGATGTTAACGTCAAGTTGTGTAGTTATAGTTAACAATATTCTGATGGGTACAAGCATGATCACTGAAGAGCATGTCCCATCGCAAGCGATGTCTTTTCTTCGGTGTGTAGCTCATGGCTACGAACCATGCTTTGAAGGTCTCTACCTTTTCATCAGGTTTCCTCTTTCTCTTTAAGATCCATTTAAACCTTAATGGGTCTTACTCATATAGGTAAATCCTCGAGGGTCTATATACAACACTTTTATATGAAGTCTACTTTAGACTTTATTGCTAACATCCATCTTTCCATGTCATGATCTTTAGAAGCTTCATCATATGAAGTTAGATCATTGTTAGATTCAACTGACACATGGAATCCATCTTCAAACTTATTTGAAGAGGTATCAGTGTTTCATCTTTAATTGTCTTTTTAGTTTCCGATTCCAGGAGCCTCATTATCATCTCAAGATTAAATGAGTTCCTTAACTTCATTTTCATCTTGATTCTCAAGAGAGTCATCCTATAAGAATCATATTCTCAAAGATGAGATCTTTTGAGAATCTCAAGGTCATAAAGTAGGTATCCAATACCATCCATTATTTTCCTAATGAAGTAGCACTCTCCAGTGCCAGATTCCATATTACTTGCATGGAACCTTATTAAGGATATATTGTAGTCTCTACTACATATATACCTTGGAAACTAATAGATAATTATGCTAGTATTCATCATTGATCATATCATGTCACACATGATCCAATTGTATCTCCCTACAACTCTTATTGAGTTTAGGTTTATAAGGAGGAGTGAGATAAAAAAACATATTCATATCTCTATAATGTATTCCATGAATTCATCTAATAGGTACAAGCTACCTAGGTTAGATCAAATTCATTTCATCTTCCATCAGACTTTGGTTCAAAACCAAAATTGTGAAATATTTGAACATTTCAAAGCTTTCTAAGGTGAAGGAAAGAAATCTCTGATGAATCTCGGATTCATCGCTCTAGATCTCATTAATTAAGCTCAAAGCCCTCAAAATCAACAGCATTTCTGCATCTATTCAACATAATTAGCATTCATGCATGTTTTCATAAGAATTGCATTTTATCCATTTTTTATGCACACAATAAGAAGCCAAAAATCCAAACCAAAAGAAACATGTAAATAGCCTAACTTCCCCGATTTTTAACTCATTCATGCTAACTTCGAATGACCCAAAACCACCTCCACTGTGTACATATCACTAACAAAAATAAATAAAAAATACAAAAAAAAAATCACTAACCCAAATAAGTGGACCACAAACCCAAACCCTAGTTTCAGGATTTCTGAACTAAAAACCTCATATCTTCCCCATCCAGTGTCCATTTTAATCCTACTCACTTTTGAACTAATGTACATTCAATTACTTTTAAAACAAGACCAAGTTCAAGTGGATTGGAGCTCATATGTGAAAATTGGGTTTTGGGCCTCTTTTGTACATTTTGTATTTTAGCTGATTTTCACCTATTATTTTATGTACATAATTTACCTATTTTAGTTCATTTGTTTTTCATTTGTCTTCTTTGATAAAAGTTTTATTAAAATGCACAAAAATCCAAATCCAAATTGAGCTTGAAATCAAAGAAACAAATTGAGTCCAGGTCTTCACTAACCAACTGTACAAAATGAGTCTTTTTCATATTTTATTTTATCTCTCCTTTTTCCTAATTAATAAAAATCCAAAAAAATAGATTAATGTGTAATTATTTATTTTTTATTTTACCATATTTTTTCGGATTTTTATCTGGTTTAAAAATGACAAAAAATAGAAAACCCAAAAAGCATGGTATTCTATGTACATGGGATACCCCAAAAATATCACTTTTGCAATTGATCGATTTTGATTTTGATGTTTTCATGAAAGTTGTAGATCTCATCGAGACGACAATTTTTGTGAAGAAACTTTTTCGATCCGAGGCCATTTGCTATTTATTTTTGATTTTACAAAGTATTTATTTTTTCAAATTTTATGGCGCTGACACGTGGCAGCCCCTAGTGCCGCCACGTGTTAGCGATTTTTGGGGGTCTTATATATTATTTTCTATAAAAAAATTAAAAAAGTTTTTAAAAAAAGTGGCCGCACGTGCGGCGCACGTGCCCTCAGGCACGTGCCACGCACGTGCTGCCCATCTCACTGCCCAGGCTGCCACGTGTCCTTGCCAGGACCGCCCGATCTCGGCCGATCGGACGGTCCCGGCCTTGTCATTCTCTCAGGCTTCCTTCCCAATCGAGCACCGCCCTTCCCCTCCGAAATCTCCGCCGACCGCCTTCATCCCCGATCTTGCAAATCGCGCCTCTGATCCGATCCCTAATCCAATCGTATCTTGAAATCCCCAATCAAATCCGTGATTTCGCCATCTCGTCGATGCCTATTTCCATCGCCGGCCAGCCCCTTCATGCTATTTAAATCTCACCGCCGCCCCTCCTCAAACCATCCGTTGTTAGACTCATTGTAGAGGAGGAGCCGGTGGTGACAACACCCCTCCCACTCCTTCAAACAGGCGAGGTCCGAGGTTCTCCCAAACCTCGTTGCAACATGGTGAGCCCCCTCCGCCGCTACTGCTCCAGCTCCAGCCTTAGTCGTCATCGAGCCAACACCACCGCCTCCATCTCTGACTCCGCCTGCCTCCTCCACTGTGAAGACGCCACCACGACGCCTCTGATCGTCAGCAATGCCAGAAGCTCCTCCACAACGCTCCGCCTGCTCCACCACGCAATGCCTGCGCCTCCACTTCCTCTGGCGTCACAACCGAAGCATCACCGGTCCTCCACCTTGGATCGGCCCCTCCTCTGCATCGCCACCGGTCGGCGATCCACCAGGAGAACCGACCATCCAAGCTCAGCCCTGCTCCAGCGCATTCCCTCCGCCTTCCACCAGAAGCTCGCCGTCCCCTCCTCTGCCTCGCCTTCGACCGGGCCCAGAGCCCGAGACCCCAGCACGTGCGAGGCACGTGCGTGGGGGACGTTAGCTTAACAATAGCCCCAGGTCACGTGCTTTGCACGTGACCGTGGGTAAACTACAAGGACACCCCGGACTCCCTCGTATTCGCACTCCAGATCCACCAACCCAAGGGTCACGTGCGTTGTACGTGACCCCTTGGAAAAATTGCAGAGGCAACCCCCAAGATAGCGGTAATTACAGAAAGACCCCCCATTGCATTTTTATATTTATTCTATTTATTATATTGCAGTTATACCCCTGTGTTCCTCTTTGTTTTCTGACTCCTACATTGCATATTTTATTTATCCGAAAATAACATGATGTTTGTCATTTATTCTCTACATTTTGACATATTGTGAACATTTTTATGATCATTGGTTAATTAATAATTAAATATTTTGTGGAAATTCACATATTTTGACCAGTTTGTGCTCTTAAATTTGCCATTGATTAACCGTTGCTCTAAAAGTTCCTGAAAAATCAGATATTGTAGAATTAATTGTGCTTGACATTGTTTCCAAAAAGAATCGATTTTCCATGCATAATTTGCCCTGTAAAAATCATTTTGCATATTTCAGTGTTTGATTTTTAATAGGTATTAGATCTCACATTTTCAAGGTTTAGGATTTTTCTGAGGTCCATCACCTAGTGATAGATCTTAGATAATTTTATCCCTTGAAAAAAATAGGTTTAATATTTATTATAATTAAATATTGAAATTCACGCTGTTTGCATTTAAAAATTCATAAAAAAATTCATATTACATCCAAAAAATAAAAAAACATTACAATGCATTCATTTCATCATATGTTGCATTATGGACAAGTTTCATATTTTTCGGACATCGTTTGAACATAATTGATATTTTAGTCCCTAAAACAAGCCAAAATTGCATTTTTCATCCTCTAATGGATTTAAAAAATTATAAAAAAAAGACCGCCTCAAAAATTACGCACGAATTTTGATAGACATAATTTTAGGTTGTTCCTTTGCCTCCTTGTGTTCGACCTTGGGACTTGCGCATATAAAATAAATATAAAACCATGCGATTAAAATTTGAATAATTATTTGTGGTTATTTTCTTGACCGATTTCGATTTCCGCCTACAATGAACAAATCAAATTATTTTTTACGTACAAAATACAACACATCTTTTTAACGCGATGATTTCAGGCTCGTCAGATGGCGCCGTTGTCGATGAGACAAACAGCTTAGATTTTTGTCTTAAAAATTTTTGTTTGATTTTCCGCATTCGGGTAGTCTGATCCTCGAATTTTTCATTGTAAATTCCATTTTTTTTCTGCATTTATTTTATTTTATTTTATTTTTCAGCATTTATTTCTCTCCTTTTATTTTTTGATTATTTTTGAGTCACTCTCTTACATTTTCTCTCTTGTTTTCTTGCGAGGTACCCGACATACGTGGAGCGGTTTTTCAAGAAATTGAAGCATCTTCACCGACATCAGAAAAAGTCGCAATTAATTCAAGATCGAGTCAAGTCGTGAGAGAGCGTAGGGTCTAGGTTTTTAATTTCTGCAAATTTTTTTGTAATTAATCGCTCATTTACAACGGTGTCCGTTTGGACTCTCGCGTATGTAAAAGACTCTGAACTTTTTTCTGTAATGTGTCGTGGCCTGTTTCACTCTCCGGTGAGGATGGAGCCTGACTTGAGTGGCGATTAGGATAGACCTGCACATACGGCTCAAAGCATTTTTATTTTGATTGTGCTCGTAGGAATTAGGACACACTTCACATTAATTGAGACGCAAATAGATCGTTCAATTTAACCAATATTTAACTCAATTCTTTCCCGCTAATAAAACTTTCAGCTTAGCTGCGGTTTTTCATCGGCTTGCATTCATTTAGAATAAATTTTCAATTTCTTGTCTAGCATCCCACATGGAGATTGCGAGGATTCACTGTAAGTCTTCTAATTGAGCATGCATCATTGTTTTTTGCGTGCATCGGCTTTTCTCGAACTTCTCCCTCCCGTTTTATCACATAATTTTAAAGGAAATTGGGACTGGATGATAGACGTACATTTGTGCTCATTTAATTCTTCAGTGATCGCCTAATTAAAATTGGGACTGCTAAATATAGCCGATTTTTAAATTAAACTATAAAATCAAGAATTTATGTGGGAGAGCAACCCCGACCTTGGATTCTTTTATTTTTTTTCCGAGTAAGTGAGAGACGACACTTAAGGTTAAAGCCCAAAACCGGATTTTCATATTGACTACTGATTCTACCAAAAACGATTAGCTACTTCTCAGTGAGGATCTACGGGTAGCAGGTAAATGGTCCGGATTTCCTTAGCAGAGTGGGTGGTTTAGAGAACACTGCGTAGGGCTCCGTCCTCAAGTAACGGGTAGCCGTTCTACGGTCCGTACTTACTCCCATACTGACTGAAAGTAGGTGCAACTAGTCGTAAGAATTGGGGTAGCTCGCTTAATTATTTTCCAAGATTGTTTTGTCACCAAATAAAATTACGGCTTTATTGTGTGAGTTGGTGAACCTGGGGTTTGATTTATGTTTGCATTAGTGTGCGTGAACCGATATCGAAGATCAAAAGCCGCACATTTGATAAATTTCTTTTAACTATCCCGTGCAACCGCACCGAGATCAACCATGACATTTCATCATCAACCTCCTTTGACAAACACTGGACAATGGTCTGAGTACCCATCTGATCTCTATTATGAAAATGAATTTGTCTTAGTTTGGCCCAAATCAAATGAACCCTCTTCTTTCAAAAACCCTTCAATATTTACGGGAAATTTTCCCCACAGACGAATTTGGCCCCCTCATTAATTTCCTCCTCGAATCATTCAACCACACATGACCAATTTCCATCTTGGACCAAACCATCTTATTCTCGGTTTCTCGCAAATAAATCAATGCAAGATCAAATTACTTTTGAATCTCATGACTGGCCGGGAAATCAAACCCAGATGGAAAGACCTACACATAATGATCGTCAGCGTTGGATTAACCGTAACGATCAAATCCATATTTACCAACCTGAATATCACTCATTTAATCATCCTATACATACAGAGGACCCAACCGATGATATTGACACATATATACCCTGTGTGACTCCATTATTCGAGGATACGATCGATCATGACCATGGAAGTAGACTCTACTCAGACCAGGATTATATGCCCGAGTCATGGCATGTTGAGTACGAGACCTACACATTCCCGCAAAATCCTTTCACTGAGCAGCCTCCTTCCATAATTTTTGAGGAGAAAATTTCAGAAAAAAATGATCATATATCGGATATTCAAAGAATTCTCCTCTCAACACATACAGGAAATTGGAAGATGAAATTATTGAACATAAATCGATTGCTCCCGTGATTGACCATGAACAGAATTTTGAGGATGATATTTCCAGGATAAATAAAAGATTCAAATTAATGGAGGGCAGATTTCAAAAATTTACCGACCGACTAATTTCACTCTCTGGGAGCTCAGACGTAAAAATGAATAAAGAATTAATTAGATCTCATATTGACAATTTTGAGGATATTCAGAAACCTAGGGACGATCTGATAGCTGTACTTCTGCTTATTATTCCCCTAGACATGTCTATGCATCTGACTCCTTCTCAGAAAAACAAAACCCCTACTCCTCTACGGAAGGCACCACATCACCACACCACACAGAAAATACCAAAAAATTGGAATATTCAAAAATACCAAAAAAATCGAAAACCCAGAAAATTTCATAAAAATAGAGAGTGAAGAAGATCTGAAGAATTTGGATCCTGCTATACGGGAAGCACTGGAAAAGAAACTGATTTTTAAACTTCTCTTTCTTCAGGCCATTGAACACTTCCCCGGCCTTAGAGGATTTGTAATGGACAAATTAATGATGAAAAAGTCGGGCAGGATACGGACACAGACTGAAAGACACAACTTATCAATGGCCTCCACCCTGGCGTTGAGGAGAAAAACCAAGAGCCGCATAGTGAAACGGTTTCCCAGATTTGACTGCGAAATCAAAGACATAATTTTCACCCATACTCGGATTGATGACGATTCACCGATCAATATCCTCCCGACCTCTGTATTTCACGAACTAAAACTCGGACTGATCAAGAA
Source organism: Ottelia alismoides (assembly GCA_037367405.1). Lineage (NCBI taxonomy): Eukaryota > Viridiplantae > Streptophyta > Magnoliopsida > Alismatales > Hydrocharitaceae > Ottelia > Ottelia alismoides. The sequence goes on from JAZKJV010006717.1 coordinate 728,452, forward strand.
ACTACGAGAGATTGTTCAATTGGCGGACCGATCGATAAAGCAGTCGAGAGGAATCATTTCTGTCATCATGATATTCCAAGATGCTCCACTCAAAGTAGAATTCATGATTATCGATATTGAGCATCAAGGAGAATTCACCCAGTCTCCAATTATTCTCGGAAAGCCGTTCTTAGCATTGGCTAAGGCAATTATTGATTGCGAGACTCAGGAAATCAATTTCACAGCATTGGAAGCACTTCGATCTGACCCAGTCTTTGAGGAACACCGATTTTCTGAGGCAACCCACGAAATCCCCGACAACCATAACCATGAAGCGGTAGAAGATCCCTACCACGCTACCACACCTGAGATAGCAATTGTTGATGAGACTATTGGTTTAGAGAATCTCCCCCTACTCCATTCCCAGCCGCTCTCACCATGGAGAATCATGTATATACATCATATGATCCGGAGACTTATGCATGGGCACACCCTAGGTAAACATACTCTGACTTCATGGATTACATCAACTCGACATAGGAATGCTCCAACATCGAATCAATTAAGAACGAACATGCAGAAACTCTCCCCAGTATTTCAATTCCCGCAGATATCAAAATAGACAAATCCTTCTACTACGATCCTGAGACATATGCATGGTCGCACCCTGGAGCAACCTTATTTGAATACCTGGACCAAATTATCCCAAATCGAGAGTGCACCAACATTCAGAAGACCAAGAACAAACACGTAGAATGAAAATTGACCAAGAAGAAGAACTCTAATGGTTATTCATTTGGATACTCAAGTGAACCGACACATTCACGAAACAAGAAAAAGAGAGTCACCTTTAACCTTTCGGAAGAGGAATCAGCTGATGATCCCTCATCAGGTCCGGAAAAGGTAGTCTACATGAGTGAAATCTGTTCGACAGCTCTAAAGCCATATCTTCGCAAGGATCCAAAATTCGATTCTCGTTGGACAACTCCCGTTCCTAACTACTACTCATCCAAAGCTGATGCTCTTGCCCTCTTCAAGTACACTGGAATTATTTCTTATGAGCTGGCTGAGACCGGTGCTTCCGAGTATTCATCCAAGGATAAACCGCTTGATCCCAAAAAGGAACGAATTCTGAGGAAACAACTGAAGAAACAAAAAGACATGAATATCTGGAGTGTGTCTACATTCAAATACTATTCCTCTGAGGATAACTCTGATGATGGCTACCTTTCATCTGACTCAAATGTCTTATCTACTATCCATCATGATTTTTCTGAGGATGACACTGATAATAGTTGGAAATCATATGCTTCATCTCCGACTCATTATTCTGATCTCCCATCGCAGGCTCACAAAAAGATCAGCCGAAAACCGCCTTACTCATCGGCTACCCACCCTCCTTCCCGAACCACATCGGTCTCCTTGTACAACTTCTTCCTCTACTTAGGCCAAGGCCTAAGTATAGGGGAGGGGGACGATGCCATCTGCATATACCATTTCCCCGCATCACACTCTATCTCCCGATCGCTCCATTTCCACCCTTCTCTTATACTTAGGCTGACCAGAGCCTAAGTATAGGGGGAACCGACGTCCACCTATATATACTCTCCTCATTCACATACCCCGATCGCTTCAGTTTTTTTCCGCTCTTCTTCTATACTTAGACTATTCACAGTCTATGTATAGGGGGGCGGTTTTGTAAATCTTGTTCTTTTTATTTTCCTTTTTCATTCTCTTACGCTTATCCCAAGCTATGTCTTCTTTACGCTTCTTGTGCTCTGAGGACACAGCACTCGCTAAGTATAGAGGGGTCTGTATATATACTTCGTATATATTTTACCCATATCTCGTACTTGCACGTAAGTCTACATGTATTTACAGGGTGGGTAACTAACTTTTGAAAAAAAACAAAAGAAAAAGAAAAAAGAGTTTTGCTACTAACACTAACTGTGCCCAAAATTTTTGAAAAAATTCGCTTCTTATTCATTTTTCATTAAAAAAAACAAAAATCCCTTGCATAAAAAATCAAAAAAATTCAAAAAAATCACAAAAAGAAAAATGTGTCTGCATTTCACACACTTGCAATTCATCCAGCATCACATTCATTTGCATCTGTGAAAAGTCCTTGGGTTCTGAACCGAGTTATGAGCAGAAATCGAGAGTGGTCTAGACTCGACCTTAATCCACCTAATTTTCAGAGGAACTTCACCGAGAAATAGGATTTTAGAAGCTTCAGGTCTTTTGACTTAATTCTTTGAGTTCCACATGACAATGTGCAGCATTTGACTCTTAGTGTCTAACCTGGTCTCTTCATTCTGGGTACAACTCTGGAATAGGGAATTAATTTGTACTCTCGTACTATGCACTTAGCTCAACTCAGACGGGATGTTGGAAGACTGTGTGAGTTTCAAATCTGATAGCGTGGAAATCTAAAGACCGGAGTACGGGTTGAAATAAAGCTTCGGAAAAGGGATGGATGGCTGGGTACATTTTTTTAAGACCCCAAAAAATGTACGGAAACAAAAAAGATTCTATATCCGTAGGGGCACAACAAGATCCAAGCAGAACCACCAAAAATTCCAAATACAAAGAAGCAACTACCAAATAAAATATGACCAAAAAGGTCCAAGCTTCAAAAAACATGCAGATCTTGGTGGAGACTCGACTACACTGGTGATCTTCACAAGGAGAGGTGACTACACTGGCCACCCTCCAGTTCTTTTCCCCTTCTTCTATCTTCTCCCCCAATTCGATTGTGAACACAGCATGACAGACCTTAGAAGGAAATACCTGACTCTCCGAGGATGAGTTACTGGAGAGGAGAGGAGCATGGTGGTCCGTCATTCTAGATGGGAAGAGCTAAAACCTTTCACACACATGAGTCGATTGTTCAATGTTCATAGGGTATACTTTGGGAAGAGGATTGATCTAAGATGACTTCTGAGCTGAAACTGTAGCAATGATGTGTAGAACTTGAGGGCTGTTGATTTTAAAATTCTAAGTCTCACATAAGTTCCGCCACACTAGTAATCCAAGGGTTGAGTCTAGTTCATTTTCACCGTCAGCTCATGGTCTTGGTATGGAACCCAATCTCATTGCACCTCATGGCATTTCTTTTTGATGCTCAGGGACGAGCATGGTTTAAGTATAGGGGGATGATGAATCTCGGATTCATCACTCTAAATCTCATTAACTAAGCTCAAAGCCCTCAAAATCAACAGCATTTCTGCATCTATTCAGCATAATTAGCATTCATGCATGTTTTCATAAGAATTACATTTTATCCATAATTCCTGCACAAAATAAGAAGCCAAAAATCCAAGCCAAAAGTAACCTGTAAATAGCCTAACTTCCCTGATTTTTAACTCATTCATGCTAACTCCGAATGACCCAAAACCACCTCCACTATGTACATATCACTAACAAGAATAAATGAAAATACAAAAAAAAATCACTAACCCAAATAAGTGGACCACAAACCCAAACCCTAGTTTCAGGATTTCCAGACTAAAAAGCTCATATCTTCCCCATCCAGTGTCCGTTTTAATCCTACTTACTTTTGAACTAATGTACACTCAATTACCTTTAAAACAAGACCAAGTTCAAGTGAATCGGAGCTCATATGTGAAAATTGGGTTTTGGGCCTCTTTTGTACATTTTGTATTTTAGCTGATTTCGACCTATTATTTTATGTACATAATTAACCTATTTTAGTTCATTTCTTTTTCATTTCTTCTTTGATAAAAGTTTTATTAAAATGCGCAAAAATCCAAATCCAAATTGAGCTTGAAATCAAAGAAACAAATGGAGTCCAGGTCTTCACTAACCAACTATACAAAATGAGTCTTTTTCATATTTTATTTTATTTCTCCTTTTTTTCCTAATTAATAAAAATCCAAAAAAATTAGATTAATGTGTAATTATTTATTCTTTATTTTACCATATTTTTCCGGATTTTTATCTGGTTTAAAAATGACAAAAAAATAGAAAACCCAAAAATCAAGGTATTCTATGTACATGGGATACCCCAAAAATATCACTTTTTGCAATTGATCGATTCTGATTTTGATGTTATCAAGAAAGTTGTAGATCTCATCGAGACAAGCAATTTTCGTGAAGAAACATTTTCGATCCGAGGCCATTTGCTATTTATTTTTGATTTTACAAAGTATTTATTTTTTCGAATTTTGTGGTGCTGACACGTGGCAGCCCCTAGTGCCGCCATGTATCAGCCATTTTTGGGGGTTATATATTTTTATAAAAAAATAAAAAATTAAAAAAAGCGGTCGCACGTGCAGAGCACGTGCCCTCAGGCACGTGCCACGTACGTGGTGCCCATCTCACTGCCCAGGCCGCCACGTGTCCTTGCCAAGACCGTCCGATCTCGGCCGATCGGACGGTCCCGGCCTCATCGTGTATCTCTTATCAGTCTATTGATCACATCAACAGACAAATATCCAAAACATGATGCTAGATCATTATCAAATGATCTTCATCCTCCTATTGATCTTTAATGGTTTATTTTTCAGCATTAGAAATCTTAATGAACCATTCATTAATTTTCTAATTTAGTAGAGTCCATAAGATTTTGGATTACTATCTGAAATATTTCCATCATAACTCTTTATGATAGGTCTATTACAGAATTCATGTTTATTCCCAATATTTAGAAATAAACAATGAGTGTATTCTAATATCTAGGTCATAGAGACACTCTCTAAGACTAAGAGCTCTCCCACTGAAAATAACAAGTCCATCATCCAATAGAGATTGTTGCAACAATTGCATCAATGTCCATGTGGATGACTATTAAACTTTAAAAATCAAATTTTATAGTCTTCTAATACATATGCAACTAATTGCAAGTGTTATTAGAAGAATGAGATACAATTATTAGACTTTATCTTATCAAATAAGTAAGTCAATTTCAATGATTATATGTAGATTATTCTGATGTACTATCCGATTCCTTCTCTAAGGATTCTAGATAGATTTGATAGTCATACTATCAACACACCAGCTTATTGCAGTATTGGCATTTATCCAACTCTTTGGATTTCATATGGAAGTCACAGAAGTACAGTCAACTCTTTGACTTTCCTTCTCACTTGGGTCCAACCCATGCTTCCACTGCGCTCCCTTTATCTATAAGAAACCATTACTCAAAAAGAAAGGATTTCTTATGTCAAAATCAAAAATTTCAATATAAGAGTATTTCAACATTTATACATGCTTCATTCAATTCATACAATATGAATAATATGAAGCTTCATGAATGACTAGAGTATATATAGTAGAATGATGACACTCATCGTATCTACATCCATCTAAACTCTTAAAACATTGGTTCAGGTAGGTATTCAAACAATTTGAATACAACATCTCTTATAGAGCCACCATTCTGCATGATGCAGAGAACCATGTCATTCATGATTAAATGTCGAGAGCACATATGCATGCCAAAATATCTTAGATTTTATAAGGATTATTTGACAATTACGATCATCATCGACATGTCACTTCCAAAGTACATTCGATGAGAGATCAAGACTGTAGGGACATACAAACCCTAGGGTTGTAGTTCTATTGTCTATTTAATTGTCATTCCTCATTATTATGAGGAATACCTGCACATTGCAACCACATACATTATGTGTCCAACTGCAAGTACAATATCTAGATCATGGATCCAATCCATGATATTTTACTGGTTATTATTGAGTATAATATTGAGAGGGTTTAATGAAGGATTATCTGAAATAAGAAATTTGCATAAATATATTTAAATATATATTGTACTTTGATTTAGGATTTTTTATATCAAAGTTGTCTTGCCTTGTCAACATTGAAAGTTCATTCCCTTAATCACTTTCAATGTAAGAGATATACTTACCATTATATCTCAAGCAAAATCTGGGATCTCCTTCCTTATCTTTGTTACATCCCAATAATATGAGAACCTGTAACTCCGATAAAAAGAAGCGGGAACATATTCCGCCTTGCAAGTCCAACTTGCATCTCCCAATTTGGTCTTTAACACTCGAGCCCACCACCCCTAAGGTGATGTTGACCCGTCATTAATTGAACCAACCATCAACAGGAATACAACTCGCTATGCGCAATCCAATATCGCCCCAATAATATGAGGACCCGATATTGAGGTTACTACACATACGTCCTTACTCTTTCGAGAAGCGAAGAGCCCGATCCAAATGGATTACATGCAGGAGCTGTCACTTCGGATAGGCGTCTCCTACATACAATATCTGGCGACGGAACCCTTCGCTTTGACGGGAGACCATGGATGTCACTTATGTGATCCTCCATATCATATTCAAATTTTAATTAATTATCATGAATCATATTCACATAATTAATTCTTCCAAGGGAAATGCACATATATTCATAATAGAGTGTTTTTAATTGGATATAATTAATTCAATCTCATTAAATCAATCATCAGTCCAATTCAATCAACAAACTTGATTGTTTTTACTTGAATACATCTATGGTATTATCTCAAAATAAGTATTAATTCGAATTTTAATAATTAGAAAAACACATATTGATTTCTCCGGCATTATCGAGTCCCTACCCGTTGTCAAGGCCAGTACTGACGAAAGTGGGACGGACCGCAACCGGTGCGACCTGCTACCCCAATAAATCCAGACTAGACACCATATCCACCTCAGAAAAGGATAATGTCAAATAGATCAATGTGTACTTTGAGACGATCATCGGTTCTTCAATCAAAATTATACCATATATTAATAATCAAAACATTTTTGATTATAAGGAAATTTGCTAGACAAATTACCAATCCTATTCAAGCAAGTTGTTTGTTGATTGTGCTTCCAATTATGATCTAGATCAAATCTAATCAATTTATTGGTTGAGGCCAAGTCAATTAAGAAAATAATCATTATCAAATATTTTTAAAATATTTTCCATAATTATTTCATGAAATTAACAATTAATTTCACTAATTGACAATCACATGGTTATTGATTAGGAATGTGATTTCAGCAGTGACCCCTACTTACAAAATTAACATATCTCAATCAATTTAAATCCAAATTAGACAAAATAAGCTTTCGAAGATTTCTAATTTGATTTATGACAGAACCAAAGAGATATTTCACGCATTTATAGGCGGATCAATACAGTAATCAACTCATTAATCACGTTAAGATTCGCAGTTCCCGCAACAGTGAATACATGTTCATTAAAACAACCATATCTCAAGCAAACGAAATCCAAATTACGTAAACTCAGATCTTATGGTTTTCTTATTTAATGGGAAACAAAATGCAAGATTTATTTTCGTTTTTAAACTATTTTAACAGGGCCGAAAATAATCACTAAACAGAGATGCGAAAATAAAATGCGATAAAACTTTCGTATACCCTAACAAACCCAAGCCGTCCTAGGTTTATGGATCGTATCCGAGACCTCCGACCTAAGGCTATGATACCACTTGAAGGATATGAAGAGATCCTCAAGCGCATCACGGAAGCGTGAGCTTCGTATCGAATACGATGAGGAACGACTAGTCGCACTAGTTGTTCTATGCAACGGAATTTAAAATTTTTTTCATGCGACGAAACCACATGATCGAAGAACACTTATCGGATCGTTTCATCTAAACCACAAATAAGTAATATGATTACCTCTTGAAGCGTGGTTGCGATCGAGTCTCTAAACGAAGAGACCTCCTGTCTCAAGTCTGATCCGATGGAGGAGATGCTTGCGAGCGTGCCGATGAAACACGTGCTTCTCGCAATCCTTGTTGATGATCCAAGCGGCGAATCTCATGATCTCGACACACGAGATCCGACGTCTTCTTCACGAGCGAGGCGCACCTAAGGAGACGGAGATCTACGAGCAAACGATCGGGCAGCATAATGACGACGCTGCGACGATGGAGAACCTCTCTAGGGCATCCATGGTGGATGACCATATGAAAGAAGAAGAGGGTGTGTAGAGAGGGAAAGAGAGAGAGAGAGAGACTTATGTTCTCTTGTAAAGAAGAGCAAAGGGGTTGCCTCTCCTTTTATAATATTTTGAGATCCATGGATCTCAATCCATGGACAACACAAATCCAATGGCTCACATTGATTTGTGTTTCTTTTAATGGCTAAGATTTGTGTTGGTAAAAACCAACAACAATTAATTTAATTTAGATTAAAGCTATATTGATAAATCAATATAAATCAATCCCAAATTAAATCAATCAAGCATGGAGATTATGGAATGAAGATTGCCTCCTTCCATAATATGGGATTTGGTGGCAATCTCATGTAATCTCGTGAGATTACATTATTCCATGGAAATCTCCAAGATTTACAACAACACTTGTTGTAAATTATTCAACAAAAATAATTCATAATTATTTTGTGAATATTGCAACCTTGCCATTGGAAAATTATGAATCACATTCACAACCCAAAATAAAATGTGAATTACATTTTCAATTTAATGTCCAATGTGAATCCAATTCACATTAACATTTAATTAACAAATGTAAATTACAAATAGCTCTCTCTTATATATTATAAATCACATTTACAATATATATGATTAATATGGATAGTGCTATCCACATTATTCATATCCATGATAACTAAATCACATTTAATCATCGTGGATCTCCATTCTCATGTGCCCAAACAATGTGAATCACATTCACATTATTTACATCTTTGATAATCAAAATGCATTTAATTATCTAAGATAACTCTCTTTATAATATGAATCGAATTCATATTAATCATGATAATTAAATCGCATTTAATTATCTATTTTCTCAATGCTCAGATACTTATATCAACAATGAAATTATCATGAACTCTTTCAAGGATAATGCGCTTTCTCCGCGAATACTTGGAGATAAGGACATGGCGATTGTATTGTTCCACGTATAGTGACTTGGATATTGAGATCACATCTCAAATCCATATCTCGGTTCTCCCATAGATGCTTGATTAAATCAAGATCGCAAATCTAATCTTCTCATTGTATCTGAATCACATTCAGATTAATGTCCAACATTTGGAGCAAGATCTGATTACTTCTCTACTGAGAGGAGTCACTAAAATCCAGACCCATTTCATAACTCCCTAGGAATGGAAGCGTCACGGTTATACAATCGTTTATGATCACATCACCCTCAGGTATTCCCAATACATGTACATCATGCACACTGGAAGACCCAAAATAATCCCAAAGTATAAGATCAATTTTACATTGTCTACTTCATGGATTTATCATTAAGTTTCTCATTCAATCATTGGGAGTTGGTATCGATCATATACTTTCCAAAAGCATATATAATACCCAGGTGTTGATCAAATACTTTCCAAAAGCATATATCAAACCTACAAATGCAGTCAAGCTTCCAAAGCAAGATGACTGTGCACGGAATTTGGTTCTTCCCAATATCTCATGAGTGAGCTGATGTCTTCCGGTTCAATAATGAACATGTATGATCCCTTTGAGAGATCGTATCACTCATATGCCCTTATATGCACACCAGCGTGCTGGTGTATAGACCTTGATTAGGTCATCAACCTATTGGTCTGCCAAATGTACATACTCAGACATATAGTAACACAACTGTCTCCGGTCAGAGGATGCGTGCCTATATTGTGACAGCATACAACATAAGACTTTGGTTATCTCGATCTCGTTAAGTCAACTCTTTGACCTAACGAATCTGACACCTCCGAATCTCTATTCCCATGCATAGGACCTGCATCAAGAGGTCGGTCATATATCAACCTAAATGAGAAAGGATTGCTATCTCCAGCTCAGGCTGGAGATCATCTCTTAACAATCATTTGATGGTGCTTGATGAGTCCTTAATCTAACTCTTTAGATATTCATCCAAGCACCAGCCTCTATGATTCAATAATTGAATTAACAGATGTATGATCATCAAGATGGCCATGGTACATAACCCTAATTGTACTAAGGGACCTATTATGCAAATTATTTATTCTTCATTTCAGATCAGGGAATGATATTCGCAATAACATTTATTGCATAATGGCTCACCGTGGGCTCGCATGTCCAACATCGGCAACTCGACCCAGCCCTCCGCCCATTAACAACAGGTGCATCACATACAGGCAGAGCCGTTCCAGTAGTAGCTGCAATATATCCAGCTACCACTGTCTCCAGACAGTCAGATGGTGGTCTACCAGCCGGATCAGCCCCTGGAAGTTCTCCCCCACCCACTTACGAGCATGAGCCGTTGATGGAAGTCAACGGGATTTGGTATGACTGACCTCAGCCTGGGATCTGACGAGACCATCCCGGATTCCGTTGGTCGGTCGGAGGTGCCTCTTTCCAGCAACAACCTCTAGTTCAGGGTGGCCAGTTCAACCAACAGCAGCAGCAGCAGCCCCGGTTCCCGCAACCACACTACCAACAGCCATGTCCTCGTCCCTATCAGCAGGGACAGTCGTGGAGGCAGTAGCAACAACCTCAACAGTTTCATCCCCAATACCCCCCTTTTCCATCACATCAGCAGCCTCACTTTCAGAGAGGCCACCCGTCCGGTTCTCAGGGGCACGCCTATGAGAACCCAGCTTTAGATGATCTAGCCTGCCTTATCTCCGAGAAGCAGGCTACATTTTGGCGGGAGATGGACAAGTTCCGTCAGGAAATGAGGGAGATAGTAAAGGGCAAGGCCTCCATACCCACTCAGATCGAGCCGAACCCGAACAACATGAAGAGGAAGTCTGAGCAGGTAGAGTTTACAGAGGTTACCACTCCTTGTGATTCACTTGGTGATATTTTTGCATACACTTTTGATGCTGACTTTGTTATACTTAGGAGCGGTAGGATGCCAGCCGGCGGTGCCTCGTTTGAGCGACGACCACATGCAGACTCAGGAGCGCCAGACGAGGAGGAGAGCGGTGCTGATGCCGCTCATAAGGGTATTGATGACGGTGGTGCTGTCGCTACAACGGATGTAGATCCAGATGACGGTACAGAGGCCATCACTTCACTAGAACTATTCCAGCTGACGGTATTGAAGACTTCTGTTTTTGTATCTCAAGACTATTCTTGTAATAGAAGAAAGGGTTCTTCATTTGTAAGTCCATCTGTGATGCATGAAGATGATTGTATGGATTCTAATTCGCTACAACAGTAGGGACCAGATCCTAGCCCTCCATCTGAGGAGGGCCCATCCATCCCCTTCCCTCAAGGACTCCGCTTGGTTAAGGGGACTAAAAAAGTAAATCCAAAAAATCTCAACAGCTAGAGTTCAGCCAACATATGATAGACAGATTTCAGATACAACTGACTCTACAGAAGGCCTTGGAGCACATCCCTCTCTTCCAGAGGAACCTTAGAGAGAGGACTACCATTCCAGGAAGAGGAGGAATCATCATTCAGAGATCCATGTACTTACTTGTGCCACATGCTTCGCCATCCAAAACCGCCTGCCAGCCAAGAGGCCAGATGCAGGAGCTCCCTATGTCAGATGTCACAAACATGAGTAGAGGTTCGATCGGACTCTAATATTAGACAGTGGTTCTTCCATAAACCTACTTCCGACAGCCTTGCTCGACCGATTCGAGTTTGTCCCTCTCCGACAGAGCAGGACGGTCCTTCAATTTGCTGATCGATCTCTCAAGGGGCTGAAGGGGTTGCTGAAGGACGTGACCGTCACAATTTAGGGCCTGAAATTCCCCATGGACTTTGTTGTGTTGGACATGGAGATCCTTGAGTCTGTGACCGATACCCCCATCTTTTTTGGACGCTCGTTCTTGGCCATAGCCAAGGCAGTGTCCGATCATGATAGCAGGAAGGTATACTTTCACGTCGAGGGCGAGAGTATACAAATAGAGACGAACGATGAGACTAGAGTGCAAGATTCAGCTTGCTCAGAGCCGCTTATAGATTCAGAGCAGATGACAGAGGCAGAGTGAGACATTCACCAGGAATGTGATTTTGTGATCACAGATGATGAAGAAGCTTGGTCAGACCCTGTTTCACGAGCCATCCTCTCACCTTCAGCTCCCGCTGATGCACAGATCCCAGTAGAGGAAAGCTTGGAGAGCACATTCTGGGTAGAGGACACACTTCAGGTAGCAGATCGCGTTCAGGAGAGCGAGGCAGTTGATATTTCACTTGATTCAGATTCAGATCCCTCGAAATCAGATATTGATTGGGCAGAGTTTGATGAGATGATTCCATGCATGATTCCCACAGAGCCAGCAACAAGGGTGGAGATTGATCCTATTCAGAGCACAGACACACCATCAGAGCAATCTTCACTAGATTTTCAAGTTCAGCGAGAGTTCTCCCATGCAGATTTGATTGCTTTCACTCAGACTTTTCAGAGTCCAGATCCGCTAGCTCCCAGTTGTCCAGAGTTGTAGCCTTTGCCACAGTCGCTGAAGTATAGGTTCCTTGCAGGCGAGCAGGAGATGCACCCATTCATTATCTCAATAGATTTGACTGGAGAACAAGAATCTCGTTTGATGGAGGTTCTTGAAAAGAACCGCAAGGCGATAGGATGGAGTGTAGCCGATCACCAGGGGATAAGTCCGGCCATGTGCTCCCACCATATCTATCTCGAAGAGGATGCCAAGCCGTTGCGTGAGTTCCAGCGGCGACTGAACCTGAACCTTCGAGAGGTTGTCATGAAGGAAATCACGAAACAGTAGAGCGTCGATTTTATCTACCCCATCTCCGACTCAAAGTGTGTTAATCCATTACATGTGGTGCCCAAGAAAACGAGCATCATTACAGTTGTGTGTGAGTCTGGAGAGGAGATCGCTACCCGGGTACCCACTTCTTTGAGGGTCTGTGTGGACTACAGACGATTGAATCATGCCACCAAGAAGGATCATTTCTCGCTGCCTTTTATTGATCAGATTATAGAGAGGCTAGCTGTCAAGAGTCATTACTGCTTTCTTGACTGGTACTCCGATTACAACCAGGTGGCCATTGCGCCCGAAGACCAGGACAAGACCACATTCACGTGTCCCTTTAGGACATATGCTTTCAGACAGATGCCCTTAGGTCTATGTAACGCTCCGGCGACATTCCAAAGGTGCATGTTGTCCATCTTTTTGGACATGGTGGGTGAGTGCTTGGAGGTCTTCATAAATGACTTTTCGGTCTATGGCGATGAGTTTGATGCTTGTCTTGACTGCCTAGACCGCGTCCTTCAGCGATGCATCGAGGCCCATAAGGGTCACTTCATGATGACTCAAGGGATGGTACTTGGTCATATCATCTCCAACAGGGGCATGGAGGTTGATCCGGCCAAGGTGGATATCATTAGGAAACTCAGTCCACCGTCCAACTTGCGACAGTTATGGTCTTTTCTGGGGCACGTCAGTTTCTACCAACGCTTCATTCATGATTTCAGCAGGATTTCTCGACCGTTGACTGATTTGCTGACCAAAGACATCGAGTTCATTGTGGATGATAAGTGTCTTGCGTCATTTGAGACTCTCAAGAGTCTAGTTGTTGAGGCTCTTATCCTACAACCACTTGATTGGTCTCTTCCATTCAAGATCTTGACGGATGCCTCCGATTTTGCCGTAGGGGCCATGCTAGGACAGAGGATGGATGGAGTGCCATTTGCCATTCACTATGCTAGCCGTACATTGGATGCCGCCCAGCAGAACTATACTGTCACTGAGAAAGAGATGCTAGCAGTAGTCTTTGCCCTAGATAAGTTCAGATCTTACATCATTGGATCGAAAGTGACTATCTTCACAGATCACACTGCCATCAGGTACCTCATGGCAAAGAAGTATGCCAAAGCGAGACTTACTATCCTTCTACTCCAGGAGTTTGATATTAAGGTTAAGGATAAGCCTGGAGTCAAGAATGTGGTGGCGGATCATCTCTCCCGATTAGAGCATCTTGAGGATTCTGAGCAGATTGATCCTATTCCTGAGACCTTCCCAGATCAGGCGATCCTTGCTATCGCCTCGCTCCTGTGGTACGCCGACATTGTGAACTATCTTATTGCCAAGAAAGTTCCACAAGGTTGGCCTAGGAAGCGACTTGAGACCTTCCTTGTGAAGGCCAAGTTCTACCATTGGGAGGATCCCGTCCTTTATCATGAAGGACGGGATAGCGTCTGGCGTCGGTGCATTCCTCAGGAGGAGCACCATAGCGTCCTCACTTACTGCCAAAGCTTGAGGTAGGGGGACATCACTCTGGGAGGGGAACGACGCAGAAAGTACTCCAATCCGACCTATGGTGGCCTACCCTCTTCAAGGATTCTTATGAATTCATGAAGAGGTGTATTGACTGTCAGAGGATGGGCACTTTTGGACAACGTGATATGATGCCAATGCAGCCCATTCACTTCTGTGAGGTTTTTGACGCATGGGGCATCGATTTCATGGGTTCATTCCCTAACAGTCAAGGATTCGAGTACATTCTGTTGGTCGTTGATTATGTGAGTCGGGTTGAGGCCATCCCCGCCCGAACCGTAGATGCTAGGACTATATGCAGATTTTTTAGGAAGAATATCATTTCACGGTTAGGGGTTCTTAGAGTGTTGATATCTGACAGGGGGTCTCATTTCATCAACGATAAGGTAAAGGCCCTTGCTAGCGAGTTCAGCATTGACCATCGAGTAGCCACTCCATATCATCCTCAGACCAATGATCTTGCTGAAGTGTCGAACAGGGAGATCAAGACTATATTGCAGAAGGTCGTCTGCCCTAACCGAAAGGATTGGTCACAGCTTTTGGACTCGATCTTGTGGGTCTATCGGACTTCCTTCAAGACTCCTTTAGGTACATCTCCCTTTCACCTCGTTTATGGCAAGTCCTGCCAATTACCTGTTGAACTTAGGCATAAGTCACTTTGGGTTGTCATAGACATACTTTTGGATCCAGTGAGTGTAGGAGATCAGAGGAGGGCAGAATTGGCAGCCTTGGAGGAGCTTGGAGATGCAGCCTTTTCGAGCAGCCTACAATACAAGGAGAGAATGAAGGAGTGGCATGATTCTCATATCAGCCACAAGCAGTTTGAGACAGATCAGAGAGTATGGTTGTTTGATGCCAGGCTTAGATTATTTCCAGGGAAGTTACAGAGCAAATGGAAGGGACCATACATGGTCCGAAAGGTACATGACAATGGAAGCATTGACATATCTGAGATGTCACCTGAGTCTACCTTTTGTGTTAACGGGCAACGACTCAAACCATATCTAGATCATGAGCCATTGGTCGTTGACGTCGTCCCTATTCATTTTGAGTGAGATGTGGTCTTCGACTCACATCTATAGCTTCTCACGCCTGATTATCATTGTCTTCCGCTTTGTATAGATCCAGATGTCCATATTATATCATTCTTCAGTCCAACACCCCATTTGCATCTTTGATTATGCTATATTTAGGGTGCACTTTACCCTAAGTATAGGGGGTGTCAGACTTTTAATTTCCTTTTTGATTCTTTTTACCTCTGTTTTGTTGCCTACACTTAGCGATATTTTACCCTAAGTATAGGGGAGGTAGACCATGTACATCCTTCTACTCGGATTTTCCTTTGTGTATTGTCTGCTATACTTAGGATTACTTAATCTTAAGTATAGGGGGAAACACCGAGATTCTTTGCCATTCTATTCTTTGATTCGTCGTTGTAGTATACCATTCCTTTTCACTTCCTTATGCTAAGCACGAGTTATGTCTTCTTCATCGCTCTTGATCCACTCTGAGGACATCGTTCAAGCTAAGTATAGGGGGTGTCGTATATATTTCATATATACTTTAGCCATAACTCGTACTTTGTGTGAGTGTGTTAATAAATAAAATGGCTAAAAATCATAAAAATTAAAAAAAATTTCTTGTACATAAAATTCTTTATTATACATACATAGCTATTTATAAAATTATTTTTGTACAAATGTTTGTAAAAAATTTTGTATGTAAAGAGTTTGTAAATATTTTGATATCAAAATTATGTATATAGTACACAATTTTTGTAAAATGTTTGAAAAACAAAAAGTTTGCAAAAACCTTTTTGTAAATGTGTGTGAATATTTTGCAAAACTTCTGCATCCATGCATTCATGCATTCAAACATTTTTCAAAATTTTTTTGCACATTTTCAAAACTTGCATAAAAGCATTTTTGTATATATTTGTACAGTTTTTCAGAATCATAGTTGACATTTAAACTAGCCTGAAATTAAATTGAAGAACGGATTGGTTAAGACCTTAATCCACCTAATTCTAAGAGGAACCTTATAGGGCTTAGGGTTAAGACTTTTCAAGTCCATTAGGGACTTAATTCTTTGAGTCCACTAGGCTATGATCATATGTCATCTTGATGAGCCTAAGTAGAACACTTAACAACGCACACATGACTCTCACAGACAATGGCTTTACTTGCACCAACACCTTACACATAGCTCTCTACGGAGGAGGTGGTGAGGAGGCAGTCTTCTTTGGCTTGGGGTAGCATACGAGGGTAGTACTTCTAGGCGGAACCTCTCATCTTCTTTTAGTGATGGAAGTGCATCTCAACTTGGTCTGGCAGCATTGAGGTCTAAAGACATGAGTTGTGGGTTGTAATAATGCTTCAAAAGAGGGATAATCTACTGGCTCAAGAGGAAAAATTCCTTATTTATATATATTGCACCATGTAGATATGTTGTACATATGCACGTCGAAAAAAATGTGCAAAAGAATAGAAAAACTCCAAAAAAGTGGTGGGTCTGATAGAAAATGAAATACCCACCAGAGTGTATATAGCCAAATAAAGCAAAGCTTATGTTACCCATGCCCATCTCATGAAGCTTGCAGCATGGAGACTTAACTACACTGGTTGGGCTCCCTAAGATACATGGCTACACTGGTCATGTTTCATTCTCTTCTTCCTCCTCTTCTTGAGCCGGTTGTACTTGAACTTAGAAGGGAATACCCCGCTCCTCGAGGAAAGAGTTGCCAGACTAGGGCATTAGAGTTACCTTGTTGAGGGGAGTTGTCACTTTGCCATTTCTGAGGTGGGGAGCTACATATCACTTACACAGTACAAGGAAAGATTCATGGTCATTAGAGTTTGTGTATGTTGACTTGTTCTAATATGGATTATTGATGAGTCTTGACCATAGATTAGTGGAACTTAGAGGTTGTTAAGCTTTAAACTTAAGTTCAAATAAGGTTCCGACAAACTAATAATCCAATGGTCTGACTGAGCTCCATACTTCAATTTAATGAAGACAAGTTTAATACTCAACCTTGATTCACCTTCTTTTTCTTTTTCTTTCTCTTTTCACTTCTTTTTCAAATAGGTGTTTGCTAAGGGACTAGCAAAAGTAAAGTATAGGGGGGTGATGAAGCCTCATTTATCACTCTTTATTGTTTTATTTTAGCTAAATATCTTGGCAAAGCATCATGTAAATAGTTGTAAATACAATAAATTAGCAATAAGCATGCATTTGTTAATATCTCATAATTAGCATGTATTTGTGTAAAAATAAAAGAATAAAGAATAAAAGAAAAAGTAGGAAATATTTAGAATAAATATTGAGTGACCTAAACCCAAGAGAGGGTCCAGTATGGGCCTGATCGCCAAATAAAATAAGTAGAGAGAGATTGGGCCACTCTACCTTGTACATATACACCGTTTATGTATATATTTTATTTTTACAAAAATAAAAAAATGGTGTTTTTGTTTCCTTGTATATATTTCTAAAAACAAAACAAAAATTAGAAAAATAAAAATAAAAATAAAAATAAAATAAAACTCTCTCTCTCACACCTTGTACATAATACATGTATATATGTATCTTTCCCTATTTAATTTATATCTGTAAATAAATATAAAAAATAAAACAAAAATCATTTTATACTATAAATATTATGTTGTAAATAAATAAAATACAAAATTGGAGTATTTTTGTAAAAACAATAAATTAAAAATAAATGTACAAAATACATAGGTGTTGTATACCTGTATATAATATAATATACTATATATACCATAAATTATTTTTCAGAAAAATAAATAAAAATCATAGAAAAATAATTTGGAAAAAAGCAAATATTTTTCATGTTGTATACTTTTTGATTTAAAATCATTTGTTATTTTTATTTGATTTTATAATTAGTTTTGGATTTCTATTTTTTGATTGGTCCAGGAGGAATGTTGACCCCGGTCAACTACCCCTCCCGAACTTCCCCTCGCGTGGATCTGGTTTCTGCTTGCTTTTCACCCAATTATCCCGACCGGATCCTGCACCCTCTTGCTCTGATTTTCTGCTTGCATCTCCCAAGTGGATATGTGATCCTCGCAGATCCCTAGGGATGCATGGATCGTCCTTAGTTCGCGTGCTCTGACCCAATCTATCCGGCTACCTGGGACACCCTATAAATCCATTCCATCGCCTCCCCAGCTCAACAGCTTGTGTCGCACCCCTTTTTGATACCCTAGATACCTCCGCCTTGGTGACAACAATCGGAGACCACCTTTGGTCATCGGAGAGGTGTTGTATAGCCGTAGCTCGCCTATCATGGCCGGAGCACCGCCGCGAAGAGCCTCCTCCGCCAGCCGTAGCGAAGTCGAGGCAAAGACCCCGCCGTCCAACTCCCCTGGAGCTCAGGATTCTCTTAGGACCTTGAGGTATTTATTCCATATTCATTAGCTCCTTTGTCCATTCAATCTTTCATTTGCCATCCAATGTCGCTCCGCCGGCTCCGACCCGCCGGTCGGAGCCTTGTCACCGTCATCCACCCGTTTTAATCGACGCTCCCGCTCATCATCCATCTTCCCACATAGCCTGATTACCCTGATCTTGGCTCCGATTGCCAAGATTAGGAGATAGGTCTCCCCTATCGCCTTCGCCGGAGACCCACCTCCCATCCACCGCCGCTTCTCTCTATTTTAGGTCCAATAACCCTGACCGGAGCATTGCTCTGAGTCCGAGCTTTCTCTTGCAGGCCTTAGTGTGCGTGGAGACTTCCTAGATCGCCTTCGACTACCTTCACCGGAGTGCTTCCAGGTCCCAGCCATCGCCACGTAGATCCGATCGTCAACTACTCCATTGGTGCCGACCACCCGACGTGGAAGGACCCTCCGGTCTTGTTGGCAGTTCCAGATCCTTCATCGGAGCTCCGGATCACCACCGGTGCTCCGGCAAAGCTCGCCCGATGCAGTTCATCCAGAGGATCTCTCCGCCATTGGATCGACCGCATCTCCCAGACACTATCTCAGCCATCCATCGCTTGGAGTTGTCAGGCTGTTAGATGTCAGATCTAACGGCTATGTACCATCCACGTCCCGGACATCTGACAGTCGTCAGATCTGACCTCTGACACGCCAGAGCTGCACGATCATGCCTCACCAGCGGTCGCCACTTGTCTCGTCATGCACAGCTCATGTGTCTGCATGTGTAAATTGCTCATTCTACCCTGCCTTTATTTTAGTTTGTCATTTAGTCCGTAAAATAAAGTATATAGTAGACCATTTTGCACTTTGATACCTGTAGTTTTCCATATTTGCATTTTAGTCTTGTCTGCGTGGACCCACGTGCTTCGTCACGTGTTTTCCTGGGATATTTGCATATTGTGCCATGAACTTCTTGGTTGTTACTGATTGCATGTTTAGTTTCATTATTTGCAAATATACCCTCGTGCGTGCGGATTTGTGACATGTGCGAATTTTGATGGGAAAATTGCTGAACGGATCATAAGCTTTTTGTGCGTGTTATTGTTTGGTCCCAGAACTTAGTTTCTTTGCATTTTGGTCATTGTATGCTGTGTGTTTTATTTTTTATTAAATAATAGCAAAAATTGTCTAAAAATTGTGAAATTTTGACATGTAGCTCATGCCACTGTGTAGGAATTTTGGTGATTTTGGGGTTTTGTTTTGTTGTCATTTAGTATTTTCTAAAATTTAAAAACACTAAAAATAGCTCCTGTTTGCTTTAGAAAAAATCCATTAAAAATATTAAAAACCCTTGAGAAATTCTAAAAAATCAATGTTTACTTGTTTTGTATTGTTTGAATTTCTGTGCAATTTTGATCTCATTCCCATTTATAAAAACCATAAAAAATGAAAAATAGTGAAAATCTTATAAAAATCATTAAAAATTCATACAAATTCAAAAAATGTGTTTTCAGTTGTTGTAGTTAGGTTTTATTTTGTAATTTCTCATAAAATTGCCATTAGGATTTTATAGGCATTTTAATTAATTTTAACTTGCCTTTAGATCCCAGCTGTACATTGGTCATTGTTTTTGACTTTCTTTGATTTTTAGAAAATTAATTAAAAAGTAGAAAAATCCCATAAAATCCACAAAAACATTTGAATATTATAAAAACACAAAAATATTTTTGTTGGGAATTTTTGAGTATTTTTAGTGCTTTAAATAATTGCTCGAGTGTTGATTTTTGAGCTTCTTTTATTATTTTCCTTATTTTAAAAATCATAAAAAAATTGAAAAATATAAAACCACCTTTTCTTTTCTTTTCTTGGATTCCCGACTACTTCGTAGCTTCTGCATTACGTGCTCCTTGTGATCGACCCTGGTGGACCGCTTGCTCTGTTTGATTGATTCATTTATTTATTGGTGGTGTTATTGTCTTGTTGAGTTCGATCCGAGTGGTTGAGGTCGCAACGACCTTTGATACCATTTAACCTTAGTCGCTCGGGACGCTCATCAGAATGGCGCCGTTGCCAGGGAGCATGGCTTAGTAGTCGGTTTTCCGTTTGCAGTTTTTTTATTTTTTTCTTTATTTTTCCTCTCTTTATTTTCTTTTTATGTTTGTTTTTACTTTTGTTTTTATTTCTTTTTATTGTTTTTGTTTGTTTTTATTTTTCATTTATTTATTTTCATTTTATTTTCATTTTTATTTTCAATAACTGTGGTCTGATATATTTTCTGTTTTCCTTTCTTGCGAGGGCCCGACGAGAGAGGGTGACGATCTTCGGAGCGTCGAGGCACCCGAGTGACGTGGAGACGACTCGTTTCTGCATCGAGTCGCAGGAGAGCGTAGGAGAGGAGGAGAAGAACTCTGGGAGTGTAGTTTAGTTTAGACTTAGTTTTATTTCATTGCTTCTGTTGTTGTAATAATACAGTACATGACAAGATTTAGACTTGGCTTGATCTCAAGGTCTGTTTCGCCGAGCACCGGTGTACTCGGGGGACCTCGCCGCAGATTTTTCGCCGGTTTTGCTTTTGATCGCATTTTTCTTTTATTTCTGATTCTCGAAGTTTTGGCCCTTAGACTTAGGATTTTTGGCTTGATTGTGACGTAATTACTTAAGGCCCAACCCTAATTGCTTATATGTTCCTATAGATCGATAATTGGATCTTATTAATTAAATCACAAAAGAAAAAGTTAACTCGGTCACCTGAGGGGTCACATGCCACTAGAGGTCGTATACAGCGCTGGCAGGATCTGTTGTGGCGGACACCGATCGACATAAGAGAACGGACCCCGACCCCTCTTGTTGACCCATTAGCTATAGTTCTTCGCGAGTATAAATTATTTGTCTAAGGTCGATTTCTTCTTGTATCATATAGGTAGTTTTATTTCAGTCTTTTATTTTATGCGCGGATCACTCTGCATATAGAGAGATGGAGTCAGGTACGCATTACTCTGCATGCATCATAGTGTTTGATCGCGCATCGGCTTTTTCGACTTCTCCCCTTGTTTTTGGACTTAAAATAAACAGGAGAACTGAAAAATTCGTTAGGCGTTGCTTTCTTTGAAAAATACCTAAAAAGAAAAATATAAAATTGGGACTGCTAAGACACACTTGATCCTAAAAGACACCTCACTTAAAAATTTTGTCTTGGGAGAGCAATCCCCTCATTATCTGATTTGGATGAGCGAAAGAGTGACCCACACACTAGGCTAGAGCCGCATCTGACCTCTCCTCAGACTACTGATTTTGGGTTAGTCGTTCTCCAGTGAGGATCGCTCCGGTTTCCGGTAAAGCGGGCTGCGATATCCTTAACACAACGAGTCGATCGGGTAGCCAGTAAACGGTCCGCGACTTGTACCGGCTGGGAAAGATCTAGCCCTGGGATCGGGATAGTCTCCTGGGAGTGTTGGATTCCCAAGAGCTCGCTTATTCGCTATGAAAGACTGTCTGATCACCTAATAAAATTGACAAGATAAAAAACCAAACCTTTACGATCATCAGCTCTGCGTGAGTAGGTGAATTGGGAGTTTGCTTGCCTGATCTTGTGTGTTTTTTTCCAGATCTCATCCACCTTCACTCGCTACATCAAGATGATGGGCCGGAGGTCCCTTAGGCAGGCTCTGGTAGTACCACTTTCGAGCACTCCGGTCTGCTCATCTAGGTTGGTTCACGAGAGCCGAGACCCGCTCTCCGAACCTGAGTTTGACTCCACCCTGTTTCCCCTCGACCACCCTTATACCAGTCCTAAGATGCCCGAGCAGAGACAACAACAGACATTCGATGATTTGTCCGCACCTGAGTTTGGGTCTTTTGCCTTTGTAGAGACCATGTCCAGCAGTGAGGAGCGCACCGATGGACCCAGCGGGAACCAAACCTACGTACTTGATCAGGGTGACATCAATAATACCCTGTTAGCCTCTCTAAAGACTATGCAGTGTCAGATCAGAGACCAGGGGGCTTTCATGGTGGACATGCGCAGATAGATGGAGCAGATGAGAGCCGACAGAGAGCAGTGCAGAGCCAGTGGAAGAGGAGATATTCCCGAGGGAGGAGAGCCTGAGGAGCCAGCACAACTAGCAGCACCAGCACGACTGCTGAGAGAGTTGCACAACGCTGGTGCAACTCTGACCCACATATGGATTCATCTGCCAGTCATTTTGGGAGATTTCAAGCTCCCGCCTCAGACTATCCAACTTCTACCCCGATTCCACAGACTCACCACTGATGGGCCATACCTCCATCTCCAAGAACTCAAGATGATCTGCAGCACGGTCCACGATCGACTCGTGGATGAGGATACCATCAGGATGATGGCATTTCCGTTCTCCCTTGTAGACAACGTAACCAACTGGCTGAAGCACATAGGGAGATATGTCACATCATGGGAACAACTCCAGAATGAGTACTTGAATAAGTACTATCCACTTGGCTGGATGAATGCAGCCAGAGATCTGATCAACAACTTCTCCATGCTTCCCAACGAGCAGTTCCACGAGGCATGGGACAGATTCAGGGAGCTCACAGACAGGTGTCCTCTTCACGACATATCCAAGCCCAACCTTGTCCAGAGTTTTTTTTGTGGGCTTACACCGGAGTTGCAGGGGCTAGTTGATGCATCCTGTGGGGGCTCATACTTCGCCAAGGATGAGCATAAGGTCTGGTCCATCTACGAGGAGATGGTAGAGAGCTATACAGTGATGTCCCATACCCGATTATATGCACAGGGGAAGCCCACGCCATAGGCTGTGTCCTATCAGAGGATAGCACGTGTCGATGCCGGTCCATCTACATCATCAGCAGACGCAACATAGGTAGAGTCGACAGCCGCTGATATGGGGATCATCAGCAAGAAGTTGAACCGCATCGAGCTTATCAAGAAGAAGCAGTGCTAGGGCTTGTCTCAGATAGATCAAATGGCACAGACGCTGAGTGACCTGAAGACCCAGATCATGTGTCTTCAGGAGGCACAGACGGCTTCCCAGCCCCCTCTCAGGTTACGGGCAGATCCCAGCAGCAGCAGCTCGACCCAGCCCTCCACCCACTACCGATAGGTGCATCACATACAGGCAGAGCCATTCCAGCAGCAGCAGCAATATGTCCAGCTACCACCGTCTTTAGACAGTCAGATGGTGGTCTACCAGCCGAATCAGCCCCTGACAGTTATCCCCCCACCCACTTACGAGCAGGAGCAGTTGATGGAAGTCAACGGGATTTGGTATGAATGACCTCAGCCTGGTATCCGAAGAGACCATCCCGTATTCCATTGGTCGACTGGAGGTGCCTCTTCCCAGTACCAGCCTCCAGTTCAGGGTGGCCAATTCAGCCAACAGCAGCAGCAGCCCCAACCCCAGTTCCCACAGCCACACTACCAGCAGCCAGGTCCTCATCCCTATCAGCAGGGACAGTCGTGGAGGCAGCAACAACAACCTCAGCAGTTTCATCCCCAGTAAACCCCTTATCCATTACAGCAGCAACCTCACTTTCAGAGAGGCCACCCATCCGATTCTCAAGGGCCCGCCTATGAAAACCCAACTTTAGATGATCTAGTCTGCCTTATCTCCGAGCAGCGGGCTACATTTCAGCGGGAGATGGACGAATTCCGTCAGGAGATGAGGGAGATAGTGAAGGGCAAGGCCGCCAAATCCGCTAAGATCGAGCCGAACCTGAACAACCTGAAGAGGAAGTCTGATCAGGTAGAGTTTACAGAGGTTTCCACTCCTTGTGATTCACTTGGTGATATTTCTGCATACACTTTTGATGCTAACTTTGTTATACTTAGGAGCGGTAAGATGCCAGCCGGCGGCACCTCGTCTGAGCGACGACCACATGCAGACTCAGGAGTGTCAGAAGAGGAGGAGAGCGGTGCTGATGCCGCTCATAAGGATATTGATGACGGTGGTGCTGACGCCACCAAGGATGTAGATCCAGCTGACGGTACTAAGGCTATCACTTCACTAGATGCAGGAGGTGGTGCTGATGCCACCGGATTTGATGCTGAGCCAGAGTGCGGTGCTGATGCCGCAAGTCCAGATGTCACGGGTGGTACTGAGGCCACCCATTCTATTCATGTTGCATTTCCTTCTGTTTTTGTATCTCAGTACTATTCTAGTAATAAAGGAAAGGGATCTTCATTTGTAAGTCCATCTGTGATGCATGGAGATGTTTGTATGGATTCTACTTTGCCACAACATCATGGACCCGATCCTAGCCCTTCATCTGAGGAGGGCTCATCCATCCCCTTCCCTCAAGCACTCCGCTTGGTTAAGGGGACTAAAAAAGAAAATCCAAAAAATCTCAGCAGCTAGAGTTTAGCCAGCAGATGATAGACACATTTCAGATATAACTGACTCTACAGAAGGCCTTGGAGCACATCCCTCTCTTCCAGAGGAACCTTAGAGAGAGGACTGCCATTCGCAGGAAGAGGAGGAACCATCATTCAGAGATCTATGTGCTTACTCGTGCCACCTGCTTTGCCATCCAGAACCGTCTGCCAGCCAAGAGGCCAGATGCAGGAGCTCCCTTTGTCAGATGTCACATACATGAGAAGAGGTTCGACCAGACTCTATTAGACAACGATTCTTCCATCAACCTACTTCTGACAGCCTTACTTGACCGATTCGAGTTTGCCCCTCTCCGACAGAGCAGGATGATCCTTCAGTTTGTTGATCGACCTTTCAAGAGGCCGAAGGGGTTGCTGAAGGACGTGGTCGTCACAATTCAGGGCTTGAAATTCCCCGTGGACTTCACTGTGTTGGACATGGAGATCCCTGAGTCTGTGAACGATACCCCCATCATTTTAGGATGTCTGTTCTTGGCCACAGCCAAGGCAGTGTCTGATCATGACAGCGAGAAGGTATACTTTCGCGTCGAGGGTGAGAGTATACAAATAGAGACGATCGATGAGACTAGAGCGTGAGATTCAGCTTGCTCAGAGCCGCTTACAGATTCAAAGCAGATGACAGAGGCAGAGCGAGACGTTCACCAGGAGTGCGATTTTGTGATCACAGACGATGAAGCAGCTTGGTCAGACCCTGTTTCACGAGCCATCCTCTCACCTTCAGATCTCGCTGATGTATAGATCCCAGTAGAAGGGAGCTTGGAGAGAGCATTCTTGGCAAAGGACACATTTCAGACAGCAGATTACGTTCAGGAGAGCGAGGCAGTTGATATTCACTTGATTCAGATTTAGATCCCTCGGAGTCAGATATTGACTAGGAAGAGTTTGATGAGATGATTCCATCCCTGATTCCCACAGAGCCAGCAGTTAGGGTCGAGATTGATCCTATTCAGAGCACAGATACACGAGCAGAGCAATCTTCACCAGATTTTCAGGTTCAGCGAGAGTTCTCCCATGCAGATTTGGTTGCTTTCACTCAGACTTTTCAGAGGCCAGATCCGCTAGCTCCCAGTTGTCCAGAGCTAAAGCCTTTGCCACAGTCGCTGAAGTATAGGTTCCTTGCGGGCAAGCAGGAGATGCACCCAGTCATTATCTCAATGGATTTGACTGGAGAACAAGAATCTCATTTGATGGAGGTTCTTAAAAAGAACCGCAAGGCGATAGGATGGAGCGTAGCCAATCTCAAGGGGATAATTCTGGCCCTGTGCTCCCACCATATCTATCTCGAAGAGGATGCCAAGCCGTCACGTGAGTTCCAGCGGCGGCTGAACCCGAACCTTCGAGAGGTTATCATGAAGGAAATCTCAAAATGGTGGAGCATCGATTTTATCTACCCCATCTCCGACTCCAAGTGGGTTAGTCCATTACATGTGGTGCCCAAGAAGACGGGCATCACTACAGTTGTGAGTGAGTCTGGAGAGGAGATCGCTACCCGGGTACCCACTTCTTGGAGGGTCTGTGTAGACTACAAACGATTGAATCAGGCCACCAAGAAGGATCACTTCCCGCTGCCTTTTATTGATCAGATTATAGAGAGTCTAGTTGGGAAGAGTGATTACTACTTTCTTGACGGGTACTTCGGTTACAACCAGGTGGCCATTGCTCCCGAAGACCAGGACAAGATCACATTCACCTGTCCCTTTGGGACATATGCTTTCAGACGGATGCCCTTTGGTCTATGTAACGCTCCAATGACATTCTAAAGGTGCATGTTGTCCATCTTTTCAGACATGGTGGGTGAGTGCTTGGAGGTCTTCATGGATGACTTTTCGATCAATGGCAATGAGTTTGATGCTTGTCTTGACTGCCTAGACCGCATCCTTCAGCGATGCATCGAGGTCCATCTTTTGTTATCCTGAGAGAAGAGTCACTTCATGGTGACTCAAGGGATGGTGCTTGGTAATATCATCTCCAATAGGGGCATGGAGGTTGATCCAGCCAAGATGGATATCATTAGGAAACTCATTCCACCATCCAACTTGCGATAGTTACAGTCTTTTCTGGGACAAGTCGGTTTCTACCGATGCTTCATTCATAATTTCAGTAGGATTGCCCGGCCGTTGACTGATTTGCTGACCAAAGACATCGAGTTCATTGTGGATGATAAGTGTCTTGTGTCATTTGAGACTCTCAAGAATCTAGTTGTTGAGGCTCCTGTCCTCCAGCCACCAGATTGGTCTCTTCCATTCGAGATCATGACGGATGCCTCCGATTTTACCGTAGAGGCCGTGCTGGGACAGAGGAGGGATGGAGTGCCATTTGCCATTAACTACGCTAGTCGTACATTGGATGCCGCCCAACGGAACTATACTGTCACTGAGAAAGAGATTCTAGCCATAGTCTTTGCCCTAGATAAGTTCAGATCTTACATCATTGGATCGAAGGTGACTATCCTCACATATCACACCACCATCAGGTACCTCATGGAAAAGAATGATGCCAAAGCGAGACTTACTAGATGGATCCTTCTACTCCAGGAGTTTGATATTGAGATTAAGGATAAGCCTGGAGTCAAGAATGTGGTGGCGGATCATCTCTCCCTATTAGAGCATCTTGAGGATTCTGAGCAGATTGATCCTATTTCTGAGATCTTTCCAGATGAGGTGATCCTTACTATCGCCTCGCTCACGTGGTACACCGACATTGTGAACAATCTTGTTGCCAATAAAGTTCCACAAGGTTGGCCCAGGCAGCGACTTGAGACCTTCCTCGCGAAGGCCAAGTTCTACCATTGGGAGGATCCGGTCCTTTATCATGAAGGAGGGGATAGCGTCTGGCATCGGTGCATTCCTCAGGAGGAGCACCATAGCGTCCTCACTTATTGCCACAAGCTTGAGGCAGGGACACATCACTTTGGGAGGAGAACGGCGTAGAAAGTGCTCCAATCCAGCCTATGGTGGCCTACCCTCTTCAAGGATTCTGATGAATTCATGAAGAGATGTACCGACTATTAGAGGATGGGCACTTGTGGACAGTGTGATATGATGCCAATGCAACCCATTCACTTCTATGAGGTTTTTGACACATGGGAAATCGATTTCATGGGTCCATTCTCTAAGAGTCAGTGATTCGAGTACATTCCATTAGCTGTTGATTATGTGAGTCGTTAGGTTGAGGCCATCCCCACCCGAACCGTAGATGCTAGGACTGTATGCAGATTTTTGAGGAAGAATATCATTTTACGGTTCGGGGTGCCTAGAGTGTTGATATCTGACGGCGGGTCTCATTTCGTCAACGACAAGGTAAAGGCCCTTGCTAGCGAGTTCAGCATTGACCATTGAGTAGCACCCCATATCATCCTCAGACCAATTCTTGCTTAAGTGTCTAACAGGGTGATCAAGACTATATTGCAGAAGGTCCTCCTCCCTGACCGAAAGGGTTGGTCACAGCTTTTGGACTCGGTCTTGTGGGCATATCGGACTTCCTTCAAGACTCCTTTGGGTACATCTCCCTTTCGCCTTGTTTATGGAAAGCCCTGCCATTTACCTGTTGAGCTTAGGCATAAGTCACTTTGGGCTATCACAGACATACTTTTGGATCCAGTGAGTGTAGGAGACCAGAGGAGGGCAGAATTGGCAGCCTTGGAGGAGCTTATAGATGCAGCCTTTTCGAGCAGCCTACAATACAAGGAGAGAGTGAAGAAGTGGCATGATTCTCATATCAGCCACAAGCAGTTTGAGCCAGATCAGAGAGTATGTATGTTTGATGCCAGGCTTAGATTATTTCCAGGGAAGTTGCAGAGCAAATGGAAGGGACCATACGTGGTCCGAAAGGTACATGACAATGGAAGCATTGACATATTTGAGATGTCATCTGAGTCTACCTTTCGTGTTAACGGGCAGCGACTCAAACCATATCTAGATCATGAGCCACTAGTCGTTGACGTCACCCCTATTCATTTTGCGTGAGGTGTGATCTTTGACTCACATCTATAGCATCTCACGCCTGATTATCACTGTCTTCCGCTTTGTATAGATCCAGATGTCTATATCATATCATTCTTCAGTCCAACACCCCATTTTCATCTTTGATTATGCTATACTTAGGGTGCACTTTACCCTAAGTATAGGGGAATGCCAGACTTTTTATTTCCTTTTTGATTCTTTTTACTTCTGTTCTGCTGCGTACACTTAGGGATATTTTACCCTATGTATAGGGGAGGTAGACCCTGTACATCCTTCAACTCGGATTTTCTTTTATGTACAGTCTGCTATACTTAGGATTACTTGATCCTAAGTATAGGGGGAAACACTGAGATTCTTTGCCATTCTATTCTTTGATTCGTCGTTGAAGTATACCATTCCTTTTCACTTCCCTATACTAAGCATGAGTTATGTCTTCTTCATCGCTCTTGATCAACTTTGAGGACATCGTTCGAGCTAAGTATAGGGGGGTGTCGTATATATCTCATATATACTTATCCATAACTCGTACTTTGTGTGAGTGTGTTAATAAATAAAATGGCTAAAAATCATAAAAATTTAAAAATTTTCTTGTACATAAAATTCTTTATTGCACATACATAGCTATTTATAAAATTATTTTTGTAGAAATGTTCTTAAAAATATTTTGTCTGTAAAGATTTTGTAAATATTTTGAAATCAAAATTATGTATATAGTATAAAATTTTTGTAAAATGTTTGAAAAACAAAAAATTTGCAAAAACCTTTGTGTAAATGTATGTAAATATTTTGCAAAACTTATGCATCCACGCATTCATGCATTCAAACATTTTTCAAAAAATTTTTGCACATTTTCAAAATTTGCATAAAATTATTTTTGTATATATTTGTACAGTTTTTCTGAATCATAGTTGACATTTAAACTAGCCTAGAATTAAATTGAAGAATGGAGCTTGGTTAAGACCTTAATCCACCTTATTCTAAGAGGAACCTTACAGGGCTTAGGGTTAAGACTTTTCATGTCCATTAGGGACTTAATTCTTTGAGTCCACAAGGCTATGATCATATGTCATCTTGATGAGCCTAAGTAGAACACTTAACAACGCACACATGACTCTCACAGACAATGGCTTTACTTGCACCATCACCTTACACATAGCTCTCTATGGAGGAGGTGAGGAGGAGGCAGTCTTCTTTGGCTTGGGGTAGCATACGAGGGTAGTACTTCTAGGCGGAACCTCTCGTCTTCTTTTAGTGAAGGAAGTACGTCTCAACTTGGTCTGGCAGCATTGAGGTCTAAATACAGAAGTTGTGGGTTGCAATAATGCTTCAAAAGAGGGATAGTCTACTGGCTCAAGAGGAAAAACTCCTTATTTATATATGTTGCACCATGTAGATATGATGTACATATGCACATCAAAAAAAAATGTGCAAAAGAAAAGAAAGACTCCAAAAAAGTGGTGGGTCTGATAGAAAATGAAATACCCACCGGAGTGTATATAGCCAAATAAAGCAAAGCTTATGTTACCCAAGCCCATCTCATGAAGCTTGCAGCAGGGAGACTTAACTACACTGGATGGGCTCCCTAGGATACATGGCTACACTGGTCATGGTCCATTCTCTTCTTTTTCCTTTTCTTGAGCCGGTTGTACTTGAACTTATAAGGGAATACCCCGCTCCTCGAGGAAAGAGTTGCCAGACTAGGGCATTAGAGTTACCTTGTTGATGGGGGTTGTCACTTTGTCATTTCTGAGGTGGGGAGATACATATCACTTACACAGTACAAGGAAAGATTCATGGTCATTAGATTTTGTGTATGTCGACTTGTTTCGATCTGGATTATTGATGAGTCTTGACCATAGATTAGTGGAACTTAGAGGCTGTTAAGCTTTAAACCTAAGTCCAAATAAGGTTCCGACAAACTAATAATCCAAAGGTCTGACTGAGCTCCTTACTTCAATTTAAATGAAGACAACTTTAATACTCAACCTTGATTCACCTTCTTTTTCTTTCTCTTTTCACTTCTTTTTCAAATAAGTGTTTGCTAAGGGACTAGCAAAAGTAAAGTATAGGGGGTGATGAAGCCTCATTCCTCACTCTTTATTCTTTTATTTTAGCTAAATATCTTGGCAAAGCATCATGTAAATAGTTGTAAATACAATAAATTAGCAATAAACATGCATCTGTTAATATCTCATAATTAGCATGTATTTGTGCAAAAATAAAAGAATAAAGAATAAAAGAAAAAGAAGGAAATATTTAGAATAAATATTGAGTGACCTAAACCCAAGAGAGGGTCCAGTATGGGCCTGATCGCCAAATAAAATAAGTAGAGAGAGATAGGACCACTCTACCTTGTACATATACACCCTTTATGTATATAATTTATTTTTACAAAAATAAAAATAAAATGGTGTTTTTGTTTCCTTGTATATATTTCTAAAAACAAAACAAAAAATTAGAAAAATAAAATAAAACTCTCTCTCTCTCACCTTGTACATAATACATGTATATATGTATCTTTCCCTATTTAATTTATATGTGTAAATAAATAATAAAAAAACAAAAATCATTTTATACTCCAAATATTATGTTTGTAAATAAATAAAATACAAAATTTGAGTATTTTTGTAAAAACAATAAATTAAAAATAAATGTACAAAATACATAGGTGTAGTTTACATGTATATAATATAATATACAATATATACCATAACTTATTTTTCAGAAAAATAAATAAAAATCATAGAAAATAGTTTGGAAAATAACAAATATTTTTCATGTTGTATACTTTTTGATTTAAAATCATTTGTTATTTTTATTTGATTTTATAATTATTTTTGGATTTCTACTTTATGATTGGTCCAGGAGGAATGTTGACCCCGATCAACTACCCCTCCTAGACTTCCCCTCGCGCGGATCCGATTTTTGCTTGCTTTTCACCCAATTATCCCGACCGGATCCTGCACCCTCTTGCTCCGATTTTCTTCCTGCATCTCCCAAGTGGATCTGTGATCCTCGCGGATCCCTAAGGATTCGCGAATCGTCCTTGGTTCGCGTGCTCTGACCCAATCTATCCGGCTACCTGGGACACCCTATAAATCCATTCCATCGCCTCCCCAGCTCAGCAGCTCGCGCCGCACCCCTTTCTGATACCCTAGATACCTCCGCCTTGGTGACAACAGCAGGAGGCCACCTTTGGTCATCGGAGAGGTGTTGTGTAGCCGTAGCTCGCCTATCGTGGCCGGAGCACCGCCACGAAGAGCCTCCTCCGCCAGCCGTAGCGAAGTCGAGGCAAAGACCCCCGCCTTCCAACTCCCCTGGAGCTTAGGATTCTCTTAGGACCTTCAGGTATTCATTCCATAGTCATTAGCTCCTTTGTCCATTCAATCTTTCATTTGTCAACCGCCGCCGCTCCGCCTGCTCCGACCCGCCGGTCGGAGCCTTGTCACCGTCATCCACCCATTTTGATCGACGCTCCCGCTCATCATCCATCTTCCCACGTATCTTGATCACCCTGATCTTGGCTTGGATTGCCAAGATTAGGAGATAGGTCTCCCCTATCGCCTTCGCCGGAGACCCACCTCCCATCCACCGCCGCTTTTCTCTATTTTAGGTCCAATAATCCTGACCGGAGCATTGCTCCGAGTCCGAGCTTTCTCTTGTAGGCCTTAGCGCGCGTGGAGACCTCCCAGATTGCCTTCGACCACCTTCGCCGGAGTGCTTCTAGGGCCCAGCCATCGCCACGTAGATCCGATCGTCAGCTACTCCATTGGTGCCGACCACCCGACGCAGAAGGACCCTCTGGTCTTGTTGGCACTTCCAGATCCTTCATCGAAGCTCCGGATCACCACCGGTGCTCCGGTAAAGCTCGCCCTGATGCAGTTCATCTAAAGGATCTCTCCGCCGTTGGATCGACCGCATCTCCCAGATGCTATCTCAACTATCCATCGCCTGGAGTTGTCAGGTTGTTAGATGTCAGATCTAACAACCATGTACCATCCACGTCCCCGACATCTGACAGTCGTTAGATCTAACCTCTGACACGCCAGAGCCACACGATCACGCCTCTCCAACGGCCGCCACTTGTCTCTTCACGCACAACTCACGTGTCTGCATTGGTAAATTGCTCATTCTACCTTTCCTTTATTTTAGTTTATCATTTAGTCTGTAAAATAAAGTATATAGTAGACCATTTTGCACTTTAATACCTGTAGTTTTCCATATTTGCATTTTAGTCTTGTCTGTGTGGACCCACGTGCTTCGTCACATGTTTTCCTGGGATATTTGCATATTGTGCCTTGAACTTCTTGGTTGTTATTGATTGCATGTTTAGTTTCATTATTTGCAAATATACCCCTGTGCGTGCGGATTTGTGACATGCATGAATTTTGATGGGAAAATTGCAGAACGGACCCTAAGCTTTTTGTGTGTGTTATTGTTTGGTCCCAGAACTTAGTTTCTTTGCATTTTGGTCACTGTATGCTGTGTGTTTTATTTTTGATTAAATAAATAGCAAAAATTGTCCAAATATTGTGAAATTTTGAAACTGGCTCCTGCCACTTTGTAGGAATTTTGGTGATTTTTGGGTTTTGTTTTATTGTCATTTAGTATTTTCTAAAATTCAAAAACACTAAAAATAGATTCTGTTTACTTTAAAAAATCCATTAAAAATATTAAAAACCCTTGAAAAATTCTAAAAAATTCAGTATTTGCTTGTTTTGTGTTGTTTGAATTTCTATGCAATTTTCATCTCATTCCCATTGATAAAAACCATAAAAGTTGAAAAATAGTGAAAATCTTATAAAAATCATTAAAAATTCATAAAATTCAAAAAAATGTGTTTTCAGTTCCTGTCGTTAGATTTTATTTTGTAGTTTATCATAAAATTGCCGTAGGATTTTATTGGCATTTTAATTAATTTTAACTTGCCTTTAGATCCCAGCTGTACATTGGTCACTGTTTTTGACTTTCTTTGATTTTTAGAAAATTAATTAAAAATCAGAAAACCCATAAAATCCATGAAAACATTTGAATATTTTAAAAACACAAAAATATTTTTGTTGGGAATTTTTGAGTATTTTTTGTGCTTTAAATAATTGCTTGAGTGTTGATTTTTGAGCTTCTTTTATTCTTTTCCTTATTTTAAAAATCATAAAAAATGAAATATATAAAAACCACCTTTTCTTTTCTTTTCTTGGATTCTCGACTACTTCGTAGCTTCTGTATTACGTGCTCCTTGTGATCGACCCTGGTGGCTATACCAGGTAAAATAAATTAGCGAGACTGCTTGCTCTGATTTATTTATTTATTGGTGGTCTTATTGTCTTGTTGAGTTCGGTCCGAGTGGTTGAGGTCGCAACAACCTTTGATACCATTTAACCTTAGTTGCTCGGGACGCTCATCAGTGGACGTCCCATTCTTCTCCAAGCATGGACATTCACCTTATCCTATTTATTGTTGAAGTTATTATTTATATTGTATTCATGATAATATGATTATCAATTTAAAATTTATAAGAGAACCCTCATAACTTATGAAACTTTGTTCATAAACCTAAAGAAACATGTAAATCCAATTTACAATTAAATTCCAATGTGAGTCACATTCATATAAACCCCTTAAGATAATTATATGAATCAAACTCATGTAAATATTATTTTTTTATAGATCATTATTCATATTAATTAATGAATAATATTCGTGAATCTTATTCACAAAAATACCTTTTAGAAATTTAATCATGACAATAATGATTATTGACTCGATTTGGACACCACAAAGTACGAGTCCTAATTTAATTAGGACTCATGAGTTATAGTTGCATATGCTTGGAGATAATGTCGGGGAGAACATACTATCAATGCATAGTGACTTGAAATTTAAATAACCATCAAATTTCAGGGTTTATTCTACTTTTGGTGCAAAGTAATACACAATATCTTTGAGCTTGAGATGAAATGATTTACACTCTATGGGATCTCAACGAAACCTGTTAAACACTCCATGAGCTTAACAAACAATTATAGTGATGAACTCAACTTCCAACTTCATTTCTAATCATTGTCCAAACCATTTGGAGCTTAGATAAGAGCTCAAGAAGTGAGTTCTCCTCCATTTCCATCATTACGATTTATCTTTTCAACATTTGAACATCGAAATTGAAATTGTAATTGTCTCCAATAAGATGAGACTTAATCCAATTAATTCTCATATCGTTAAGCCATGTAGTGGAGTCACTAAAATCCACTCATTTCACTACTCCCTCGAAATAGAAGTGTCACGGTAGATGATCTATTAAAATAGATTTAACCCAGATTATTCCCAATACTCCATCATCCTTCATACCTGGAGACTTTGATATACCCGAAGTTCAAACTCTAGTTTGACTACTATCTTCAGGACATATCGATAGATTTCTCAATTGATAATTATGCAACAATATTAATCATATACCTCCCAAAGCATATATAAATATATTGAATTTGTGTCTTATTTCATAAATGAGATGATCATGCATGACATTCTTTATGACCCCAAACTATCCCTTGAGTGAGCTCAATCTCCCGAGTTATCAAGTATGAACCTATATGATTCTATCAAGAGATCATACGTCTTATATGTCCTCATATGCAAACCAACTCACTGGTTACGAACCTCGGTTAGGTTTTCAACCCAATGGTATGTCTAATATGCACTATGTCTCTAGTCAAAGGACGCACGCCTGATCACGATAGTTACGATTCATGTCTTAGTTTATCTCAACCTCGTCAAGTCAACTCTTTGACTGAACTATTCCTACATCTCTTAATCAATATTTTTATTTAGAGTAACCGCATCAAGATGTCGGTCGGAAATCAATTTATAGGGAAAGATTTCCATCTCTTTCTCATATTGTAGATCATTGTTAAATGTGTATGATATTCAATATAGCCATGGTACATAACCTTAATTGTTATGAAGGGACCTTAATTGAAGTGCATTCACAAACCCTCATTTCAGATAGACATGAGAACACAATAACTTTTACTATATTAATGTGTCACCAACGGCTTACAAGTCCAACATCTTCCCTTAGATGTATACGATCAAAATGATAATAATAATAAATTAGTTGAATTGCATGATCCGACAAAAAGGTATAAAAATGGAACTAGCAACAAAAAAATAAAAAAGGAAATTTTATAATCTATTTCATTAATCATATAATATAAAAAATAAAAAAGCGAATCAAACTAAAATCTAAGGGATTAAAAAATGAATGGAAATGTCAGAATTGATGAATGCCCTCATTTCAAGAAAGTTTTTTCTTTTCATTCTAGTAAATCTATCACTTGAGTGAAATAAAAAACTAACCAAAATCAACCAATATAGGATAGAAATGGATATTTATCCACAATCGAATTATATTTGTTCCACACATCATTATTAATATAACCTCATCTTCTCCTCTTTTTCTTGCTCGCACTGTTCCTCTTTCGACCTCCAGTGCTTAACCCTCATATTCCAATTCCGTGCACTTTAATTACCTTCACGACACCCTTCATACCCAGTTCGATCACATGCTCATCTTCCTCCATCCCTCTCCACCTCCATCCTATTATTTTCTCACAAAGGAGAAAAATCCATAGGTCATGCCCCCTTCTTCTCGATGTCAGACCCCATCCCCTTCCATTCTACTCGCTTCATGTTCCTATTGCGCTATCAATCCCTGAACGAGCTATTGGATCTCATCTACTAGATATTTGGAGACAACCATGGTTTTCGATGTCACCTCTAATGTGCATAGGCATAATAGAAACATAGAAGCCGCTCATGAGTTCCGATCCCCTTCTTTGACTTAGGCATCTTATGGGCACCCATCTCCGCCACTTACCTGCTTCCAAAAACTTGGAGCTCAAGCTTTCCCAATGAAGCTCCGCTCCCTCGCTATCAACATGTGAGAGGCTCGAGGATAGGGACAATATAGCTAGCATTCTCCAACCTTGAATGGATGTCAAAATCCCTCAACATCACTGTCAGATCTCACCGCATGCTCCATAATAACCGTTTGCCCTTATCTGTGCCCACCGCTAGCTAAGAAGGTGAAATGGAGACATCCATCATCAATCCTAGCCTTGTTCTCATCCAGTCGACCATATCCAAAAGTGCGGGTCCAATCCACCACAGCCAACCGATACTCCCTCTGAACTTGCCACGTGTCAGCCTGCCACTACCTGCCACTTTTGGGAATCTTATCAGGTTTGTCTGAATAACTTAGCACCCTGTTTGGTTGCAGGGTTGGACAGGGTTGGGCTGGGCAGGGGTACCCCTGTGAATAGTAAACTGTGAGGAGGAGAACCCTGTTTGGTTGGAGGGGTAACCCGGGTTGGGCCAAGCCAACCCTGTCCAACCCTCCAACCAAACAGGCCTCACTCCAGAATTTACCTCGCATGCATGAGTCACTTCGTGTGAAGGTGGAAATTTCAGAGGCATTCCCCCACCTTTCTAGATTTTCTAACAGGGGCCACAGATCGAAGAAAATTTTCAAAAGCCCATGTCAGCTTTCGAAAATTGCAGATAAGTCCATTGAACCCTTTTTATGTATTTTCTTATTTGTTTTAAAGTTTTTAAAAATTACAAAAAGATCCTTGGACTTTTTTGTGTATGTATTGAGCTATAGAGCTCATTTTTTATGAAACCTTATTTGATTCACTATAGCATGCAATAAAAATTATTGGATAATTGAAAAATTAAGTGTACCTTTGTGAAGTTCATTGATCATTGTGTTCTATTTAAATTTCCAAAAATTATGTGCATGCCCTGAAATTGAAAATAAATAACTCTCTTGTTCCTTAGGTCACAGAAACTTTTGACAGGGTTTTATTGTACATCTGACATCAATAATGCCCTAAAAATTGAGACAACTTATAAATTTCATTGTGGCTCAATATAGCAACTCATGTGCATTGATCTATACGCCCCTTTACAAAGTAAAAGCATCTTGATGTAGTAAAATGAAAGTGGTTAGCTAGGTTTGTGGCTCTATATTAACTTTGATTCATGATCTTTAATCGTGATTTTTGTTATCAATGTGTTTGAATTTTCCCTCACGTATACTTGCACTCAAAAATTAAAAAAACATTCATAGTGCCTAAATAATTTCGAGTATCTTATTGTTGGATGTTATCTAGCAACAAGAAGAAAGAAAAGGATTGAATAGTTGCCTCAACTTCTTGTTGTTTGGGAAAACCCTCCCCTTCCATTGGTCTTTTTTTCATAAAAAGCATACATGAGATAAGAAATAAAATGTTTCCCTAAGGAATTCAACCTCAAAGTTTGACTCGATAATACTTAAGGGTGTCCTGATTTCCCAAGGGGAGTCGGAAAGCTCCGAAGTGACCATATGCACCAACTGGAGTAGTGAGATGGGAAAGGGATTAAGTAGAGACCGGGTTTGGGGGAGGGAACCGTGGAATGGAAGAGGACCCCACTAATTATATTATAAAGAATGGGCAAGAGAATGTGAGAGGAAAGATACACAACTAATATATATTTAATCAAAGCCGCTAGTGTGGTACAATCTCCAGAGAACTACATATACATAGGAAATCTTCTTCTTTCTTTTCCCTTAGTTCCGGGCTCCACTGGGGAGTCCGGCCAATAAGAAAGAGGAATCAAGTGTCGTGAAGGTCTTACCTTACATGAGCATGAGTCGTTAGAACATCATAAAGGTAAGCACTGATTGACTATGGTTTCCCACCTTCATCAGATCAGGCTTGACCTAACCTATGACTTTTATAGCCGACATCTATGAAAGAATAGCTTTACCAGTGCATCAATCAGGGAAATTTCACCTTCACCTGCAGACATATTTATTCGATTAAGGCTTTATACTTATCAAGTCAGA
Source organism: Ottelia alismoides (assembly GCA_037367405.1). NCBI lineage: Eukaryota > Viridiplantae > Streptophyta > Magnoliopsida > Alismatales > Hydrocharitaceae > Ottelia > Ottelia alismoides. The sequence goes on from JAZKJV010006717.1 coordinate 767,262, forward strand.
AGCGGCACCATCTCAATATGAAGACTAATGAAATCTTTATTTCCGTAAAGCTTCTTGTTAAGAGAGAATTTGAAGGGGACCTTGTAGCTGAGCCCTCGGTCCCTAGGGAGCTTGATGCTTTTGATCATGGTAAAAGAACCGCTCTGCCTAGTTCGTAGCTTCTCGTCACTGCACCTCCTTACGGGAAGCCGAGAGTAGGGTAGCCCGATGTATCTAAGACCTCGGCCTGATTGATCTAAGTGCATATACCAGAACTTTGACCTTGTGGTTAGATAGGAAGATCAGCGGGCGCGGAGACGTGAAGGGAAAAGCAGTTATATCACCCATGAGGCTAAACATATAATTGAATGCACTATTCACTTAGCTATTTGTGCAGTTATGCATAACAGAACTATTCTCTCTCTACATTAACAACAAATTAAAGAGAGGCAAGAGGGCGAGTTTACAGTGAGATAGACAAGCGCAACTAAGCTAAATGAAGGAAAATGGCAATTTGTATCTTTATCTTTTGATCCCCTTACATTATGAAAGTATTTTTATGTTATGGGGGATTTACTTCTCTGAGTTATTTCCAACCACAAAGTAATGTTGATTTTTCTAAAAAGAGAAAATCTAAATAAGTGGAGATATCCGTATAATAAAGCTTATGATGCAGGTAGGAGATAGACTTACAACACTTACTGTCTCTCTGCTTGTGGGATGTAAAGCAAGTTATTGAAACTTAAACTATAAGCATGAAAACCTAAATAGTCACACATACTTAACGAAGAACTTATTGTTTGATGACGACGTGTGATTTTTGAAATATAAACCAAGCACGTCAAATAAGTCACTGTAGAAAAAAAGCTAATGTTACATAAATTTGGTAATGATAAAAGAAAATTGCATAGGAGTTTGTCAGACTAATTTCGTCAAACAACACGTGGGAGTTAAAAAATGTCAAAATTCTAAATATTACAACTCAAAATGAAGCGAATGAAATGAAATGCTAAGCAATTACTAAGTAGAAACTCTACACTCTTCGAATTCTCCTCCACTCCGCCATGTATCAACTCTAGTGTTGGGAAGAAGAGACAATTTTTTATTGGTTCTTAGTCGTCTAGCTGCCTCCTTTAACCCTCCAGGGTTCTACCTTCAGAACCTTCCCAATGTGGCAAGTGCACTTGATTATCTTATTGATATTGAGGAATGGATAGATAGCTAGGTCACTAAGTTGCATCTCCCCATAAATCATACATGAGAGCTAAAAAGTGTCCACCTTCTTAAAAAAAGTACATGGAGAAGCCTCAGTTGGACGGCATAGGTAAGTGAGAAGCTTGTGCAGTAGGATTGGGATTGAGATGCTCGTATTAAGACCTTTATATTAAGAGTGTGAAGGAGAATATAAATCGTAAAGAAAGAGATTCACCTCGCATCATGGGACCAGTGAAACTACTAGCTACCCTCCCAACTCACATGGACTATGTCAATTCCTAGCATCCAATGAGCCATGTCAGCTATGTTCTCTGTTCTGAGGTCGAGTTGGAATCTATTGAAACAACATGGAAAAAGCATATAGTTGATGGGCTCGTAGAAAATACATGGCCATGACTGCTTGTATTGGAGAAACACAAGATTGATTACATAACACATAAGATAAATCAAACTAAAATATCACAACATTTAAAAACAAAGTTATGCCTTTTTGGCAAAAGCCCATGTCAACTTTCGAAAATTGCAGATAAACCCATTGAACCCCTTTTATGTATTTTTTCTTTGTTTTAAAGTATTTAAAAATTACAAAAAACCCTTGGACTATTTTATGTATATCTTGAGCTATGGAGCTCATTTTTCACGAAAGCTGATTTGATTCCCAATCATTTATCATGCAATAAAAATTACTTGGATAATTGAAAATTTAATTGTACCTTTGCGAAGTACATTGATCATTGTGTGCTAATTAAATTACCAAAAATTGTTTGTATGTCCTAAAATTGAAAATAAATAGTCCACTTGTTACTTAAGTCACACAAACTTTTGACAAGGATTTATTTGTATTTTTACATATGACATCAATTATGCCCTGAAAATTGAGACAACTTATAAATTTCATCGTGGCTCAATATAGCAACTCAGGTGCATTACTTCGTACGCTCCTTTACATAGTAAATGCATCTTGATGTGCTAAGATGAAAGAGGATTAGTAAGCGAGGTATGTGGCTCTATATTAAATTTTTCAAGAGCTTTAATCGTGATTTTCATTATCATTGTGTTTGTATTTCTCCTCACGTATACTTTCACTCAAAATTAACAAAGAAACATTCATGGCGCCTACATAATTTCAAGTGTCTTATTGTTGGATGCTTCATGTGGCTGACACTTGGTTGCTTAGGCTAAACATATAATTAAATGCACTATTCACTTAGATGTTTTTGTGATTATTCATAACACGACTATTCTCTTTTTCTCTATATCAACAACAAAATAAGAGAGTAAAAGGGCGAGTTTACAGTGAGATAGATAAGCGCAACTAAGCTAGAAGAAGAAAATGGTGATTTATATCTTTAGATTTTGATCCACTTACATTATGAAAGTTTTTTTATGTTACCAAGGATGTACTTCTCTGAATTATTTCCAACCACAATATGGGGTGTATTTTTAAAAAGGAGAAATTCCGAGTAAGTGGGAGATATCCATATAATAATGCTTGTGATGCATGTCGGAGTTAGACTTACAACACATGCCATTTCTCTTCATTTGGGATGTAAAGCAAGTTATTGAAACTAAAACTATAAGCATGCAAACCTAAGTAGTCACACATGCGTAATGAAGAACTTATTGCTTGATGATGATTTTTGAAATATAAACAGAGCATGTCAAATAAGTCAATGTAGAAAAGAAGCTAATGTTACATAAAATTGGAAATGATAAAAGAAAATCGCATAGGAGTTTGTTTGCCTTCTTTCACCAAATCACGCATGGGAGTTCAAAAATGTTGAAGTTCTAAATATTACAACTCAAAATGAAGTGAATGAAATGAAATGCTAAGCTATTACATAGTAGAAACTCTACACTCTTCTCATTCTCCACTCCACCGCATATGAACTCTAGTATTGGGAAGAAGAAATAAAAATTTTTGTTGGTTTTTAGTAGTCCAACTGCCTCCTTCGACCCACCAGGGTTCTACCTTCAGAACCTTCCCAAGGTGGCCAGTGCACTTGATTATCTTGTTGAGATTGAGGAAGGAATACATAACTAGTTCACTAAGTTGCATCTCCCCATAATCATACATGAATCATATAAAAAGGGAAATGTCAACGTTAGTTATTCCATTCTTCCTTTCCCCAACAATTCTAGCATTACGAGCTAAAAAGTATTCATCTTCTTATAAAAAATGAAATGGAGAAGCCTCGGCAGGACGACATAGGTAACCGAGAAGCTTGTGCAGTAGGATTGGGATTGAGATGCACGTATCAGGGTCTTTGTATTAGGAGGAAGAATGAGAAAATATAGCGTACAAAAAGAGATTCGCCTTACGTCTTGGGATCGGGGAAACTACTCATTACCCTCCCAGCTCACATGGACTATGTCAATCCCTAGCATCCAGTGAGCCATGTCGGCTCTGTTCTCTGTTCTATGGTCGAGTTAGAATCTATTGAAAAAGCATGGTAAAATCATATAGAAGATGGACTCATAAAAAATACATGAGTGTATGTTCATAGTGGACCTTATAAATTGATAAAAATCTAGGTTGAGTGCTTGTATGGGAGAAACATAAGATTGATTACATAACACACAAGATAAATCAAACTAAAATATCACAACACAACAAAAGAAAAGTTGTGCCTTTTGGCAAAATCCGCTGTCAGCTTTTAAAAATGGTAGATAAGCCCATTGAACCCCTTTTATGTATTTTTATTTGTTTTAAAGTTTTTAAATATTACAAAAAGATCATTGGACTATTTTTTGTATAACTTAATCTATGGAGCTCATTTTTTTATGAAAGCTTATTTGATTCCCTAACATTTAGCATGCAATAAAAATTATTTGGATAATTGAAAAAGTAAGTGTACCTTTGCGAAGTTCATTGATCATTGTGTGCTATTTAAATTTCAAAAAAAAATTGTCTGCCATGAATTTAAAATAAATAGTCCACTTTATTCCTTAAGTCAGAAACTTTTGACAGGGTTTTATTGTGCATCAGACATCAATTATGCCCTAAAAATTGAGACAACTTATAAATTTCAATGTAGCTCAATATATCAACTCAAGTGCATTGATTTTTACGCTCCTTTACATTGTAAATGCATTTTGATGTACTAAATGAAAGATGATTAGTTAGCTAGGTCTGTGGCTCTATATTAACTTTGATTCAAGAGCTCTAATCGTGGTTTTTTTATCAATGTCTTCACATTTCACCTCACGTATACTTGCACTAAAAAATAGCGAAAAAAACACTCGTGGTGCCTAGATAATTTCGAGTATCTTATTGTTGGATGTATATTGTGGCCGGTGATGAATCTACATTTCATCATCTTTATTCTATCATTTTGGTCTTAAAAATTCTAGTAAATATATGTAAATACCCTTAATTACTGCATTTTAGCATTCATGCATGTGTGTGTAAATAGTGTATAAAATACGGTTTTTAAAGCCAAGATTATAGAATAAAGAAAAGAAAAGAAAAATAATAAAATATTGTAAATATTTTATGACCCGAAACCCCGAGACCTAGGCATCTCGATGACTAGGTCGACAAAGAATAAAGTAGGGGGAGATAAGGGACAGAATCTAATAAAATTCCTTTATTTAATTCATTTTTTATTCATTTTGGGACCTATTTTTAGTTCCACTTTTTATACTTCAATTAAAGAAACTTTATACATGAAAGTTGTAGATAATCAAATAAAGAAAAATACAAAATTGATTTCACCCAAAAATAATATACAGATAAAAAGTTATGATATGAATAAGATTCCAAAATCCCAACTTCCCAGACTTGTATCTCTCAAATAAAAACTCAAAATCTATCAAACTCACCTTTAATTGTATATAATTTTTAATAATCTATTTAATGAAGGTGGTTTCGTATTTTTCGGAGTTATGATTTGAAAGTTGAGTTTTGGACCCCTGTTGTACAATAGTTTACGCCTTTTTCTTTCTTTTGTATAGATTCCATTTTTTAACTCTTTTTTTATTTCAATTTTATTTTGTTAGTTTTATATTCTAGTTTCTATTAAAAATATAAAATCAATTAAAAATATAAAATAAAAAGATACAAAAATAGTTTTTCTCTATACAAGTCAATTTGGCTTGTATTCTATCTTTATCACTTTTTCTTATTATCTTACAAAATTAAAAATCAATAAAAATATTTCAAGTTTTTATATTATTAACAAGAAAACAAGACTAAAAATCATAAAACTCTAAAATGGGTATTTATACCTTCAAAAAAATATGTTTTTAATTTACATCTTTTTTTAAAAAAACTTTCTTCTGTAATATTCTAGATGACATTATTTTGAGATAGTTTCATGATTTGAGTTTATTTTGAGGTCTCTTGTTATTCAAACATATTTTCATTGGGAAAGACCTCTCTTTTTTGATTAGTACACATGAGCATAAAGACAATCACTAGTGTCCAAAAAAATTTGAAATAGTCCACTCCCATTGGTGGAGGCATCCCCCAATAGCCATCATCTCTTCCATTCCTCCACCAAATAAAAGAGCTTCATCTCCCATTTTTGAATTCATCCACCATTAGAGCCTTCATTCTAGCTCCTCTACCTCCATTGTGACAGAGTGAAGGTTGGAGACGAAGCCACGACGAAGGGAGGATTCTTTGGCGTGATCCCTTGATGTTCTTGCTCCATTGTATCATAAGCTCTTAGCTTGTCAAGCCTCTTCTCCGCCGGAATCGAGGCCATGACCGGTCATTCTCATCGGAGAATCGATCACCATAGGCGACTACCTTCACATGCTACATTTTTCTTCTTGTAGGTAACTTTTAGATTTAGTTTTTCTTCTTGTTGTAGTGTAACAACCCATTATCTTCAACTTTTCTCCATCCTCATTCGTCGCGGCTAACCACCTCATCGCCGCCTTCTTCCACTTCTTCGTACTCCCTTCACGCAACCTCAACCAACTCCGACCACGCACGGTGGCCGGAGACCATCTCCTTCTCCATTTTCGTAGGAGAACCCATACACCCCATATATCTTTTGTGTGCATAACGCAAGCCGAGCCCACGCTCGAACTTTCATTTCTACTCGCAGGTATCCATCCGAACGTCCTACAGCCGCACCACCATCTCTCACGCAGAGCTCCACACCGTGGCACTTCGTCGATCCTCGGATTGGCGTTTTTGTTGTTGTTTTTCAAAGGAAGAAGAAGGGAAGGGGTGGATAGCAGCCACCGTTGGATCTATCTCCCTCCTTTTAATCTTAACCATCCAGCTAAGGGGTAGAAGTTTTATACATAAGCCCTCACCACTTTGAAATTTCACGCACATACCCTTACTGACCTAGAGGAGCTTGATGCCACGTGGATAAGTGGCAAGTTTTGCGGGTATACCCCTGCATTTTTGGTATATTTCAAGAAGTTTTCGAGTATCTTTTGAACTGCAGTTTCGTTCTTATGTTTTCATCTGTACCCATGCACTCAAATGCTCATAACTCGTTCATCTGAACTCCATTTCATGTGAGATTTTTTTGTTAGAAAGCTGCTTTAAGGTTCTACATTATATCCAAATTTCATAATTTTCGGATGTACGGACTATTTATGGTGAATTTATGAAGTCAGAGTACTGATTGGGCTTGTTTTGTTGATAACACTTGAAAAATCACTTGCTCATTTTTGGATATGTTGTAGTAATTAGCAGGGCCCAATTTGAGTTCAAATTTCAACAAAAAATATTGCGATTTGTATCTTGTAGAATTTCTACAATATTTTTAGTGATTGATTTATTTCTGGAGCATCTTTCATCTATTTGAAAATCTAAAAATATGTCCATGTGCCCCTGACTTTGTTCTATAATTAGAGATTTTTGTTGTATTTTTATCTTTTTGTTTGAGTAGTCAAAAAAATCAAAAATATCATTTCTACCTTCATGCAGTCTTTTATTTTTAATATATTCATTACCTTTTAAAAAATTCCAAAAAAATATATTTTGTTTGTTTCTGTATGTTTTAACTTCAGACCAAAAATCATTAAAAATTTCAAAAGAAAACCCCTAAAAATAGCAAAACACCAAAAATCTTCCAAAAACTCTTAAAAATTCTAAAAAAATCCTAAAAATACAATTTCAGTTTCTGAATTTTCCTTATTTTGTTATCTTTATTATAAAATTAATTTAAGGAAGTTTTGATTCTGTTTGATATTTTTCATCCTCATTTTAATTTCGGCCAGCAACCTATCTCACTATTTACCAGTATTTTTGCCCTAAAAAATACCAAAAAATTAGGAAAAATCTAGAAAAATCATAAAAACATTAGAAAAAAATAAAAATCACAAAAGCATTCCATTTCCTGTATTTTGAGTATTTTCCCCTATTTTTATCCCTCTCTTATCTCTGGTGTACATATGTATTCCTTATATACATTATATCTTTATTAAAAGGAAAAGAAAATATAAAAGTACAAAATAAAAAAAGAAAATACAAAATCAGTAAATTAAAAACCCAAATATAAAAATATAAAATCAAAAATTATATAAAAAATTAAAATTAAAAACCCACAAAAATATTCACATTTGCATAGTGTAGACAACACATAACATTCATACACACACACTTGTGGATCTATCCTGCCTTGCTCCTTGTGTTCGAACTCTCTACGTACTTGCTTCTATACATCATTTATGTAGAGTTAAAAATAAATTTTAACTTCACATTTGCTTGTCATTTCTTGATATCTATAGTGTGGGTTAATTGTTGATTAAATACGAGAATCATTGAGGGTCGCCGCAGCGACACGGTTGTCTCCGCCTTGTGTGAGATAATTAGACTCCTTGATTTTCATGTTAATCAGCCGGCACTTGCTTGCTTAGGCTAAACATAAAACTAAATGCACTATTCACTTAGTTATTTGTGTGTTTATGCATAAAATGACTATTCTCTCTCTCTCCACATCAACAACTAATTAAGAGAGGCAAAAGGACGTGAGACTAACAACCACAATTAAGCTAAATGATAGAAAATTGTGATTTATATCTTTAACTTTGGATCCCCTTACGTTATGAAAGTATTTTTATGTTACTAGGGATTTACTTCTCTGATTTATTTCCAACCACATTGTGGGGTTTATTTTTTAAAAAAGAGAAAATCTGAATAAGTGGGAGATATCCATATAATAATGCTTATGATGCATGTAGGAGTTAGACTTACAACACATACTGACTCTCTTCTTGTGGGATGTAAAGCAAGTTATTGAAACCTAAATTATTAGCATGCAAACCTAAGTAGTCACACACGCTTAACGAAGTAACTTATTGTTTGATGAGCATGTCTGATTTTGAAATATAAACCAAGCACGTCAAATAAGTCAATATAGAAAAGAAGATAATGTTACATACATTTGGAAATGATAGAGAAAATCACATAGAAGTTTATCAACCTACTTTCTCCAAACAACACATGGGAGTTCAAAATGTCGAATTTCTAAATATTACAATTCAAATGAAATGAAAGAAATAAAATGCTAAGCTATTGCAAAGTAGAAACTCTACCCTCTTCTCATTCCCCTCCACTCCGCCATGTATCAACTCTAATGCTGGGAAGAAGAGCCATTTTTTATTGGTTCTTAGTTGTCCAACTGCCTCCTTTGACCCACCAGGGTTCTACCTTCAAAACCTTCCCAAGGTGGCCAGTGCACTTGATTATCTTACCGATATTGAGGATGGGATAGATAGGTAGTTCACTAAGTTGCATCTCCCCATAATCATACATGAATCATTTAAAAAGGGAAAGTCATCCTCAGTTATTCCATTCTTCCTTTCCCCACCAATCCAACATTATGAGCAAAAAAGTGTCCATCTTTTCATAAAGTTTGAAATGGAGAAGCCTCGACTGGACGACATAGGTAAGCGAGAAGCTTGTGCAGTAGGATTGGGATTGAGATGCTCGCATCAGGGCCTTTGTATTAAGAGGGTGAAGGAGAAAATAAATTGAAAGGAAAGAGATTCGCCTTGTGATGAATCCCTGATTCTCACTCTTTATTCTTTTATTTTAGCTATTTATCTTAGCAAAACATCATGTAAATACCAGTAAATACAATAACATAGCATTATGCATACATATGTTAATATTGCATAAGTAGCATGTATTTATGCAAAATAAAAGAATAAAGGAAAAGAAAAAGGAATGAGGTATTCAGAATAAATATAAAGTAATCCGAATCCCAAGAGAAGGTCAAGCCTTGATCTGATTGCCCAAGAAAATAAGTAGAGAGAGATAGGGCCTACTCTATATTGTACATATTACCTATATATGTAAATAATTATTTTTCACCAAAATAAAATTAAATTATTATTTACCCTCCTTGTACTTATTTTTAAAAATAAAACAAAAAGAAAATAAAAATTAGAAAATTTAAATAAAAAGGAAAAAAAATCCTCTCACTTGTACAAATATACATGTATATATATATCACATCCTCTATTTATTATAAACTTGTAAATAACTTATAAAAATTAAATAAAAATTATTTTGTACTCCTAAAATTATGTTGAAAATAAATAAAATATAAAATTAGGGTATTTATGTAAAAATAATAAAATAAAAATTATTGTACATAATACATAGGTATATTATACATGTATATAACACCATATACTGTATATACACTAAATTATTTTTCATAAAAATAATTAAAAATCATAGAAAAATTCTTTGAAAAATAATAAACTTTTTTCATATATACATTTTTTAATTTAAATTCATTTATTATTTTTAATGTAATTATCTTTATTTTTCTCTTCGATTTTTCCCTGTAGCGTATCTTGTCCTATTCTCGACCCCTCCTGATTGGGCCACGTCGATTTGTTGACTGCCAGTCAACGTCGCCTTCCAGGCTGACCCGACCTGATTTGCTTCACCGGAGCCTTTTCTCCCATTTCTCCTGATCGGGTCAGGCCTCCTCACGCCCCGATTTCTCGCCCGAACCTTCTCCTAGGATCCACGATCCTCGAGGATCCCTAGGAAGGCGCAGATCTTCCTAGGGTTGCACGTTCTCACTCGATTCTTCCAACACCCTAGGAACCCTATAAAGTATCTCCTCCGCCTCCACAGTCTAACAGCTCGTTCCTTACTCCCACTTTGACCCCTAGCCACCTCCAGCTGAGTGACAAGTGCTCGGAGCGTTCTTTGGGGCACGGTTTGGTGCAGTGACGATGCAGCTCGACCTTCGTGGTCGGAACTCCACCGCGAGCAGCCTCCCCATCCACAACAGCGTAGTTGAGGCCATTACCCTGACGACCATCATTGCCTAAAGCTCAGGGAATCATCTTATCCTTACATTTTCCATTTCCATTCGCATCTTCCATTTACCCCCCATCGTAGTTTAGTCGCTCCGACCACCCTGGTCGGAGCCCCATTTCATCTTCACATCTGTATCGACCGACCTATCTACGAACACCCTACCTTGAACCACATCCTGATCCCCCTTAGCTTCGACCCTCCGGTCGATATTAAGGTCGCGACTCCCTACCTTCACCTCCAACGGGAGTCAAGCTCCAATCCCCTTCGATTTTCTTGTCTTCATTTGCAATAAACCCTCGTCGGAGCTACGCCTCCGAGCGGTGTACCCGTTGCAGGTGTTGATTCGCGTAGAAGACCACAATTGACCCCCCGACTACTCAGGAGGAGCTGCTCCAGGCGCACCACCACCGTGATGGCCATCCGATCGTTCTCCTTCCAATTGGAGCAGCCCTCCTGATGCACGGAGCATCGTCGAGCACAACGAGACCTTCAGATCCTTCATCGGGTCGACAGATTCATCCCCTCGCTCGATTCAAGGTCACCTGGAGGCAGTTCTTTCAGCACCCTCTCCTATCGTCGGATGGGACCTGCTCTGATAGCCGCCCGACAGCCTCAGCTTTGCAGCCGTTGGATCAGGACCTAACACATCTGCCATGTACGTCTGCGCCAACTGTTGCAGCCATTAGATCAGCCTCAGACACAATCAGAGTCGTACGACCACGATGCCTTCCACGCGTGCCACATGCCTCCTCAGGGTATTTTGCATCTTTCACCCCCACACTTTTATGTTTTATTAGATAATTCTGTAAATAAAGTTGTAGTTTAGACAATTTGCAGTTTGGACATCAGATTTTTCAATATTTGCATTTTAGTCCTTTCGAACCTGAGACATGTGCTTGTTCACTTGATTTTGTGGGTTATTTGCATACTTTTTCCTAAACTTTATGAATGTTATGCTTTGGATTGAACTATTCTAATAATTGCAAGTATACCTCTATGCGTGAGTTTTTGAGCAAGTGCGTGAATATCCTGGACATTTTGCAATATTAACCTTGAGCTTTCTATATGCATTATCAATTGGTCTGGAAACTTTAGTATAATTGCAATTAGGTCCTTGCTTGTTGTGTGTATTGTTTTTAATCAAATAAATACCTAATTAACTCCAAAAGTTCCATAAAAATTATTGCTATCTTCTGCTAACACGTAATATTTATGGTAATTTTGTGAATTAATTTAGTTTATTTGATATTTTCTAAAAATAAAAAAAACACCTAAAAATTACTCTGTCTGTTTTATAAAATACCTAAAAATTATAAAAAAAAAGTGTATTAAAAATACAAAAAAAATTAGGGTTTACTTGTCTTTGTGTGCTTTAATTCAAGTAGCATTTTTGTTTTCAAAATAATTATAAAAACCCTAAAAATCTAAAAACTCTAAAAAACTTATAAAAATCATTAAAAATTCTAGAAAATTCAAAATAAATAGAATTTCAATTTTTTTGTTAGATATTTATATTTATTTTCTCATAAAAATCACAACAAAGACATTAGGGCATTTTTAGTATTTTAAATTTTCCTTTTAGTCCAGGTTGTACATTGTTTTCCCTGTTTGCCTTTGTTTGATTTTTATAAAATCATCTAAAAATTGGAAAAATCTCAGAAAATAATCAAAAAAATCTTAATATTTAAAACACATAAAAATATTTTTGTTTCTGATTTTTGAGCATTTTGACCTTAATAAAAATTCCAAAGGCTTGCTTGTGCCTTCTTTTTCTTATTTACTTGTTTTGTTTTCTTATTTTGAAAATATAAAAAAATGCAAAATTAAAATTTAGAAAAATATGCTTTTATTTGTCTGATTACGATTACTTCGTAGGATTTACTCATGCTCCCTTAGTTCGACCATGGTCGCTATACCAGGTTAAAATAAAATAGCGGAGTCCGCTTACATAGTGTTACTTGCTTTATATGTTTGATTGAGTGGATCTCGATTTTTCTTGTTGAGTCTGATTCATTGATTGGGGTCACAACGACCTTGATTTACTTTGACACTTAACTCTAGTCGGTTGGTCGCTCACCAGAATGGCATCGTTGCTGGGGAGCACGGCTTAGTAGTCTTTTCAGATTTTCTGCCTATTTTCTCTCTATTTGTTATAACTGCTCTCTGACCCATTTTCTGTTTCTCTTTTCATGCGAGGAACCGCCTGGGGACACTTTGGGGGAGACACGTGCCCGAGGAAGAGCAGAGGCAGAGCAGGAGGCAGTTGTAGCTTTTAGAGATTAGATAGAGTAGTTGGTTTTTCTTTCCAGTACTTATTATTGTTGTAATAATAGAGGACCCTCAGACTTTTCTGGATACTTGAGGCTTATTGGGGTCTGATTTGTCGAGCACATGTGTGCTCGGGGGATCTCACCGTGATTTTCGCCGGTTTTGTTTTAACCTCCATTTTTCTCTTTGATTCTTGAAGATTTTGGCCCCTAGACTTAGGAATTTCCTTGATTGTGACGTAAATAATATAAGGCCCAATCCCTAATAGACTGCTTGCACCTATAGATTTGTAATTAGACCTTATTAATAGTTCATAAAAAAGTTAATCTGATTGATTAAGAGGTCACGTACCGCTATAGGTCATATACATTACGTGCAGGATCCATTGTGGCGGACACCGATCGACATCCGAGACCGGACATCGACCTCTCTCTGATCACTTAACTATTGTGCTTCGCGATCACTAGAAATTGCTCATCTAAGGTCGTTTTCTTCTTGCATCATTTAGATTAGTTTAAATTTCTGTCTTTAAATTTATGCATGGATCACCCTGCATGTAGAGTGCTGGAGTCAGGTACGCCTTTCTTACTTTGAATGCATCATAGTGTTTGAATCACGCATCGGCTTTTTCGACTTCTCCCCCTATTTTGGACTTAAAATAGTCAGGAGATCAAAATTTTGTTAGGCATTGTTTGTTATTGAAAAATACCATAAAAAGTGAAAATCATAAAATTGGGACTGTTAATGCAAACTTGATCTTAAAAGACACCTCACTTAAAAACCTATTTTGGGAGAGTCATCCCCTCCTTGTTTGGTTTGCTTGTGCGAGAGAGTGACACACACACTAGCCTAGATCCACACCTGAACTCTCGTTACACTACTGATCTTGGGGTTAGTCATTCTCTAGTGAGGATCTCTCCGGTCTCTGATAAATAGGGTCGAGATATCCTAAACAGATCGAGTTGATCGGGTAGCCGGTAAACGGTCCGTAACTTGTACTGGCTAGGAAAGATCTAGCTTTGGGATTGGGCCAGTCTCTTGGGAGTATCAGGTTCCTAACAGCTCGCTTAATCGCTCTACAAGATTGAATTATCATCTAAATAAAATCGACAAGATAATCAACCGATCCTTTACGGTCATCAACTCGTGTTGAGTAGGTGAATTGGGGGTTTGACTGATGATCTTATTTGCATCCAGATCTCATCCACATTTTTCCCAGATCACAATGATGGAGTGGAGGTCCCTTAGGCTGCCTTTTACAGCACCACTCTCGAGCCCTTCGACCCTTCATCAAGGGAGGTTCCGAGGAGCTTAGACCCACTCTCCGAACCTGAGTTCGCTTCCGCCCTGTTCCCCCTCGACCACCCTTCTTCTACTCCTGAGGTGCCCGAGCAGAGACCAGTAGCACAACTATCTGTTCATATGACGACACCTAAGTTTGGGTCTTTTGCCTTTGCAGAGACCCGCGAGATGGCAAGCAATGATGGACACACTGATGAGCAGCCCTAGGGTTCGACGTATGTTTTGGATCAGGGCACCATCAACAACACACTCCTAGCCTCCCTTGAGACAATGCAGCGACAGAGTCGAAATTGATGAGCATTTATGGCAGAGGTGCGTCGGGAACTGGCACATATGCGAGCTGGCAGAGAAGAGAAGTCAAGAGCAGCCGGTGGGGAGATTCCCGCAGGACCCGCTGGAGGAGGAGCAGGAGGACAACCAGAAGAGCACCGGGAGCCAGTCAGACCCTCCAAGCCGATGAGGGAGTTGCACAACCCTGGTGCAACCCTTACAATAAGCTGGATCTAGCTTTCGGCAATTCTGGGCGACTTCAAGCTCGGCCCCGAGACCATTCAGCTCTTGCCCAAATTCCATGGGCTTGCCACCGAGGAGTCGCATCTGCAACTACAGGATTTTGATATGATCTGTAGCACCGTCCATGACAGATTTGTGGACGAGGACACCATAAAGATGATATCTTTTCTATTCTCCCTCGTCAACAGAGTAGCCTACTGGCTGAAGCATTTAGGGAGATATGCGACTACCTGGGAGCAGCTCCGGACCGAGTACGTGAACAAGTACTATGCACTCGATCGGATCAATGCAACGAGGGCTCTGATCAACAACTTCACTATGATCCCCAATGAGCAGTTCCATGAGGTGTGGGATCGATTCTGTGAGCTCATTGACTGGTGTCCATACCATGACATATCCAATCCCAACTTAGTGCAGAGCTTCTTTTGTGGGCTGACACCTGAGCTGCAGGGGCTCGTCAATGCTTCTTGTGGGGGCTCCTACTTCGCCAAGGATGAGGATCAAGTTTGGGCCATCTATGAGGAGATGGCCGAGAACTATACAGTGATGTCTCGGACCAAGGTTAACACTCAGGGGAAACCCCTTACACATGATGTGTCCTATCAGAGGATAGTATGGGTTGATGCGTGTCCATCCACTTCTTCATCAGCAGCAGCACATGCAGAGTCATCGACAGCTGACATGGGTATCATTAGCGAGAAGTTGGACTGCATAAAGATCATTGAGAAGAAGCAGTGCCAGGGCATGATGTAGATCGATTAGTTGGCACAAACTCTGAGTGACCTGAAGACCCAGAACATGTGTCTCCAGGAGGCACAGACGACGTCTCAGCCCTGTCTCAGGTCACATGTTGATCCGAGTAGCAACAGCTCTTCCCAGCACTCCGCCCAGTACCGACAGGTTCACCACATCCAGGTGGAGCCGGTCCAGCAGTTGCAGCACCACTATTCTCAGCCACCTCCATCTCAGGACACTCAGATGGGTGTACCAGCAAGATCAGCCACTGACACTTCTTCCCCCGTCCCCGTGCGAGCAGGAGCCGATGATGGAAGTTAATGGGATTTGGTATGACTGACAAGCCGGGATCCATCGCGATCACCCCGGATTCAGGTGGTCTACCAGAGGCGCATCATCCCAACAACAGCCTCTAGCTCAGGGCGGATCGAGCAGCCAGCCTCAACAGCAACCCATTACTCCCAGCAACCATCGTACCACTACAAGTCGGGCCCTCATCCCTACCAGCAGGGACAGCAGTAGAGGCAGCATCCTCAGCAGCAGTTTACTCAACCTCCCCCTCACTAGTTCCAACAACATCCTCATTTCTAGCGGGGCAACCTGTTCGGTTCTCATGATCCAGTCTATGAGAACCCATCCCTTGATGATCTAGACTGCCTACTCTTAGACCAGCAGGCATCCTTTAGGTGGGAGATGGACGAGTTTCGCGAGGAGATGAGGGAGATGATAAAGGGCAAGGTTGCCATACTCCCTCAAATCGAGCCCTACCCGAACAACCTCAAGAGGAAGTCTAAGCAAGTACAGTTCACAGAGACCACCACTTCTAGTGATTTATTGGGTGATATTGCTTCATACACATTTGATGGTGATTTTGTGTCACTTAGGAGCAGTAGGATGCTAGTCGGCGGTGCCTCGTCTGAGCGACGACACCACGATGAGCCAGAAGCGCCAGACGAGGAGGACAGCGGTGTTGAGGCCGCTGATGATGATGATGATGACGATGGTGGTGATGCTGCCAAGGATGATGATGACCCAGCCCGACGGTATTGAAGTCGTTGCCTCCCCAGATGCAGCTGGTGGTACCGATGCCACCATTCTTCCAGATGTTGAGCCGGAGCACGGTGTTGATGTTGCGAAGTTCGATGCCGTGAGTGGTACTGATGCCACCATTTCTACTCCAGTTGTGTTTTCTCCAGCATCTGTATCTCAAGACTATATGAAAAAGAACAAAAAAATTAATAAAGGAAAGGTTTCTTCTTCTTCGAGTCCATATGTGATGCATGATGACCTTTGTATGGATTCCATTCCTTCACAGCAAGAAGAGCCTGTTCCTAGCCCTCTATCTGAGGAGTATCCCCTTCCCTTAAGCACTCTGCTTGGCTAAGGGGAATAAAAAATCCAAAAAAGACCCAGCGGTTAGAGTTCAACCAGGAGATGATAGACAGATTTCACATTTAGGTGACTCTACAGGAGGCACTTGAGCACATCCCTCTCTTCCAAAAGAACCTGAGAGAGAAGACCACCATCCGTTGGAAGAAGAGGAACCATTAGGCAGAAATCCATGCGTTGACCCGTGCCACCTGCTTCGCCATCCAGAACCGTCTGCCAGCCAAGAGGCCAGATGCATGAGCTCCCTACGTCAGATGTCACATTCATGAGCAGAGATTTGATCGTACTCTATTAGAAAACGGCTCTTCTATCAACCTACTTCTGGAAGCCTTACTTAACCAGTTCGAGTTTGGCCCTCTTAGACAGAGCAGGACAGTCCTTCAGTTTGTTGATCGATCTATCAAGAGGCTGAAGGGGTTGTTGAAGGAAATGGTCGTCATAATTCATGGCCTGAAATTCCTCGTGAACTTCGTTGTGTTGGACATGGAGATCCCTGAGTCTATGGTCGATACCCCCATCATTCTAGGACATCCATTCTGGGCCACAGCCAAGGCGGTGTCTGACCATGATAGCGGGAAGATGTACTTTCACGTCGAGGGTGAAAAGTACAAATAGAGACGATCGTCGATACTAGAGCGTGAGATCCAGCTTGCTCAGAGCAGTTCAACGATGCAGAGTAGACGACAGAGAGCAGACGACAGAGGCAGAGCGAGACGTCCACCAGGAGTGCGACTTTGTGATCACTGATGATGAAGCCGCTTGGTCCGACCCCGTTTCACGAGCCCTTCTCTCACCTTCAGATACTGCAGATTTACATCTTCTAGCAGAGGAGAGTTCGGGGAGCACACTCTTGGCAGAGGACATTTTTGAGGCTGACGACCGCATTCAAGATAGTGAAGCAGATTTTGTTTCTTGTGATTTTGATTCAGATCCCTCAGATTGAGACATAGATTGGGACGATTTCGATGATTATTTACCATGTCTGAATCCCACAAAGCCAGCAGCTAGGGTGGAGATCGAGCCAGCTCCGAGTACAGAAATACCAGCAGGGCCATCTTCACCAGATATTCATGATCAGCGAGAGTTCTCACATTCAGATCTGGTTGCATTCACTCAGACATTCTAGAAGTCAGATTTGCCAGCCCCCAATTTCCCAGAGTTGAAACCCTTGCCAATGTCGCTTAAGTATAGGTTCCTTGCGGGTGAGCATGAGATGTACCCAGTCATTATCTCAATAGATTTGACTGAAGAGCCAGAATCCTGTTTGATGGAGGTTCTTGAAAGGAACTGCAAGGCTATAATATGGAGCGTAGCTGATCTCCAGGGGATAAGTCCGGCCTTGTGTCCCACCATATCTATCTCGAAGAGGACGCCAAGCCATGACATGAGTTCCAGCGATGGCTGAACCTGAATCTTTGAGAGGTGGTATTGAAAGAAATATCAAAATGGTGGAGAGTCGATTTTATCTACCCCATCTTTGACTCCAAGTGGGTTAGTCCATTGCATGTGGTGCCCAAGAAGACGGGCATCACCATAGTTGTGAGTGAGTCTGGAGAGGAGATCGCTACCCGGGTACCCACTTCTTGGAGGGTTTGTGTGGACTACAGACGATTGAACCATGCCACCAAGAAGGATCATTTCTCGTTGTCTTTTATTGATAAGGTTATAGAGAGGCTAGCTGAGAAGAGTCATTATTGTTACCTTGGCAGGTACTCCGGTTATAATTAGGTTGCCATAGCTCCCGAAGACCAGGATAAGATGACATTCACCTGTCCGTTTGGGACATATGCTTTCAGACGGATTCCCTTTGGTCTATGTAATGCCCCGATGACTTTCTAAAGGTGCATGTTGTCCATATTCTCTAACATGGTGTGTGACTGTTTAGATGTCTTCATGGACGATTTCTCGGTCTACGACGATGAGTTTGATGCTTGTCTTGATTGCCTAGACCAAGTGATTCAGCGCTGCATTAAGGTGCATCTTGTTTTATCTTGGGAGAAGAGTCACTTCATGGTGACTCGGGAGGCGGTGCTTGGTCATATCATCTCCAACAGGGGCATGGAGGTTGATCCGGCCAAAGTGGATATCATCAGGAAACTCAATCCGTCGTCCAACCTGCGGCAGTTGCGGTCTTTTCTGGGGCATGTCAGTTTCTACTGACATTTTATTCACGACTTCAGCAAGATTTCCCGACCGCTTACTTATTTGCTGATGAAGGACACTGAGTCCATTGTATATGATAAGTGTCTTTCATTGTTCGAGACTCTCAAGAACCTAGTTGTTGAGGCTCCTGTCCTTCAGCCGCCTGATTGGTCTCTCCCATTCGAGATCATGACGGATGCCTCTGATTTTGCCGTAGGGGTATTCTAGGACAGAGGAGGGACGGTTTACCATTTGCCATTCGCTACGCTAGCCGTATATTGGATGTCGCTCAGTGGAACTACACAGTCATGGAGAAAGAGATGCTAGTTGTAGTATTTTCCTTGGACAAGTTTAGATCATATATTCTTGGATCCAAAGTGACTGTCTATACCGATCATACCGCCATCAGGTACCTCATAGCAAAGAAGGATGCCAAAGCTCGATTGATCGGATGGATCCTTATACTTCAGGAGTTTGACATAGAGATTAAGGATAAGCCTGGAGTCAAGAATGTGGTGGCAGATCATCTCTCCCATTTGGAAAATCTTGAGGAATCCGAGCAGATTGACCCTATTACTGAAACCTTCCCAGATGAGGCGATCCTTGCTATCGCCTCTCTTTTATGGTACGCCGTCATTGTGAACTATCTTGTCGCGAAGAAAGATCCACAAGGTTGACCCAGACATCGACTTGAAACCTTCCTCGTGAAGGCCAAGTCATATCATTGGGAGGATCCCATCCTTTATCATGAAGGAGGGGATAGCATCTGGCGTTGTTGAATTCCTCAAGAGGAGCACCACAACATCCTCACTTACTTCTACAAGCTTGAGGCATGAGGACATCATTCGGGGATGAGAACATCACAGAACGTTCTCCAATCTGGCCTATGGTGGCCTACTCTCTCGTGAAGAGTTATATCTAGATTGTTCGAGGATGGGCACTTGTGGACAGCGTGATATGATGCCGATGCAACCCATTCACTTTTGTGAGGTTTTTGACGTACCGGGCATCAATTTCATGGGTCCATTCCCTAAGAGTCGGGGATTCGAGTACATTCTGTTGGTTGTTGACTACGTGAGTCATTGAGTTGAGGCCATTCCCCCCCGAACCGCAGATGCCAAGACTGTATGCAGATTTTTGAGGAAGAATATCAGTTCACAGTTCGAGGTGCCTAGATTTTTGATATCCGATGTGGGTCTCATTTTATAACGATAAGGTAAAGGCCCTTGCTAACGAGTTCAACATAGACCATCGAGTTGCCACTCCATATCATCCTCAGACCAATGGTCTTGCTTATCAAACAGGGAGATCAAGACGATACTGCAGAAGGCAGTCCGCCCAGACCGAAAGGATTGGTCATAGCTTTTGGACTTGGTCTTGTGGGCATATCAGACTTTCTTCAAGACTCCTTTGGGTACGTCTCCCTTTCGTCTCATTTATGGCAAACCATGACTTTTACCTATTGAGATTAAGTGTTAAGTCACTTTGGGCTATCACCGAGATATTATTGGATCCAGAGAGTATAGGAGATCAAAGGAATGCAGAATTGGCAGCCCTGGAGGAGCTTAGAGATATAGCCTTTTTGAGCAGCCTATAGTATAAGGAGCGAGTAAAGATATAGCATGATTCTCATATCAGCCATAAGCAGTTTGAGCCAGATCAGAGAGTACGGTTATTCGATGCCAAGCTTAGATTATTTCCAAGGAAATTGCAGAGTAAGTGGAAGGGACCATACCTGGTCTGAAAGGTGCATGACAATGGAAGTATTGACAAATCTGAGATGTCATCTGAGTCCACCTTTCGTGTTAACGGTCAGCGCCTCAAGCCATATCTGGATCATGATCCGCGGATCGTTGACATTACCCCTATTCATTTTGCATGAGATGTGGTCCTTGACTCACATCATTTGCATCTCATGCCTGATTATCACTGTCCTCCGCCCTTGTATAGATCCAGATGTTCATATCACACGTTCTTTGTCTAACACCCCATCTCCATCTTATGATTATGCTATACTTAGAGTGTACGTTACCTTAAGTATGGGGGTGCCAGATTTTTTATTATTCTTTTTATTCTTTTTACCTCTATTTTGTTGTCTATATTTAGGGATATTTTACCCTAAGTATAGGGGAGGTAGACCCTGTACATTCTAACCCTCAGTTTCCCCTTGTATAAATCTTCTATACTTAGGATTACTTGATCTTAAGTGTAGTGGGAATCACTTACTTCTATTGATTTTATTCTTTCATTCGTCGTTGTAGTATAGCCTTTCTTTTCACTTCTCAATACTAAGCACGAGTTATGTATTTTCATCGCTCTTTGATCACTCCGAGGACATTGTTCGAGCTAAGTATAGGGGGTGTCGTATATATTACATATATGCTTTAACCATAACCTGCACTTTGTGTGAGTATGTTAATAAATAAAATGGCTAAAATCAAAAGCTTAAAACTCAAAAAAATTAAGATTTTCCTGTACATAAAATTCTTTCTTGCACATACATAGCTATTTATAAAAAAATATTTTTGTACAATGTTTGCAAAAATGATTTGTTTGTAAAATATGTGTAAATACTTGTGTATCAAAATTATGTATATAGTACAAAATTTTTGAAAAATGTTTGAAAAATAAAAGTTTGCAAAAACCCTTGTGTAAATGTTTGCAAATAGTTTGCAAAACTTTTGCATTCATGCATGCATATATTCAAACATTTTCAAAAATTTTGCATGTTTCCAAAAATTTTGAAAAAAATGCATAAAAAGTGTTTTGTGCATATTTTGTATATTATTCTGAATCATAGTTGACATTTAAAGTAGTCTGGAATTAAATTGGAAAATGGAGCTTGGTTAAGACCTTAATCCACCTAATTCTCAAAGGAACCTTATAGGATTTGGGGTTAAGACTTTTCAGGTCCATTAGTGACTTAATTCTTTGATTCCACTAGGCTATGTTCTTATATCATCTTGATGAGCCTAAGTAGAACACTTAACAACGCATGCATGACTCTCATAGACAATGGCTTTACTTGGTGAGGTCTAAAGACAGGAGTTGTGGGTTGCAATAACGCTTCAAAAGAGGGATAGTCTACTGGATCGAGAAGAAAAAGACCTTATGTATATATGCTGCACCAAGTAGATATGTTGTACATATGCACATCAAAAAAAGTGCAAAATCAAGAAAACTCCAAAAAAGTGGGCAGGCCTGATTAGAAATTAAATGCATGACGGAGTGTACATAGTCAAATAAAGTAAAGCTTATGTATTACACCTTCTCATCTCATGAAGCTTGCAGCGGGAGACTTAGCTACACTGGTTGGGCTCCCAGGGATACGTGGCTACACTGGCCACGATCCATTCTCTTATTTCACCCTCTTCTTTAGTCGGTTGAACTTGAACTTAGAAGGGAATACTTTGCTCCTCGAGGAAAGAGCTACTAGACTGAGGAATTAGAGTTACCTTGTTGAGGGAGGTTGTTTCTTTGTCATTTCTAAGGTGGGGAGCTACATATCACTTACACCGTACAAGGAAAGATACATGGTCATTAGAGTTTGCATATGTAGACTTGTTCTGATCTGGATTATTGAGGAGTCTAGACCATAGAATGGTGGAACTTAGAGGTTGTTGAGTCTTAAACCTAGATCCCAATAAGGTTCCAACAAACTAATAATCCAAAGGTCTGACTGAGCTCCATACTTCAATTTAATAAAGACAAATTTATTAATCAACCTTATTCTCCTTCTTTTTCTTTTCTTTCATTTTTCACTTCTTTTTCAAATAAGTGTTTTCTAAGGGACTAGCAAAGGTAAAGTATAGGAGGGTGATGAATCCATGATTCTCACTCTTTGTTCTTTTATTTTAGCTATTTATCTTGGCAAAACAACATGTAAATACCTGTAAATACAATAACATAGCATTATGCATGCATCTGTTAATATTGCATAATTAGCATGTATTTATGAAAAAAAAAGAATAAAGGAAAAAAGGAAGGAGATATTTAGAATAAATACAGAGTGACCCGAATTCCAAGAGAAGGTCAAGCCTTGACCTGACCGCCCAAGAAAATAAGTAGAGAGAGATAGGGCCTACTATATGTTGTACATATTACCTATAAGTAAATAATTATTTTTCACCAAAATAAAATGAAATTATTATTTCACCTCCTTTTACATGTTTTAAAAATAAAACAAAAATAAAATAAAAATCGGAAAATTTAAATAAAATGAAAATAAAATCCTCTCACTTGTACAAATACACATGTATATATATCACATCCCCTATTTATTTTAAACATGTAAATAACTCATAAAAATAAAATAAAATTATTTTGTACTCCTAAAATTATGTTGAAAATAAATAAAATATAAAATTAGGTATTTGTGTAAAAATAATAAAATAAAAATTATTGTACATAATACATAGGTATATTATACCTGTATATAACGCCATATACTGTATATACACTAAATTATTTTTCATAAAAATATTAAAAATCATAGAAAAACTCTTTGAAAAATAATAAACATTTTTCATTTTATTCATTTTTTCATTTAAATTCATTTATTATTTTTAATGTAATTATCTTTATTTTTTCTCTTCTGTTTTGTCATGTAGCGTATCTTGTCCTATTCTTGGTCCTCCTGATTGGGTCACGTCGATTTGTTGACCTCCAGTCAACATCGCCTTCCAGGCTGACCCGACCCGATTTGCTTCACCGGAGCCTTTTCTCCCGTTTCTCCTGATCGGGTCAGGCCTCCTCACGCCCTGATTTCTCGCCCGAGCCTTCTCCTAGGATCCACGAACCTCGCAGATACCTAGGAAGGTACGGATCTTCCTAGGGTTGCACACTATTACTCAATTCTTCTAGCACCCTGGGAACCCTATAAAGTATCTCCTTCGCCTCCACAGTCCAGTAGCCCGTTCCTCACTCACATTTCGACCCCTAGCCACCTCCAGCTGAGTGACAGCTGCTCGGAGCGTTATTTGGAGTTCGGTTTGGTGCAATGATGACGCAGTTCGACCTTCGTGGCCGGAACTCTGCCGGGAGCAGCCTCCCCGTTTGTCGCAGCGTGGTTGAGGCCATTACCCTGACAACCATCATCGCTTGAAGCTCAGTGAATCATCCGGATCCTCAGGTAATCATCTTATCCTTGCATATTTCCATTTCCATTCGCATCTTCCATTTACCCTCCGCCGCAGTTTAGTCTCTCTGACTACCCTGGTCAGAGCCCATTTCATCTTCACATCTATATCGATCGCCCTATCTACGAACGCCCTACCTTGCACTGCATCCTGATCCCCATAAGCTTCGAGCCTCCGATCGAGATTAAGGTTGCGACTCCATACCTTCACCTCTGCTAGGAGTCAAGCCCCATTCCCCTCCGCTACTCATCTTCATTTGCAATAAACCCTCGTCGGAGCTACGCCTCTGAGTGGTGTATCCGTTGCAGGTGTTGGTTCGCGCAGAAGACCACATTTGACCCCCCCCCCAACTGCTCAGGCGGAGCTGCTCTAGGCGCACCACCACCGTAATGGCCATCCAGTCGTTTTCCTTCCAATCAGAGCAGCCCACTTGATGCATGGAGCATCGCCAAGCACAACGAGACCTTCAGATCCTTCATTGGGTCGACGGATTCATCCCCTCGCTTGATTGAAGGTTACCTGGAGGTAGTTTTTCCAGCACCCTCTCCTGCTGTCGAATGGGACCTGCTCTGCCAGATTAGATCATAGCCGCCCGACAGCCTCAGCTTTGCAACCGTTGGATCAGGACCTGACGCATCTGTCCTACATGTTCGTGACCCCTGCTACAGCCGTCAGATCTGCCTCAGATACAATCAGAGCCGTACGACCACGACGCCTTCCACACATGCCACGTGCCTCCTCGGGGTATTTTGTATCTTTCACCCCCGCACTTTTTTGTTTTATTAGATAATACTGTAAATAAAGTTGTAGTTTGGACAATTTGCAGTTTGGACCTCAGATTTTCAGTATTTGCATTTTAGTCCTTCCGAACCTGAGACGCGTGCATGTTCACGTGATTTTGTGAGTTATTTGCATACTTTTTCCTGAACTTTATGAATATCGTGCTTTGGATTGAACTTTTCTGATAATTGCAAGTATACCCCTGTGCGTAAGTTTTTGAGCATGTGCATGAATATCCTGGGCATTTTGCAATATTAACCCTGAGCTTTCTATATACGTTATCAATTGGTCTAGAAACTTTAGTATAATTGCAATTAGGTCCCTACTTGTTGTGAGTATTGTTTTTAATAAAATAAATACCTAATTAACTCCAAAAAATCCATAAAAATTACTCTTAGCTCCTGCTAACACGTAATATTTATGGTAATTTTTGTGAATTAAGTTAGTTTTATTTTATATTTTATAAAAAATAAAAACACTTAAAATTTGCTCTTTCTGTTTTATAAAATACCTAAAATTTTTAAAAGGTGTTTTAAAAATTACAAAAAAAAATAAGGTTTACTTGTCTTTATATGATTTAATTCCAGTAGATTTTTGTTTTAAAAATCATTATAAAAACCATAAAAATCTAAAAACTCTAAAAAACTTATAAAATCATTAAAAAGTCTAGAAAATTCAAAAAATAGGATTTCAGTTTCTTTTGTTAGACATTTTTATTTACTTTCTCATAAAAATCACAACTAAGAAATTAGGGCATTTTTAATATTTTAAATTTACCTTTTAGTCCAGGCTGTACACTATTTTCCTTGTTTGCCTTTGTTTGATTTTTATAAAATCATCTAGAAATTGGAAAATCCTAGAAAATAACCAAAAACATCTGAATATTTAAAAACATAAACATATTTTTGTTTCTGATTTTTGAGCATCTTTGACCTTAATAAAAATTACAAAGGCTTGTGTGTGCCTTGTTTTTCTTATTTACTTGTTTTGCTTTCTTATTTTGAAAATATAAAAAAATGCAAAATGAAAAATTACAAAAATATGCTTTTATTTGTCTGATTACGACTACTTCGTAGGTTTTACTTGTGCTCCTTCAATTTGACCCTAGTCATTATACCAGGTAAAAATAAAATAGCGGAGTCCGCTTACATTATGTTGCTTGTTTTATATGTTTGATTGAGTGGATCTTGATTTTTCTTATTGAGTCTTATTCGCTGATTGGGGTCACAACGACCTTGATTTACTTTGACGCTTAACCATAGTCGGTTCGTTGCTCATCACCTTGCATGATTGGACCAGGGGAACTACTCACTACCTTCACAGCTCACATGGACTCTGTCAATCCCTAGCATCTAATGAGCCATGTCGGCTCTGTTCTCTGATCTAAGGTCGAGTTAGAATATATTGAAAAAGCATATAGTTGATGGGTTCATAAAAATACATGATGTTATTTTCATAATACCCCCTATAAATTGAATAAAAATATGTCCATGAGAGCATGTATAGGAGAAACACAAGATTTATTACATGACACATAAGACACTACAAGAAAAACACAATTTGGCAAGCATAAAAGGGCGAGGACAGGACGAGAACATGTGCTCGACACCTTTGGGCGAGCACCTTACGTCACACGTCCTCATCCACCGACCTCGCCCAGTTAAATTTCAATGTGTGATTTTAAATGGCACGTGAAAATTTGAAAGAGAGCACTTGGAGAGCACATTGGCGAGCACATGTGCTAGCTTACGTCTGTTAAACAGAACACTAACAGGCTCCCTGTCCTACATCCAAATGAAATCAAACCCCCAAAACCCTCTTTAGGCGATTGAGCAGCATCCCTCACCCCCGCCGACCATCATTTAACTCGACTATACGCTACTTCTTCTTTTATAAGGTCTTTCGAGCACTCCTCTCTTGCTTATTTGGATTTTGATTGCATAGTATGGATATATTCAATGTTTTAGGGTTTGCAATTTTCTAGACAAGAATATCATACCTTGTTTTTAGAATTCGTTAACTTGTTGATAGTACATCATACGATTATATTCATGTATATTAGATGTTAGAATAGATTTTGTTAGCTTATTCTATATGCAAATCAACATGTGGAAGGTGTATGATGAAATGCCTAAACCATTACCATTAGAAAAAATAATATTGTTCAAATTTGTTTACTTGTAGATTGGACATTATACGATCAAATTACCATAGATTATATTTTAGAACGAATTTTGTGAGGCTACTATAAATGCAAATCAACATGTATGCAAGGTGTATGACATGCTAATGAAAAATTAAGAAATTCTGTTGTTATATGTGATGTGATAACCTACACATAGACTAACTATCCATATTTTTCTACATTTTTTAGGATTATATAGTAATGGTTTATTATATATGTGCTTGTGGTATTTAAGTATTTGCGTGTGTGTGTGTGTTGGTGTGTGTGTGTGTGTTAGTATATGTGTGCATGTGTGTGTTAGTATGTGTATGTGTACATATGTGTACATGTGTGTGTACATGTAGAGTGTATTGATTCAGAGTTGTTTCTTTATAGTGTTTTTTTATCTAAGTTATGTATGTTTAGGTATGAGAGGGAAGGGGATGGGAAAATTATTTGTGTGAGTTGTTTATGTATGCGTGTTATGTGTGCATGCATGTGCATGTATCTTAGGGAATGTGTTAGTGTAATGTGTATCGGAGAGAGTGCGCATGCATATTAGAGTATGCGTTAGTATGTGTATTAGTTTAGTATGTATGGAGAACGAGCTTGTGAGAGTGAGGATACACTTCTTAATATGTTACATTTATTTTAATGTGCAATATTTATTTATGAAGCATCGATAAAATAGCCTTTAATGTTGATGTTATTGATGAAATACCTAAAATTTCTACATGTGGAATGTTGCCATGGATATATGTGTTAACCCATCTTTTTATTTTACTTTTTTTTATTACTTTGCAAATGAACGTGATTATGAGGGTGACCATATATTATCTTATTTGTTCCTACTTTGGATATAGTAGGAGGAAGCTCTCGATATTATTGGTAACACTTTATTTTCCAGTAAAAACCTCTCTATCTTTAGTTTATTAAGATTTCTACTAGGATTAGTCCTTTATAATTGAATGCATGCTTACATACGTAATGTGGACTCATTTTCTAGACGCGAACTCCTCTATCATTAGGTACGCTCAATTAAATATTATCCTCCTACTTTTATCCATGTATATTCAAGTTTCAAAATTTGAATTAAAGTTTATAGTTAAATGATTAGGAACATGTTAGGATCCATATAAAATATGATGGGATATAATATGAACAATTATTTACGATAAGATGATCATGTATACATTTTTATTTGTAAGTATAGAGTCATGTACACGTAGGGCTGGCTATTGAGTCATGGCTCGATGAGCCAGGCTCGGGCTCGACTCGATAAGGGCTCATGAGCCTGACCCATTAGGCTATTGAGCTGAGCCCGAGCCAGAATTTTAGGCTCGATAGCTAACGAGCTAAGCCCGAGCCAAGCCTCACTCGTCTCGATAATTCAATAAGGGGCTCGATAAGAAATTTATATACATATAATATTTATATATTTATATATAATACATACAAAATAAAAGTATCTCTTTGCAATTTTCCCTCTACTAAGTTTTCCCCTCTCACGAGTCATGACCCAATTCTCAAAATCCCATTCCCACCTACACATTTGCTCCCCCCCCCCCCTGCCCATACATTAGAAAATTAGTATTTTTTCTTTTTTTATAAGCAAGTAGAATTTTACAATAGATATTATAAATAAGATTTTGCACAAAAGTTGGATAGTGGCCTACTGGTAAGGAACATAGTATTGGATAGAGCATGTCTTGAGTTGAAACCCGTGCAAAGTACTTTTCCACCAAAAGTACCCATTTTCTATAACAAGCTTGACTTGGGCTCGAGCCCAGACCAGGCTCGATAAGGAGCTCAGGCTCGGTTGGGCTTGAACGAGCCTGTGCTCGAGCCTGAGCCCGAGCTAGGGGCTGGCTCGGCTCGTTGGGCTCGATAGCCAGCCCTATGTACACGCCTTTCAAAATTTTGAACTCTATGAATATGCACTATTTCCTCTTATCTTTGTATTTTATTATATGTGAATATATAAAAGGAATCAACATCCAAAGAATACACTACAAAGAAAATAAGATGAGGATGAGGTGAAAAAAGAGAAGGACATACCATATTATCAATAATGATATTATTTCTCTATAAGAGAAAAGCAAGAAATGAAGTTGCAAGTGATGCATTTTTATTCATAGTTTTATTATCTCTTTACTATGTCTTTAATTTTAATAAAAAGTCCTAGAATTACTAAGTATAAAATATATATTTATTCATATCTCTATTCCATCTACTATAATGGTTACAACAATAAATATTGCAACTGAGGAGGCTGTCTTGGAAGGGTTCGAATCCCTAGCAAACATATGTTTATTTCAATAGTATTATTTACGAGTCAAAGAGGTATTTTTGAAGATATAATGCATTAGGTTTGTTTTTTGATACATATTTATAGTTGTTCTTCACGAGTTAATATTCTTTCTAAATATCAAAGGAGTTGTAATTTAGAGGTGTTATTCTTTTTATTTTTGAAAAGCATGTTCCCTCCCAATTTCTTCAAAATTGCGAGGATTCAGGTCCATGCAGATGAACATGATTGTGAGTATGAATGTGATCGAGATGATGCATAAGATAAACCCCTATATAATTATGTATTTTAAGTTAAATTTCATCATCTTGCTTTGATGCATGCATATTCAAGTTTCAAGCTATTAATTTTATTTTATTATAATCGATTAAGTACAAGGCCTAATCTATATAAAATATGATGGCAAGAAGATAAGGAGGATGCACTTATATAAGTAGACGAGATTACTGCATGTGATAATTTTTGGTATTGTATGATCATTAGTACTTTGTATTCATGCATTTACTTTCATGATTGTAAGATGATTTGTTGTCTATGCACTTTACTAAGTATATGAAATTAGTGCATGTGATAATTTTTGATATTGTATCATAATTCGGACTTTATTTTCATGCATTTACTTTTATAATTTTGCAAGATGATTTATTGAAAATGTAATTCACTAAGCAGACAAGGTTAATGCATGTGATGAGTTTATCTATTGTATCATCATTCACACTTTGTCTTCATGTATTTACATTCATGATTTTGCAAGATGATTTATTGAGCCTGCATGTCTAGAGGTGTTATTCTTTTTATTGTTGAAAAGCATATTCACTTCCAATTTTTTAGAATTGTAGGATTTCATGTCCTTACATTTGAATATGATCGTGAGTATGAACATGATCGTTTTTTTGAAAGAGTATGAGCATGATCATGAGGATGCAGAAGGCCAAACCCTACATCATTAGGTATGTTTGATTAAATCTTATCATCTTGCTTTGATACATGTATATTCTATTTTCAAACTATTAATTTAATTTTACTGTGAGTCGACTAGGTACAATGTATGATCTATATAAAATAAAATAGGAAGATGATAAGGAGTATGCACTTCACTAAATGGATGAGGTTGGTACATATGATGATTTTTGCTTTTGTGTTATTATTCATACTCTTTCTTCGTGTATTTATTTTCATGTTTTTGCATGATGATTTTTTGAGTACTTACATGTTCATGTGTGTGCTGTTTTAGGTTCATGTGTATTTATGTGTGTGTTAGAGCGCTCATATGTATATGCTAATGTGTTTATGTTTGTGTGTTACATTGTGTTAGTTTATGCTATAATTCGTATGTGTTACACCTTGAAAGAGAGGGTGTGCGTGTTTGTCATAAGTTCGTTTGTGTCTGTGTGTTTGAGTGTGCTTATGTGAATACTAGTGTGTATCAGTATGTGTGTGTATATTTTAACTTGTGAATGCAAGAGACGTATTGTGTATATGTCTATTAGAGAGTGTAGAGTGTGTAAGTATAGTATTTTGGTTCTAGATATGAAGTGCTTGTGTGTTAATATGGTGTTTTGTATTAGTATACCTATGTGTGTTACTGTTTGTGATTGTATGTTACTGTGTATGGTTGTGCACTATAAAAAGTGTGTGTGTATTTGTTATGTATGAGAGAGAAAGGATGTATATGTGAAATGAGGATAACACTGGAAGAGAAAAAAGCAATAAAATTGAAGTATGGGATCTCCAACTTGGCATAAAATATGTTTACACAGTATAGGAGTTTTACAATGGCTTTATAATAGGCAATACAGGTTCAACGGGGCTTCGAAACCCCAAAGAACCTATATTTTTTTTCATGTTCTCCGCAGTTGGCGAGCACGTGTGCTACCCAAGTCCTAGCTAAGTGCTAGCTAATGCAGGACCTAGAGAGAACTTATCTAGGTCTTGGCTAACACATGTGCTCGCTCACTTTTAATGGCGAGCACATGCCCTAACCAGTATAAGCTAGTGACTAGGGTTTTAGCGAGCACAAGTTTGACAAGCACATGACTTGGAAAGCACTTTGAGAGCACCTAGGGAGGACGTTTGTGCACGCCAAAAGTGCATTTTTTTTGTAGTGAGAGAAATCAAACTAAAATATCACAACACTAAAAAATAAAGTTTTACCTTTTTGAAAAAAACTCATGCCATCTTTTGAAATTGCAAATAAGCCCATTGAACCCTTTTTATGATTTTTTAACATTTTTAAAAATTACAAAAAAAATCCTTCCACAATTTTGTGTATGTATTGAGCTATGGAGCTCATTTTTTTATGAAAGTTGATCTGATTCCCTGTCATTTAGTATGAAATAAAAATTATTTGGATAATTGAAAAATTAAGGGCACCTTTGCAAAGTTCATTGATCATTTTGTGCTGTTTAAATTTCCAAAAAATATTTGTATGACTTGAAATTGAAAAGAAATAGTCCACTTGTTCCTTAAGTGACATAATCTTTTGATAGTGTTTTATTGTATGTCTGACATAAATTATGCCCAAAAAATCGAGACAACTTATAAATTTCATCGTGGCTCAACATAGCAACTAATGTGTGTTGATCTGTACGCTCCTTTATAAAGTAAATGCATCTTGATGTACTAAAAAAAGATGATTAGTTAACTAGGTATGTGCCTATATATTAACTTTTATTCATGAGCTTTAATCACGATTTTCATTATCAATGCGTTTGCATTTTGCCTCACGTATACTTGCACTAAAAAATAACAAGAAAAAAACAATCATGGCTCCTAGATATTTCGAGTATCTTATTGTTGGATTCTTCTATGGCCGACACTTGCTTAGGCTAAACATATAATTAGATCCCCTATTCACTTAGATATTTGTGTGGTTATGAATAACACAACTACTCTTTCTCTCTCTCTACATCAACATCAAATTAAGAGAGGCAAAAGGGCGAGTCTATAGTGAGAGCGCAACTAAACTAAATAAAGGAAAATGGCGATTTATATCTTTAGCTTTTGATTCTCTTACATTATGATGTATATTTATGTTATTGGGGTTGTACCTTTCTGAGTTATTTCCAACCATAATGTGGGGTTATTTTAAAAAAAAAAAGAGAAAATCCGAATAAGTGGGAGATATCTATATAATAATGCTTATGATGCATGCAATAGTTAGACTTACAATACATATCGTCTCTCTTCTGGGGAAGTAAACCAAGTTATTGAAACTTAAATTATAAGCCTGCAAACCTAAGCAGTCACACACACACACACTTACCAGAGAACTTTTTGTTTGATGATGATGTCTGATTTTTTAAATATAAACCAAGCTTGCCAAATAAGTCAATATAGAAAAGAAGCTAATGTTACATAAATTTGGAAATGATAAAAGAAAATAGTATAGGAGTTTGTCAGACTCCTTTTGCTGAACAACACAGGGGAGTTCAAAAATGTCGAAGTTCTTAATATTACATCTCAAATAAAGTGAGTGAAATGAAATGGTAAGCAGTTACAAAGTAGAACTCTACACTCTTCTTGTTCTCCTCCACTCCTCCACGTATCAAATCTAGTGTTGGGAAGAAGATCCAATTTTTTGATTGGTTCTTAGTCGTCCATCTGCCTCCTTCGACTCACCAGGGTTCTACCATCAGAACCTTCCCAAGGTGGCCAGTGCACTTAATTATCTTTTTGAAATTGAGGAAGGGATAGATAGCTAATTCACTAAGTTGCATCTCCCCATAATTACATTGATCATTTAAAAAGGAGAAGTCATCCTCAGTTATTCCATTCTTCCTTTTCCCCGCATTGCAAGTTAAAAAGTGTCCATCTTCTTATAAAAGTTATAATGGAGAAGCCTCGGGTCATAGGTAAGCGAGAATCTTGCGCGATAGGACTAGGATTGAGATGCTTGTATCAGGACCTTTGTATTAAGAGGGTGAAGGAGAAAATAACCGTAAAGAGAGAGATTCGCCTTGTGTCATGGGACCAGGGAAACTACTCACTATGCTCCCACCTCACATGGACTTTGTCAATCTCTAGAATCCAATGAGTCATGTCGGCTCTACTTCATTCTAAGATCGAGTTAGAATCTATTGAAAAAGCATGAAAAGGAATATAACTGATGGGCTCATAAAAATATATGAATTTATCTTCATAATGCCCTTATAAATCGAATGAAAATCTGGCCATGAGTGCTTGTATAGGAGAAACGCAAGATTGATTACATAACACGTAAGATAAATCAAACTAAAATATGATGAAACTAAAAAAAGAGTTGTGCCTTTTTGGAAAAAGCCCATGCCAGCTTTCAAAAAATGCAGATAAGCCAATTGAATCCATTTTATGTATTTTTTACTTGTTTTAATGTTTTTAAAAATTACAAGAGGTCCTTGGACTATTTTGTGTATATCTTGAGCTATGGAGCTCATTTTTTAAGAATGTTGATTTGATTCCCTATCATTTAACATGCAATAAAAATTATTTAGATAATTAAAAAATTAAGTATACCTCTGTGAAGTTTATCAATCATTGTGTGCAATTTAAATTTCCAAAAATTGTTTGTATGCTTTAAAATTGAAGATAAATAGTCCACTTCTTCCTTAAGTCATAGAAATTTTTGACAAGGTTTTATTGTATGACATCAATTATGCCCTGAAGTTGAGATAACTTATAAATTTCATCATGGTTCAATATAGCAACTCAGGTGCATTGATCCATGTTCCTTTACGTAATAAATGCATCTTGATGTACTAAAATGAAGAGGATTAGTTAGCTAGGTCAGTGGCTCTATATTAACTTTGATTCAAGAGCTTTAATCGTGATTCTCATTATCAATGTGTTTGCATTTCGACTCACGCATACTTGCAATCAAAAATAACAAATAAACATTAATGTCACTTGGATGATTCTGAGTATCTTATTGTTGAATTCTTCATGTGGCCAACACTTTCTTGCTTGGGTTAAAAACATAATTGAAGTCACTATTCAATTAAATATTTGTGTGGTTATACTTATGCATAACAAGACTATTATCTCTCTCTCTACCTCGACAACAAATTAAGAGAGGTAAAAGGATGAGTGGAAAGTGAGATAGACGAGCACAACTAAGCTAAATGAAGGAAAATGGTGATTTATATATTTAGCTTTTTATCCCCTTACGTAGTGAAAGAATTTTTATGTTACCAGGTATTTTCTTCTCTGAGGTATTTCCAACCACGATGAGGGGTTGATTTGTAAACAAAGAAAAAATCCGAATAAGTGTGAGATATCCATATAATAATGCTTATGGTTCATGTAGGAGTTTGACTTACAACACATATCGTCTCTCTTCGCCCAGTTATTAAAAACTTAAACTATAAGCATGCAAACCTAAATAGTCACACACGCTTAACGAAGAACTATTGTTTTACGATGATGGCTAATTTTTGAAATATAAACAAAGCATATCAAATAGATCAATGTAGAATAGAAGCTAATGTTGCATAGATTTGGAAATGATAAAAGAAAATTGCATAGGAGTTTGCCGACCTCCTTTTGCCAAACAACATATTGGAGTTCAAAAATGTCAAAGTTCTAAATATTACAACTCACAAAGACTCCGTCGATCCGTAGTATCCAATGAGCCATGTCGGCTCTGTTCTTTGTTCCAAGGATGAGTTAGAATCTATTGAAAAGCAGATAGCTGATGGGCTCATAAAAATACATGAATTTGTCTTCATACTGCCCCGTATAAATCGAATGAAAATATGACCATGAGTGCTTGTATAGGAGAAACACAAGATTGATTA
Source organism: Ottelia alismoides (assembly GCA_037367405.1). NCBI lineage: Eukaryota > Viridiplantae > Streptophyta > Magnoliopsida > Alismatales > Hydrocharitaceae > Ottelia > Ottelia alismoides. Next base: position 802,228 of record JAZKJV010006717.1, read on the forward strand.
CATATCACGTAAGATAAATCAAACTAAAATACCACACCACTAAAAAAACAAAGTTATTTCTTTGGCAAAAGCCCATGTCAGCTTTCGAAATTTACAGATAAGCCAATTGAACCCATTTTATGTATTTTTTTATTTGTTTTAACATTTTTAAAAATTACAAAAGATCCTTTGACTATTGTGTGTATATCTTGAGCGATGGAGCTCATTTTTATGAAAGATGATTTTATTCCCTATCATTTAGCATGCAATAAAAATTATTTAGATAGTTGAAAAATTAAGTGTACTTTGCAAAGTTCATTGATCATTTTTTGCTAATTAAATTTCTAAAAATTGGTTGTATGCTTTGAAATCGGAAATAGATAGTCCATTTGTTCCTTAAGTCACAGAAAACTCTTGGCAGGGTTTTATTGTATGACATCAATTATGCCCTAAAAATTGAGACAACTTATAAATTTCATCGTGGCTCAATATAGCAACTCAGGTGCATTTATCCGTATGCTCCTTTACGTAGTAACTGCATCTTGATGTACTAAAATGATAGAGAATTAGTTAGCTAGGTCTGTGGCTCTATATTAACTTTGATTCAAGAGCTTTAATCATGATTTTCGTTATCAATGTGTTTGCATTTCTTCTCACGTATATTTGCACTCAAAGATAACAAATAAACATTAATGTCCCTGTATAATTTTGAGCATCTTATTGCTGGATGCTTCATGTGGCCGACACTTGCTTGCTTAGGCTAAACATATAATTAAATGCACCATTCACTTAGATATTTGTGCAGTTATGCGTAACATGATTATTGTCTCTCTCTCTCTACCTCAACAACAAATTAAGAGAGGTAAAAGGATGAGTTGAAAGTGAGATAAACAAGGCAACTAAGCAAAATGAAGGAAAATGGTGATTTATATCTTTAGTTTTTTTATCCCCTTACGTCATGAAAGAGTCTCTATGTTACCGGGTATTTTTTTCTCTGAGTTATTTCCAACCACGATGTGGGGTTGATTTTTAAACAAAAAGAAAACCCGAATAAGTGGGAGATATCCATATAATAATGCTTATGATTCATGTAGGAGTTTGACTTACAATATATATTGTCTCTCTTCGTGTGGGATATGAAGTTAGTTATTGAAACTTAAGCTATAAGCATGCAAACCAAAGTAGTCACCCACGCTCAATGGATAATTTTTTGTTTGATGATGATGTCTGATTTTTGAAATATAAACAAAGCATGTCAAATAGGTCAATGTAGAAAAGAATCTAATGCCACATAAATTTGGAAGTGATAAAAGAAAATCATATAGAAGTTTGTCGGCACCCTTTCGCCAAACAATGCATGGGAGTTCAAAAATGCCGAAGTTCTAAATATTACAACTCAAAATGAAGTGAATGAAATGAAATGATATGCTCTTACAAAGTAGAAACTCTACACTCTTCTCATTCTCCTCCACTCTACCACGTATCAACTCTAGTGCTGGGAAGAAGAGCCGATTTTTATTGGTTCTTAGTCGTCCAGCTGCATCCTTCGACCCACCAGGGTTCTACCTTCAGAACCTTCCCAAGGTGGCCAGTGCACTTTATTATCTTGATGAGATTATGGAAGGGATAGATAATTAGTTCATTAAGCTAGTTCTGCTGCATCACTGCCCAGATGCAGTCAAAAATTTACAAGGATTCTCGCATAATGGGCGCATGTGAGTAAAGAAGTTAGTACAAAAGTGATTGCAACGAAAGTTACGGATTGGTAGTTGGAATATTGACACCTTAACTGGAAAATTGATGAAGATAGTGGATACGATGGAAAGAAGGAAGATTCATATACTATGTCTTCAAGAGACTAAATGGGTTGGAGAGAAAGCAAGGGAGATTGAGAAGTCGGGCTTTAAACTTTGGTATTCATGTAAACATAAGAGTAGAAACGGTGTTGGAGTGGTTGTTCATAAGGATTTGAAGGATTGTGTGGTTGAGGTGCAAAGATTTGGAGATCGGATTATTTTGCTAAAATTGGTGCTTGAAGAAGAAATTATGAATATAATCTCAGTTTATGCATCGCAAATTTGTTTATATGAAAGGATAAACAAGTTTTTTAGGAGGATCTAGATAAGATTTTACAAGGAATCCCGCAAAGAGAGATGATTTGCATAGGTGGAGATCTTAATGGACATGTGGGAAAAGATGCTTCAGGGTATGCTAGTGTTCATGGAGGACATGGTTTTGGGGATAGAAATGAAGAGGGAAAGGTCATCCTGGATTTCGTAATGTCATATGATCTTTTCATAGCAAACACTCTCTTCAAGAAGAGGATGGAGCATTTAATTACTTATAAGAGTGGGCCAACTAGAACACAGATAGATTACTTTGCGTTGAGGAGAAGAGATCGGTTGTGTTCTAAAGACTGCAAAGTAATCCCAGGAGAGAGTTTGACAACCCAACATCGCTTGTTAGTCTTGGATGTACAAACAAAAGGGCTGGTAAAGAAAAGGAGGGTTCCTAAGATCACTAGAACTAGATGGCGGAATCTTCCACTGAAGTAATCGAGCTTCAGGGAGAAGGTTTTAAAAGACTTATCTTGGGACTGTAGCAGAAGTGCAAACGAGATGTGGGAGGCAGTAGCATCTTGTATACGAATCTGACGAGTCGCTAGATACGTTGATTAATTCGTGTTCGTTGTAATACGTGTACTTAGCGATTCGGTCAGAACCGAGAGAAGGATCTCCGTGAAGAGTGTCTCGACTTTAATTTATATCCCGGGCAAGTCCGGGGTCGAACTCAGGGAGGCAAAGGAACAACTTGGGGTTAATTCAAAAATAAAGATTTTAGATATCCAAACGGTATTTTTTTAGATTTTTTTATGCAAAAAAAACAAAGCAAATGCAAATGCGGGTGAATCAAGACATTAAGAAAACATACAACAAAGCCAAATTAATTTTAATGTCAAATTAACCCAATTCAGCCAAATTATATTTTTCCTAAAGTCCTAATCCAGTGGGGAAGACAAAACACATTTTTTTGTAATTTCTTCAGACTCACCTCATCATCTCTCAAGTCGCGTCACCACCGCCTCCACAACATGCTGTCGTCGTTCCCCATCTTCCCCCTCCACCTTGGACCACGCCGCCTCCTCCCCTCTTCCTCCTTTGTTCCCTGACACCCCCTCCCCATCTTCTCGGCCCCATACCGCCAGCCTCCTCGCCGACAACCCGCCGCCTCCACCAACCGTTTCTCCCTGCCCTTCTTGCCCTCATGTCGCCGATGCATCGGCTCCTCCCACCACCACCCCCTCGCGCGCCCCATCCCAATCCCTCCTTCACCACTAATGTTTCACCCTCCGCCTGAACTATCCCACAACACTGCCTTCGCCACTCCACACCACCTGCAACCAGGTCATACAGGGACTGCACTCGCGCGTTCGTCGGTTGTAGTACGATTGGTCCCCAACTCCCCTTTATTTTCCTGCCATCCAATTATTTAGGCTTGTTCATCATATATTTGATTTGGAGGAGCTTGTTGCCCCGCTATAGCCATTAAAATAAATATCCCAAAGACGCTATTGAATGTTTCGGTTCGGATAATCTCGTGGATGAGCAGTGCATTACCTTTCCATTATTTTTGATTTCTGTTATTAGCCAATAGCAAGTTGCCTGGGTTTCCATTTGATTTTTTAGAGTCCGTAGGAATCCTGTCATTTATTCAAACTCAGGTACAATATTTCACTCTGCATCATATATTTATTATTCAGCATTTGGATCCCTAGATTCAAGTTCATTTACTTTTTTAATATCAGTAATTTTATTTATGCATCTTTTATTCATCTGCCATGCACGGTTGCAATGAACTTGATGTAAACGTAATGATTACGTCACCTCACTCATAGGTTGCATCAATTTTTTGGTGGCAATAATATTAGTTTGTCATAAACTAATGTCAATATGTGATATTTTTTTGTAAAATTATTTATCACAATGAGATATTATCACCATTCAATTGTTACAACTTAAGTAATACTTTTTTGTGTGTTTGTATTGATTGACTTATAAAAAACAATATCTTTAGATATCATGGAGAAATATAATGAGAGAAAAGAAGAAGATGATTCCTCTGAAAATCAACAAGGATCACAATTATCTGATCATGCTTTTGAATAGGTATATTAAAATCTTATCTTTTTATTAATTCTTGAGAAAAATTAGGTTTAGTTATTCATGTGAACATTGAAATTTATTTATGATCATGTGTTTACTTTTTTCTTTATATGACTAGTTCGAACATGCCATCTTCACACAATAGTATCTATGAAAAAGTGATTGAAGATTGAGATGATTTTGATGGGAGGGAAATGTAGGAGAAGGAGAAGATGTAGAAAAAGTGCATCATGAAGTAATTACTAAAGTTGATAGAAAGAAAAGATCGTCTGTTTACTAATCATTTTTTAAAGAGAATGCAAAGGTTGGTGGAGTGTTAGTTGAAAGGTGGAAATGTATGGAATGTAAAAAACGTTCAAAGTAATGAATTGTGGAACTACTGTCCATTTAAAAATCATAAGGAGGTATATTGTATCATGCGAGATTCTGGAGATAAGAAACAAAGAACATTGTCTTTTGGTCCTTCGTCATCCGAGTCAGGTCATTTGAATGAACTTGCATTATCATTTTCGAAGTTAGATCAGATGAGAGCAAGAGAATTGATCGCTAAATGGGTCATCGTTAATGAGCATGCTTTTAGTATTGTGGAAGAATTATGGCCTAATGCAATAATAAAATATTTGAATCCCAATTCTAAACAAGTTTCCATAGCAACAATAACAAATGGTTGCTTGAAGATTTTCTCCATTGAAAAGGAAAAATTGAAAAGAAATTTTCTATATGTGGACATGATTGGTCTTACTACAGATACTTGGACATCCAATCAAATAATAAGGTACATGTGTTTGACTGCACACTATGTAGATGTAAATTGAAAGTTACAAAAATGTATACTTAATTTTTCAGAGTTAGAACTACCACATATCGGTGTTGTTATTGCAGATGCTATTCTGAACTGTCTTGTTGAATGGGGGATCGATAGTAAAATTATGAGTATTACACTAAATAATGCCAACACTAATGGTGTGGTTGTGAGAACATTGAAAGACACATTTGTTGGAAGGGTTTGTTTGTTATTCAAGGGAAAAATCTTTCATGTCAGATGTTGTGCTCACATATTGAATTTTATGGTGCAAGATGGCCTTCGTGCATTGGAAAATGTGATCTCTAAGATTAGAGAAAGCTTAAAGTACATCAAAAAAGTAGTGCATGATTAAAGAAATTTGGTGAGACTGCAAAGCAACTGAATCACTCTACTTCAAGGGGTCTCTCCATGGATGTTCCAACTCGTTGGAATTTCACCTTCTTCTTGTTTGAATCTGAATTATGCTATAAAGTCATTTTTCAAAATTATGCAAGAAGAGATGATGGTAACAAGTGGTTGCCATCACAAGAAGAGTGAGAGAAAGCTGAAAAAATCCGTCCACTCTTGAAGTAAGTTTTTGAAGCGTCATAGGTCTTTTCTAATACGAAGTTTTCAACAACAAATTTATTTCTTCCAAAAATTTGGAAAGTAGCAGAAATTTTTAAAGATAACATATTTTCAAATGATGATTTCATTAACGAAATGTCCATTGCAATGAAACTGAAGTTCGATAATATTGGAAGGATTGCAACCTTTTTATGTATATTGCATGTCTCCTTGATCCAAGATATAAACTGAAGTCCATTGATTTTATTTTTAATAAGGTTTACATTTTTATTGAGTCTCAAGAGCAGTTGATGAAAATGGAAAAAGACTTACCATGCCTCTATTCTTTTTACTTGCAAAGAGTGGGCAAACAAAATGATGGACACAAAAACTTTGGAGAAAATACCGAGTTTTCAAATGTATACTCTAATGAAAAGATAAGTGAAGCAGAACTAGATGATTACTAAGATAATGTTGAAAACGAGCATCCAGAAAAGTCTGACTTGGAGAGATACTTGGAAGAGCCAACATTGAGATCAAGAAAAGGAGATCCCACTTTTGATGTCCGAGATTGGTGGAAAACCAATGCTTGACATTTCATGTGCTCTCTATTATGGCTCGTGATGTATTGTTAATTGCTATTAGCTCTCTTGCTTCAGAGTCGGCTTTCAACACTGGAGGTAGAATTCTCACTGATTATAGAAGTTCTTTATCTTCCAAAACCGTTGAGGCTCTTGTCTGTACTTTTGATTGGATACGAGCCACTCAAGACATTGTTCAATATCCAAATGTAAGAATACTAAGTATTTATAGAGCTTACTTTGAACTTATCATAGTTAATTACGAAGCTAATTTTTTTATAATTACAATATGATGTTTGCTAAGATGAAAGGTTGAAGGTTCATATTCCAGAATAGATTCAATCTTCTCTTTGTAAAGGTTAGTTATTACTATCAGCTCGAATATACAATAAGTCATACTCAACCATTTTTTATTTATTCTAATGAATGTTCTTTATGTGAAGGATGTTGAAGTGATGGTGGTCTCCATACAGTCCTATCGACATTAATGACATGAACCAGGAATGGATTACAAGAATACTTTCCTTTTTTAAGGAAGAATGTGTTCTAAAATTCATCATATTATGGAACATCGTATTTTTAGTAATATGCAGTACTTTTAATTGAAGTTTGACTATATCATTCTAGCTTAGATTATTTTTTATATGTCTCTTGCTATACAATTTGTTGTCCTTATTGCTTTCAAATAACCTGATTTTTTTGTATTTTCATTTACGTGGCTCATCTTTTCGTGCAACAACAAGCAATTAAAGGTAATCACAATTTTCACAATCTTGTTCATTTTTACTTTAATTATATCCGTTTTTTTCGTGCTCTTATTATTTCTACTTCATGTATTTAATTCATTACAGATAATAAGAGAATATTATGATTGCAACAAACTTACAAGGACCGCAACAACTAGGTAATTTTATACATTTCATATTATATGTTGAACACCCCCCTATTTCTTAATTTTTAAAATTTATCTAAGTTGTTTATTACAAAATAGAACTAAAAAATTATTATTGATTTTTTTAGATAATATTTGTCCTAGAAATATTAATGCATACTTTAACTCATTAAATAACATTCATGTTACCCTGAATATATATAAGTTATAAGATAGGTGTCTTCTCAACGACATACCTTCTTTTTTCTAAAAAATATTATTAATTAAAATTTCAAATTTGATATAAAATAATGGAATTTGAATATTTGAAACTCATAATGAATTGAATTTGAATTCAAATTAATGAATTCAGTTAAAATTCTATTTGAATTCGGATTCGAAAAAAATATAATGAATTGAATCTGGATCCACATGGATTCGAATGTATTCGATTCGATTAGTACCCCTGACGATCGGAAGGAATGCGACGCTAGTGGCCATTACTTACATGAGGAGGAGGATGGTCACACATGATGCAGGGGAGGCGAGGGGGTGGCACGTGCCGCACACGTGTGTGCGGAGCAGAAGGCGACACGTGTGGGGCATGTGAAAGGTGAGAGAGAGAGAGAGAGAATGGAGAAGAAAGAAGATGGAAAAAGAAAATAAAAAATAAAAAGGGAAAATAAAAGGTAATAAAATAATTAAAATAAGATTAAAAATTTAAAAAATAAATTAAGGACTAAATAAAATATAAAAATTAAATACATATAAAAATAAATAAAATGAAAAGAAAAATCGAAAAGAAACATCAAATGAAGTCAAACAAAAAATGGTCAACACAAAAGTTGCTCGTTTTTCGGATCTAAAACTTTTGTGAAGGATCAAAAAGAAAAAGAAATCAAATGTACAAAATGTGTTTTTGGAGGTACTCTAAATATAATAAAATACCGAACTTTTGCATTTAGTATTTTTTGTATTTTTATTTTATTTTAATTAGTAGATTAATTTATATACAATGTATACATAATTAATATATTTTTTGTGATTTTTTATATGTTAGGAAATTGTAAAATAAAATCAACAAAGATAAAACATGTACAAAATATACAATGCCAGATTTTTGTATTTTCTCTTGATTTATAATTTTTATGGATTTTAATTCTTTATGACATATTAGTTAATTAATTAAAGGAAATATTATACAAAGAATTAGGTCAAAATACTTTATTTTTTTACATAAAATAATAGGCTCAATTTAGGACAAAAACAAGGGCTATTTATTTACTGATTTAAGCCCTAATTTAAGCACAATTAGTAAATGTTAATTAATTGATTTGAAGGGGTTTAATTAGTGATTTATTAAGGGTAATTTGCTAAAACATCCATATAGAGTAGATGAATCATGTATATATCAACCACCATCGTATTTTTTTGTGCAAGGGACCCAACGCGATGGAGCGGTTTCTTAGGTGGCCAAGCATCTCAGGAGCACTGGAGTCCAATTTTTCTGAGAATAAGTCGACTGAAGGAATCACATAAAAATTAAGATCAAGTCGAGTCGCGAGAGAGTGTAGAATCTTTAGGATTTTATTTTTTTTGCATTTATTTGTTTTTTGTAATTATTTTGTAATAATTTAGGTAACTGCATATTTCCAGCAAATTCCGTATAGGATCTCACGTGTATAAACGGACATTGGACACTTATTTTTGTGGTGTGTCGAGACTTGTTTCACTCTTCAGTGAGGGTGGGGCTGGATTGAGTGGCTCGTAGGCTAGACATGCAATTGCGGCTCTTAGAGCTTTTCATAGGTCAAATATCCATTGTTGTGCTCGTAAAATCTAAGACCACACATTTGCACATTTAATAATAAGCACTTAGAATGTTCTACATAGTCAAATTAAATTCATATTCTTCCCGGCTATTAGAATTTATTGTTAGGTACGGTTTTATCGTCTGCATTCATATAGCGTAAAAATTTCCAAATTTGTATTGCATACTGATGAATACCCATTCATCACTCTTTATTCTTATATTTTAGCTACAAAAACCTTTGCAAATGCATGTAGATACATGTAAATAGGAATAATTACCAAAAGCATGCATTGTGTAAAAATCTATAATTAGCATGTTTTTTTGCAAAAATAAAAGAATAAAGATTAAAAAGAAAAGGAGGGAAATATTTAGAATAAATAATTAGCAACCTAACCCAAGGGAGGGCTCAACACGGGGCCTGACCGCATAAAAACCAAAGTAGAGGGAGATAGGGGCTCTTGTGTAAATATTTATGTAAATAAAATAAAAATGTTTTCCTCACCAAAAATACACTTGTAAATATTTGTATATATTTATAAAAGATAAAAACAAAATAAAAAGTTAAAAATCAAAAAGATTAAAAATACCCCTTCATCATGTACATAAACCATGCCTATATATTTATATAAATAAAGTTATTTTCCAAACTTTTTGCAAATATTCTATGTTATATATTGTAAATAAATAAAATAAAAAGAATCAAAATCAAAACAAAATAAAAATAAAAAAATCAAAAATACAAAAATACATTGTACATATACCATGTATATAGATGTACATATCTATTTATTTTAACTATGTACATAAATAATAAAAATAAAATAAAAACACACTTTCATTCCTTATTTTATACTATAAATAAATAAAATATAAAATAGGAATAAAAGCGCATAAAAATAATATAAAAAAATCAAAAATCAAAACCCTATATATATTGTATATACCTATACCTAGTGCATATTATGTATATAGCCTATTTTTATTTCCAAAAATTAATTAAAAATCACCAAAAATAGAAAAAAATAAAATAAAAATATTTCATGTTTGGAGTTTTTGCAGATTCGGCCCCTAGCTACCTCTATTTGTCACTTCAAGATCCAGCCACGTGGCCGAACCTCATTGGCTCCTGGGGATGTTGACCGCCCGGTCAACTGGCCCCCCCAGGACCACTTCCCACGGGTCTGAGCGGCCAACCCGATTTCTCCATTTATTACCCGCTCAACCCGATCACCAATCCGCCAAACCCCGGGTCCGAATCATCCTCCTTGCATCCGGCATCCTCGCCGAAGCCGCTCCCTCGGGATCCGCGCGCTCCTGAGCTTGCCCGGACCCCCTCTTCTCGGACCCCTAGCCATATAAAGCTGGAGCTCAGCCACCTTCCCACGCTATCTTTGGCCATTTGCGTAGTCCTCCAGTGAGCTCCAGAGAGAGAGCGAGGTGACAGCTCGCATCCCCGACCTGTTGCAGCGAGGAGAACCGGTGAATCCACTGATCCGGCGATACACCCGCCGTAGCTCCGCCACCTGAGCGAGCTTCGAGCCTATGGCAGAGACGTCCCTCGAGGCGACGACCGGGAGTTTCCCCAGCTCCGCCACAGTCTATTCCTTCACCCAGGTAGTTCCTTAGCTTAGCTATTTCGTCTGATTTTCGTTTACCCCCAATTTGCGCCGCCGCCATCTTTCTTCGATTCACCCCGGTTCCGACCACCGTTCGACCATCGGACCCGACCCACATCTTCGCCTTCCTCCGCCGCACGTTCTCCACCCACTCACCCAACCCAGCTCGCACAGGAGCTGGGAACCGGGCTCCACCGTCTTCCACCTTCGCCGGAGCCCGTCGCCCCGATGCACCAGCCGCCTCCACATCTCCTAACCGGGTCGAGGCAATTTGCCCTCGACCCGCGAGTCTTCTGAGCCCCTTTGCAGGTCCTACCGAGCCTATCTGAGGGCTCGGTCATCCAGGCTGGGAGACCCAGCTCCGTCGACCGTGCCTGAGCTCCTCCGAGCTCGGGTCGATCATCGGAGCGCCGCAGCAGACGCAAGAGCACACCAGCGTTCTTCTCCGATCATCAGAGCGCTCCGAGGAGGAGGCCAACACCCACACGAGCCCGGCAAAGTTCGCCGGGGACCAGTTCTTCCAGCACCCTCCAGCGTCGTCGGATTAGCCCTCAGCTCCAGACACCATCCTAACCGTTGGTTCCTGGAGCGCCCGTGGACGTCAGATCTGAGGCGGCTGATCCGGACCGTTAGATCCACACGTGTCCTGGCCCAGACCGTTGGATTGACCAGAGCAGCACCAGTGTTGAGAGCCGCCCCCATTTGGACCGTCCGATCTACACGTGGCAGCCATCCAGACGCTCCGGTTAATAAAGGGTAATTTACCCTTAGGCCCTTATCTTTGTTTTATTTCGTATTAGTCCTGTAAATATTCGAGTACGTTGTTTAGTTTTAGGTTTATTTGCATAGAGGACCCTGCGCTTTAGTGTAATTGCATGTATACCCCTGCCTGTTGTGAGCCACGTGCTTCGTCACGTGTTGTTTTGGGTTATTTGCAGTCTATGCCCTTGTAGTTCTGGTTGTTTATGAATGAATGAAACTTTTTAGTTAATTGCATATATACCCATGTGAATGCTTTATTCTCGCATGTGCGTTTTATTTTGGGTTATTTGCAACTGAGCCCCCTGGACTTCTGGTACGTGTTACCAATAGGTCCTCGGGACTTATTTTCCTTACATATAGGTCCCTGAGTGCCCCAGGCACGCGCGTGGCGCGTGTTTTGCTGGGTTAATTGCACCGGGACCCCCAGAACTTTGGGTATTTGCATTTCAGTTCCTGTGCACAGTACCCTTTTGTTATTTTTGAATAAAATATCAAATCACCTCCAAATCCAATGAGAATTTGACACATGGCTCCTGCCATGGTGTAGGATTTTCACGGATTTTTGAGGGCATTTCTGATTTTGTTTGCTATTTTTAAAAATTCAAAAACCTTAATTTTTGTTACTGTCTAGATTGAAAAATCATAAAAAAATATAAAAACTCCCCTAAAAATTCTATAAAAATTAGCTACTGTTTAGTTTGTGTTCCTTGATTTTCTAGCCAATTTTGGCTATTTTTCACCACTGGAAAACCTTAAAAACTTAAAAACACTAAAAAACTCATAAAAATTCTAGTAAATAAATTAAAAACCCAAAAATAATAAAATTGGTGTCTGAAATTTTCCTTGTTTTATTTACTTTATAGGAAAATTACCTCCAGGCCATTTTAAGGCCCTTAGATATTTTATCTAGGGACTTTTGGCCTGGCTGGACAGTGCCACTGTGGTTAGCTACTGTTTGATTTTTAGAAAATAAAATAAACATCAGAAAATTATCAAAAATTCACCAAAAACATAAAAAATATAAAACACATAAAAATATTTTTGTTTTAATTTTTGGTTGATTTTTGATGCATTAAATAAATTGTTGAAGTGTGCTTATTTGTGTTTCTATTATTTTCTTTACATATTAAAAATCCAAAAAAATATAAAAATAATTAAAAACCACTAAAAAATATTTTGTCTTTTATTTTATTTGTTTTTACTACTTCGTAGGCCTTCGGCCAATCCGTGCTCCTCGAGTTCGACCCTGGGTGCTATACCAGGTTAAACATATAGCAGGACCGCTTCTCGTATTTTGATTGCTTGATTTGTCATTAGTGGTTCGATTTTTCTTGATTGACACATCTGAGCGATTGAGGTCGCAACGACCGTCTTAGTACCTTTACCTTAGTTGCTCGGAGCTTTGTGTTATTAGAATGGCGCCGTTGCCGGGGAGCACGGCTTAGTAGTTGATTTTCTTTTCGTTTTTATTTTCGCGGCTTTTCGCGGCTTTTTGTCTATATTTTATTTTCACTTTATTTTGCTTTCTTCCCTTTTTCTTTCATTTTTGTTTTTGTTTTCTTTTGTGTGTTTATTTTATTTTACATTTTTGCACATATACCCTCTTATTTTTATTTCCTTTTATTTTTTGATTTAATTGGTTATGACCACTCTATTTTTCTCTTGCGAGGGCCCGAGGACCGAGGCGGCTACTCTCGAGGAGCCGACGCAACCGCGGGATTCGGAGGCGGCTCCTTTCTTCGCGGAGCCGCAGGAGAGAGTGAGAGAGAGTTGAGTGGGCGAGGTCTTTTATTTTATTTCATTATTATTCTAATAATACAGGGACTTAGACTTGGACATTTGTGGACTTGCCGTAGCGGGTCTGTTTCGCCGAGCACCGGTGTGCTCGGGGGATCCTTAGGACTTGCGCGGTTTTTCGCGGTTTTTCGCGGTTTTATTTTCTTTTCTTTCTGCCTTTTCCGGTGTTTACGCAGTTTTTGCTCGAGCCCCTAGACTTTGGAATTTTGTGGTGAATGTGCCATAATTAGTAGGATCCACACACCTAACTGCTTATCTGTTCCCATAGATCGTCAATTGGACCTACTTAAAAATCACTAATAAAAATAACCGACTCATTTGCCTTCGTAGCCTACGTGCCGCAGCCCGTCCTGTAAAGCGCTTTCTCCTACCCCCGATTTGTCGGACAGAGGAGGGACGGGCCAAGACCGGACTCTTTGGCTTGGAGGTCGGTGACCGGTTAGACGGTTCTTCGCTAGAAATTGCTTGTTTAGGACTCGGCTTTCCCGTTGCATCATATAGGTAGTTTCCTTTCTGTCTTTACTTTTATGCGCGGATCATATTGCATGTAGAGTGCTGGAGGCAAGGTACGCATTTCTTACTCAGCATGCATCATTGATTTCATCGCGCATCGGCTTTTTCATCTTCTCCCCCCTGTTTTGGACTTAATAATCAGGAGAACCGAAAAATTCGTTAGGCCGTTTGTTTGCATTTGAAAAAGATTAAAAAGAGAAACCATAAAATTGGTACTGGCTAAAACTATTGACCTTAAAAACCGCTCACCCTAAAAACTTTGTCTTGGGGAGAGCAACCCCCTCATTGTATGGTTTGGATGCGCGAGAGAGTGACTCGCACCCTAGGTAGAGCCCCCCGGTGCTAGACCCGACTGATTACCGACTTTTCCGTGCGGGCCAGTCGGTTGGGATAGCATCGGATATCCTAACAGGTCACGTAAGCGCTCTGATATTTTGTGTGTTCACCAAATAAAATTGACAAGATAAATTGACCGAACTTTCACGGTCTTCAGCTCGCGTTGCGTTGGTGAACCGGGGGTTTGTTTGTGATCATAGTTGCTCCAGATCTCATCCGCCTTACTCGCCAGATCAAGATGATGGGTAGACGGTCTCTTAGGCAGCCTTTGGCTGCACCGCTTTCGGGCACGTCTACCTCATCATCTATGTTGGCCCGCGAGAGCCGAGACCAGCTCTCCGAGCCCGAGTACGATTCCGCCCTGTTCCCCCTCGACCCCCTTTATGTTCTACCTGAGAGACACGAGCCCGAGGAGAGACTGATTGATTTGATAGCACCTAAGTTGGGCTCGTTTGATTTTGCAGACGTCACTATGGCCGGAGCCGGCAGTTCAGATGATCACTCCCGTCAGCCCGAGCACTTTGTACTTGACCAGGGAGCGATCAACTCCACCCTGATCGCATCACTTGAGACGGTCCAGCAGCAGTTACGTGATCAGGGGGCATTTATGATAGAGATGAGGCGAGAGTTGGAGAGGCTCAGAGCAGAGCGAGACCAGCAGAGCGAGCCCGAGGATATTCCAGATGCAGAGGCACGTGCCGCAGCAGCCGCAGCAGCAGCCGCGGCCGCCGCAGCGGCAGGCGCCGCGGCAGGAGGACCACCACAACCGATGCGGGATTTACACAATCCCGGATCTACTCTGATGCATCACTGGGTAGTGGTGCCGGCGATCGTGGGGGACTTCAAGTTCCCCCCGAACACCTTGCAATTGCTACCCCGCTTCCACAGACTTGCCACTGAGGAGCCCCACCTCCACCTCCAGGAGTTCCTGATGATCTGCAGCACTGTCCACGATCGTCACGTGGACCAGGACACGATCCGGATGATAGCCTTCCCTTTTTCACTGGCAGATAGAGCAGCCGCCTGGCTAAAACATCTAGGGAAGTTTGTCTACACCTGGGAGCAGCTCCGCACCGAGTACTTGAACAAGTACTATCCACTCGGGCGGACCAATGCAGCGAGGGCCCTGATCAGCAACTTCTCCATGCTCCCCAACGAGCAATTTCACGAGGCATGGGAGAGGTTTCGAGAGCTCCTAGACCGATGCCCGCACCACGACATCTCCAAGCCGAACCTAGTTCAGAGCTTTTTCAGCGGGTTGACGCCAGAGCTTCAGGGTCTGGTGAACGCTTCTTGAGGCGGGTCCTACTTTGCCAAGGACCATGACCAGGTCTGGGCCATCTACGAGGAGATGGCAGAAAACTACATGGTGATGTCCCAGACTAGGTTGTATTCTCAGAGACCTCAGCCACAGCAGTCAGGACCCGTGCAGTACCAACGGATAGCACGGGTAGATGCAGGTCCATCTAGTTCATCCGCAGTAGCAGCAGCACAGTTAGAGTCGTCAGCTGCGGACATGGGTATTATCAGCGAGAAGTTGGACCGCATGGAGCTGATTGAGAAGAAGCAGTGCCAGAGCATCACTCAGATGGAACAGATGGCACAGGTTCTGAGCGACATGAAGACACAGCTCATGTGTCTCCAGGAGGCACAAACGGCTTCTCAGCCCCGTCTTCAGTCGCGAGGCGACTCCGGCAGCAGCAGCAGCTCGTCCCAACGCTCCAGCACCCTTGTGCAGCCTAGACAGGTCCATCTTGTACAGGCAGAGCCGTACCAGCAGCCGCAGCCCACCTACCAGTCCCCACCATCTCCAGAGATGCAGATGGTGGTCTACCAGCCGGACCAGCCTCTGGCAGTACTCCCGCCAGCCCCCTACGATGCCGAGCCGTTGATGGATGTCAACGGGATTTGGTATGACCGCCCCCAGCCTGGGATCCGACGAGACCATCCCGGATTCAGGTGGGGGAGTGGTGGTACCCAACCCCAGCAGCAGCCGTCAGGTCAGGGAGGGCAGTACTCCCAGCAGAGAGATCACCAGCCGCAGCAACAGCCCCCAGCATACCAGCAGCACCAGCCATCATCCTTCGGTCCTCGTCCCTATCAGCAGCAGGGACAGTCGTGGAGACGTGAGCAGCAGGCTCACCCAGTTCAGCAGCAGCACCCTTCCTCATACCCCTCTTACCACCAGCAACAGTTCCAGCAGCCTCACCCCCAGCGAGGCTACCCGTCAGGCTCCCACGAGAGCCCCGCTTTGGATGACATCACTCGCCTCCTCACGGACCAGCAGGCCACGTTCAGACGGGAGATGGACGAGTTCCGACAGGAGATGCGGGACTTGGTGAGAGGGAAGGCCGCCATTCCAGCCCAGATCGAGCCGAATCCGAATAACCTCAAGAGGAAATATGAGCAGGTAGTACACACTGAGTTTGCCACTCCTAGTGACCCATTTGTTGATACATCTTCGGATCTATTTGATGCTGATTTTGTCACACTTAGGAGCGGTAGGACCCCAGCAGGCGGCGGCGCCTCATCTGAGCTACCCCACGAGGACACCACAGAGGCGCCACATGAGGAGGAGGAGAGCGGTACTGAGGCCGCTCCAGATGATGATGGTGGCACTGAAGCCACCAAGGATGCTGATCCCACCGGCGGTACTGAGGCCGCCACTTCACTAGATCGAGGAGGTGGTACTGACGCCACCAGTTCAGCCGAGCCAGCCCGCGGTACTGATGCCGCGAGACGTCTACCAGCAGCAGCAGCAGAGCCAGCCCGTGGTGGTACTGAGGCCACCGGTGTTTGTGTTGAGAGAGATGTTGTCTTTCCTCGCCTTGATGTATCTCAGAACTTTGGTTTGAATAAAGGAAAAGGTTTAGTTTCTTCTGGTCCCACTGTGGTGCATGATGTATGTGTGGATCCGGTCGTCGAACCGTCTAGGCCTTTTCCTAGTCCTTCATCTGAGAAGGACCCTGTGATCCCCTTCCCTAGAGCCCTTCAGATGGGGAAGGGGAAGAAAAAAGAAAAAGATCCAAAAAAGAGAGAGCTTGAGGAGTTCAGCCAGAGCATGATAGACCGATTTCACATCCAGCTGACCCTCCAGGAGGCTTTGCAGCACATTCCTCTTCTCCAGCGTTCTTTGAGAGACAGGACCACAGTCATGAGGAGGAGGAGAAACCACACTTCAGAGATCCATGTGCTGACGAAAGCCACGTGTTTTGCGATCCAGAACCGACTGCCAGCCAAGAGGCCAGATTCAGGGGCCCCGTATGTCAGATGCCAGATCAGTGAGCAGAGGTTCGACCGTACTCTTCTAGATAGCGGATCGTCGATCAACCTTCTTCCGGCAGCCCTTCTCGACCGTTTCGAGTTGGGCACTCTTCGACAGAGCAGGACAGTCCTTCAGTTCGCTGATCGATCTGTCAAGAGGCCGAAGGGGTTATTACGAGACGTTATCGTCACGATTCAGGGCCTGAAATTCCCCGTGGACTTCGTAGTGTTGGACATGGAGATCCCTGAGTCAGTGACCGATACCCCCATCATCCTTGGTCGCCCGTTCTTGGCCACAGCCAAGGCGGTGACTGATCATGATAGCGGGAAGGTGTACTTTCGCGTCGAGGGCGAGAGTATACAAATAGAGACGGTCGAGGACTACAGAGCTAGAGAGAGAACCCGCTCAGATGCGAGTACAGATTCAGAGCAGCTGACAGACGCAGAGCCAGACATCCACCAGGACTGTGATTTTGTGATCACAGACGATGAGGCAGCTTGGGCAGATCCTGCAGCACAGACCATCCTCTCATATTCAGATACAGCTGATGCCGAGATGATAGCAGAGGAAAGTCTGGAGAGCACAGCCCTGGTTCAGGATACCATAGAGGCAGCAGATCCGGTCCTTGATCGTGACACGATGTTTAGTGATGGTGGTGCTGAGGCCACCTTGCTTTCCGGTGGTACTGATGCCACCGCGGTTGATACAGATCCCTCGGATTCAGAGTCTGATTGGGCAGATTGCTATGATCAGATGTCAGACCTGAGTCCACCTGAGCCTATAGATGAGGAGGAGGTAGATGCAGAGCCGAGCAGAGACAGTGCAGTTGAGCAGCCTTCTCCCGATCCAGTTTGCGAGAGTACGCTTTCACTTTCTCAGGCAGATTTGGCAGACTTAGCAGCTTTCACTCAGTTTCTTCCGCAGCCAGATTTGCCAGCACCCAGCATTCCAGAGCTGAAGTCGCTCCCTACTTCGCTGAAGTATCGATTCCTTGCGGGCGAGCCAGAGATGTACCCAGTCATCATCTCCGCCGAGTTGACTGGAGAGCAAGAATCCCGTTTGATGGGGGTTCTTGAAAAGAACCGCAAGGCGATCGGATGGAGCGTAGCAGATCTCCATGGGATTAGCCCATCAGTGTGCTCCCACCATATCTATCTCAAGGAGGGGGCGAAGCCGTCGCGTGAGTTCCAGCGGCGTCTGAACCCCAACCTAAGAGAGGTTGTGATGAAGGAAATATCGAAATGGTGGGGTGCAGGTTTTATTTATCCCATTTCCGACTCCAAGTGGGTCAGCCCCTTGCATGTGGTGCCCAAGAAGACGGGCATCACGACTGTGATCAGTGAGTCGGGAGAGGAGATCGCTACACGAGTACCCACCTCTTGGAGGGTCTGCGTTGACTACAGGAGACTCAACCATGCCACCAAGAAGGACCATTTCCCCCTGCCTTTTATTGACCAGATCATTGAGAGACTGGCAGGGAAGAGCCATTATTGCTTCCTGGATGTGTACTCGGGCTACAACCAAGTGGCCATCGCTCCTGAAGATCAGGAGAAGACCACCTTTACCTGTCCCTTCGGCACATATTCTTTTCGACGCATGCCATTTGGGCTATGCAATGCCCCTGCGACTTTTCAGAGGTGCATGCTGTCAATCTTCTCGGACATGGTAGGGGAGTGTTTGGAGGTCTTCATGGATGATTTCTCGGTCTACGGCGACGGATTCGATTCTTGTCTTGCCTGCCTAGACCGAGTACTCCAGCGATGTATTGAGTATCATTTGGTTCTATCATGGGAGAAGAGTCACTTCATGGTGACTCAAGGGACGGTGCTTGGCCATATCATCTCCAACAGGGGCATGGAGGTTGATCCGGCCAAGGTTGATGTCATTAGGAAACTCGCACCGCCGTCCAATCTGAGGCAGCTACGGTCATTCCTGGGGCACGTTGGATTTTATAGGAGATTTATTCAGGATTTCAGCAGGATTGCCCGACCGTTGACTGACCTCTTGACGAAAGACACCGAGTTCCTTGTCGATGACAAGTGTCTTTCGTCGTTCGCGACTCTCCAGCAGTGTGTGATTGAGGCTCCTGTCCTCCAGCCACCTGATTGGTCTCTCCCATTCGAGATCATGACGGACGCCTCCGATTTTGCCGTAGGGACAGTGCTGGGACAGAGGAGGGATGGAGTTCCATTTGCCATACACTATGCTAGCCGCACATTGGATTCCGCCCAGCGGAATTACACGGTCACAGAGAAGGAGATGCTAGCCGTAGTGTTTGCCCTAGATAAGTTCAGATCGTATATCATCGGATCTAGAGTGACTTTGTTTACAGATCACACCGCCATCAGGTACCTCATGGCAAAGAAGGATGCCAAGGCCAGACTGACTAGATGGATCCTTCTACTCTAGGAGTTCGACATTGAGATTAAGGATAAGCCTGGAGTCAAGAATGTGGTGGCGGATCATCTCTCCCAACTAGAGCAGCCTGAGGATTCTGAGAAGATTGACCCTATTAGAGATACCTTCCCAGATGAGGCGATCCTTGCTATCGCCTCACTCCCATGGTACGCCGATATTGTGAACTTTCTCGTTGCTGGGAAAGTCCCACAAGATTGGCCCCGACAGAGGCTTGAGACCTTCCTCGCGAAGGCCAAGTCTTACCATTGGGAGGATCCCATCCTTTACCACGAAGGAGGGGATAGCGTCTGACGTCGGTGTATTCCTCAGGAGGAACACCATAGCGTCCTCACTTACTGCCACAAGCTTGAGGCAGGAGGACATCATTCTGGGAGGAGAACGACACAGAAAGTGCTCCAATCCGGCTTGTGGTGGCCTACCCTCTTCAAGGACTCAGATGAGTTCGTGAAGAGGTGTACTGACTGTCAGAGGATGGGCACTTGTGGACAGCGTGATATGATGCCGATGCAGCCCATTCACTTCTGTGAGGTTTTTGACGCATGGGGCATCGATTTCATGGGTCCATTCCCTAAGAGTCAGGGATTTGAGTACATTCTGTTGGCCGTTGACTATGTGAGTCGTTGGGTGGAGGCTATCCCCGCCCAAGCCGCTGATGCGAGGACAGTTTGCAGATTTTTGAGGAAGCATATCATCACGCGGTTCGGGGTTCCACGAGTTTTGATATCTGATGGGGGGTCCCACTTCATCAACGACCAGGTGAAGGCACTTGCTAGCGAGTTCGGCATAGACCATCGTGTTGCTACACCTTACCATCCACAGACGAATGGTCTAGCCGAAGTGTCGAATAGAAAGATCAAGACTATTCTGCAGAAAGTCGTCCGCCCTGACCGAAAGGATTGGTCACAGCTTTTGGACTCGGTCTTGTGGGCATATAGGATGTCTTTCAAGACACCTTTGGGCACATCTCCCTTTCGCCTCGTATATGGCAAGCCATGCCATTTACCTGTTGAGATGAGGCACAAGTCACTTTGGGCAGTCACAGATCTTATCATGGACCCTAATGGTATAGGAGACCAGAGGAGGGCAGAGTTAGCTGCCCTGGAGGAGCTTAGAGATGCAGCTTTCTCAAGCAGCCTACATTATAAGGAGAAAGTCAAGGAGTGGCATGATTCTCATATCAGCCACAAGCATTTTGAGATTGGACAGAGAGTATGGCTGTTTGATGCGAGGCTACGCCTATTTCCAGGGACGCTACAGAGCAAATGGAAGGGACCTTATCTGGTCAGAAAGGTACACGACAATGGTAGCATCGACATATCTGAGTTGTCTTCTGAGAGTACCTTTCGAGTGAACGGCCAGCGGCTCAAGCCATTTCTAGATCATGAGCCGCGGGTCGTTGATCTTGCCCCTATTCACTTTGCGTGAGATGTGGTCTGTTGACTCACATCTAATGCATCTCACGCCTGAGTTTCACTGATTTTCCGCTGTATATAGATCCAGATGTCCATATCACTACATTCTTTAGTCCCACATCCCTTTCTTCATCTTGTGATTATGCTATACTTAGGGTGCGCTTTACCCTAAGTATAGGGGGGATGTGAGACATTTTGGGTATTTCTTTTGTTTCTGTCTTCCCCTGTTTTGCTGCCTATACTTAGGGATATTTCACCCTAAGTATAGGGGGGGTAGACCCTGTACATTCTGCACTCAGGTTTTCCCTTAGTATACAGCCTGCTATACTTAGGATTACTTGATCCTAAGTATAGGGGGAAGACCTGGGCCCCTCTTGACTTTTCATTTCCTTTTTGTATAGCCTTCCTTTTCACTTCCCTATACCTAGCACGAGTTATGTCTTCTTCATCACTCTTGACTCTGAGGACATCGTTCGAGCTAAGTATAGGGGGGGTGTGTATATTTCATATATACTTTAGCCATAACTCGTACTTTGTGTGAGTGTGTTAATAAATAAAATGGCTAAAAACCACAAAAATTAAAAATTTTCATGTACATAATCTTCTTTTATTTGCACATAAATAGCTAGTGTACAAATTATTTTTGTAAAAATGATTTCAAAAAGCTTTTGTGTAAAGCTTGTGTAAATATTTTTGTATCAAAATTATGTATATAGTACAAAATTTTTCCAAAATGTTTTGAAAATCAAAAGTTTGCAAAAATCTTGTGTAAATGTGTGTAAATATCTTTTTGCAAAACTTGCACGTCATGCATCATCATTTCATGATTTCAAAACATTTTTCAAAAATTTTGCATGATTGTAAAATATGTGTAAATAAGCATCTTTTTGTACATATAGTTTTTCTGGATGAGTGTTGACATTTAAACTAGCCTGGAATCAAATTGAGAAATGGAGCTTGGATAAGATCTTAATCCACCTAATTTCTAAGAGGAACCTTATAGGACTTAGGTTTAAGGCTTTTCAGGTCCATGGTGACTTAATTCTTTGAGTCCACTAGGCTATGATCACATGTCATCTCAATGAGCCTAAGTAGAGCATTTAACAACAACACATTACTCATAGAGATTATGGCTTTACTTGGACACCAACACTATGCACCGAGCTCTCTACGGATGAGGTGGTGAGGAGGCAGTCTTCCTTGACTTGGGGTAGCATATGAGGGTAGTACTTCTAGGCGGAACCTCTCTTCTTCTTTTAGTGAAGGAAGTGTGTCTCAACTTGGTCTGGTTGCCATGAGGTCTAACGACGGGAGTTGTGGGTTGCAATAAAGCTTCAAAAGAGGGATAGTCTAATGGCTCAAGAGGAAAAACTCCTTGTATATATGCTGCACATGTATATGTTGTACGGATGCACTTGAAAAAAAAAATGTGCAAAAAGAAAAGAACTCCAAAAATGTGGTGGGTCTGATAGAAAATGATAATCCCATCGGAGTATGTATATAAGAGCAATAAGCAAAGCTTGGTTTCATGATCCACCTGTTGTAGCTTGCAGCAGGGAGACTTGGCTACACTGGTCAAGCTCCCAAGGGTACTTGGCTACACTGGCCTTGACCCATTCTCTTCTTCCCCCTCTTCTTGAGCCGGTTGTACTTGAACTTAGAAGGGAATACCCCACTCCTCGAGGAAAGAGTGGCCAGATTGAGGTCATAGAGTTACCTTGTTGGGGAGGGTTGTCAAGTTGCCATTTCTGAGGTAGAGAGCTTAGACTTCACATTCACAGGACAAGAAAAGTTTCATGGTCTTCAGGGTTTGTGATTGGTGACTTGTTCTGATCTGGAGCATTGAGGAGTCTTGATTATAGATTAGTGGAACTTGGAGGTTGTTGAGTTTTAAGCTTAAGTCTAAATAAGGTTCCGACACATTAATAATCCAGAGATCTGATCGAGCTCCATATCCCAATTTAATGAAGGCAAGTTTAATAATCAACCTTGATCCGTGTACATCCTCTTTTTCTTTTTCTTTCTTTCTTTTTCACTTCTTTTTCAAATAAGTGTTTGCTAAGGGACTAGCAAAGTTAAGTATAGGGGGGTGATGAATACCCATTCATCACTCTTTATTCTTATATTTTAGCTACAAAAACCTTTGCATGCATGTAGATACATGTAAATAGGAATAATTACCAAAAGCATGCATTGTGTAAAAATCTATAATTAGCATGTTTTTGTGCAAAAATAAAAGAATAAAGATTAAAAAGAAAAAGAGGGAAATATTTAGAATAAATATTGAGCAACCTAACCCAAGGGAGGGCTCAGCATGGGCCTGACCGCATAAAAACCAAAGTAGAGGGAGATAGGGGCTCTTGTGTAAATATTTATGTAAATAAAATAAAAATGTTTTCCTCACCAAAAATACACTTGTAAATATTTGTATATATTTATAAAAGATAAAAACAAAATAAAAAGTTAAAAATCAAAAAGATTAAAAATACCCCTTCATCATGTACATAAACCATGCCTATATATTTATGTAACCTTGTAAATAAATAAAGTTATTTTCCAAAATTTTTGCAAATATTCTATGTTATATATTGTAAATAAATAAAATAAAAAGAATCAAAATCAAAACAAAATAAAATAGAAAAATCAAAAATACAAAAATACATTGTACATATACCATGTATATAGATGTACATATCTATTTATTTTAACTATGTACATAAATAATAAAAATAAAATAAAAACACACTTTCATTCCTTATTTTATACTATAAATAAATAAAATATAAAATAGGAATAAAAGCGCATAAAATTAATATATAAAAATCAAAAATCAAAACCCTATATATATTGTATATACCTATACCTAGTGCATATTATGTATATAGCCTATTTTTATTTCCAAAAATTAATTAAAAATCACCAAAAAAATAGAAAAAAATAAAATAAAAATATTTCATGTTTGGAGTTTTTGCAGATTCGGTCCCTAGCTACCTCTATTTGTCACTTCAAGATCCAGCCACGTGGCCGAACCTCATTGGCTCCTGGGGATGTTGACCGCCCGGTCAACTGGCCCCCCCAGGACCACTTCCCACGGGTCTGAGCGGCCAACCCGATTTCTCCATTTATTACCCGCTCAACCCGATCACCAATCCGCTAAACCCCGGGTCCGAATCATCCTCCTTGCATCCGGCATCCTCGCCGGAGCCACTCCCTCGGGATCCGCGCGCTCCTGAGCTTGCCCGGACCCCCTCTTCTCGGACCCCTAGCCATATAAAGCTGGAGCTTAGCCACCTTCCCACGCTATTTTTGGCCATTTGCGTAGTCCTCCAGTGAGCTCCAGAGAGAGAGAGCGAGGTGACAGCTCGCATCCCCGACCTGTTGCAGCGAGGAGAACCGGCGAATCCACTGATCCGGCGATACAACCGCCGTAGCTCCGCCACCTGAGCGAGCTTCGAGCCTCGGGCAGAGACGTCCCTCGAGGAGACGATCGGGAGTTTCCCCAGCTCCGCCACAGTCTATTCCTTCACCCAGGTAGTTCCTTAGCTTAGCTATTTCGTCTGATTTTCGTTTACCCCCAATTTGCGCCGCCGTCATCTTTCTTCGATTCACCCCGGTTCCGACCACCGTTCGACCATCGGACCCGACCCACATCTTCGCCTTCCTCCGCCGCACGTTCTCCACACACTCACCCAACCCAGCTCGCACAGGAGCTGGGAACCGGGCTCCACCGTCTTCCATCTTCGCCGGAGCCCGTCGCCCCGACGCACCAGCCGCCTCCACATCGCCTAACCGGGTCGAGGCAATTTGCCCTCGACCCGCGAGTCTTCTGAGCCCCTTTGCAGGTCCTACCGAGCCCATCTGAGGGCTCGGTCATCCAGGCCGGGAGACCCAGCTCCGCCGACCGTGCATGAGCTCCTCCGAGCTCGGGTCGATCATCGGAGCGCCGCAGCAGACGCAGGAGCACACCAGCGTTCTTCTCCGATCATCAGAGCGCTCCGAGGAGGAGGCCAGCACCCGCACGAGCCCGGCGAAGTTCGCCGGGGACCAGTTCTTCCAGCACCCTCCAGCGTCGTCGGATTAGCCCTCAGCTCCAGACACCATCCTAACCGTTGGTTCCTGGAGCGCCCGTGGACGTCAGATCTGAGGCGGCTGATCCGGACCGTTAGATCCACACGTGTCCTGGCCCAGACCGTTGGATCGACCAGAGCAGCACCAGTGTTGAGAGCCGCCCCCATTTGGACCGTCCGATCTACACGTGGCAGCCATCCAGACGCTCCGGTTAATAAAGGGTAATTTACCCTTAGACCCTTATCTTTGTTTTATTTCGTATTAGTCCTGTAAATATTCGAGTACGTTGTTTAGTTTTAGGTTTATTTGCATAGAGGACCCTGCGCTTTAGTGTAATTGCATGTATACCCCTGCCTGTTGTGAGCCACGTGCTTCGTCACGTGTTGTTTTGGGTTATTTGCAGTCTATGCCCTTGTAGTTCTGGTTGTTTATGAATGAATGAAACTTTTTAGTTAATTGCATATATACCCTTGTGAATGCTTTATTCTCGCATGTGCGTTTTATTTTGGGTTATTTGCAACTGAGCCCCCTGGACTTTTGGTACGTGTTACCAATAGGTCCTCGGGACTTATTTTCCTTACATATAGGTCCCTGAGTGCCCCAGGCACGCGCGTGGCGCGTGTTTTGCTGGGTTAATTGCACCGGGACCCACAGAACTTTGGGTATTTGCATTTCAGTCCCTGTGCACAGTACCCTTTTGTTATTTTTGAATAAAATATAAAATCACCTCCAAATCCAATGAGAATTTGACACATGGCTCCTGCCATGGTGTAGGATTTTCACGTATTTTTGAGGACATTTCTGATTTTGTTTGCTATTTTTAAAAATTCAAAAACCTTAATTTTTGTTACTGTCTAGATTGAAAAATCATAAAAAAATATAAAAACTCCCCTAAAAATTCTATAAAAATTAGCTACCGTTTAGTTTGTGTTCCTTGATTTTCTAGCCAATTTTGGCTGTTTTTCACCACTGGAAAACCTTAAAAACTTAAAAACACTAAAAAACTCATAAAAATTCTAGTAAATAAATTAAAAACCCAAAAATAATAAAATTGGTGTCTGAATTTTCCTTGTTTTATTTACTTTATAGGAAAATTACCTCCAGGCCATTTTAAGGCCCTTAGATATTTTATCTAGGGACTTTTGGCCTGGCTGGACAGTGCCACTGTGGTTAGCTACTGTTTGATTTTTAGAAAATAAAATAAACATCAGAAAATTATCAAAAATTCACCAAAAACATAAAAAATATAAAACACATAAAAATATTTTTGTTTTAATTTTTGGTTGATTTTTGATGCATTAAACAAATTGTTGAAGTGTGCTTATTTGTGTTTCCATTATTTTCTTTACATATTAAAAATCCAAAAAAATATAAAAATAATTAAAAACCACTAAAAAATATTTTGTCTTTTATTTTATTTGTTTTTACTACTTCGTAGGCCTTCGGCCAATCCGTGCTCCTCGAGTTCGACCCTGGTTGCTATACCAGGTTAAACATATAGCAGGACCGCTTCTCGTATTTTGATTGCTTGATTTGTCATTAGTGGTTCGATTTTTCTTGATTGACACATCTGAGCGATTGAGGTCGCAACGACCGTCTTAGTACCTTTACCTTAGTTGCTTGGAGCTTTGTGTTATCACATACCGCATGTAGAGAGCGAGGATCACTTTAAGTTTTCTGAACTGGGCATACATCATTGATTTTATCGTTGCATTGCCTTTTCTCGATTCAGCTCCCCTTGGTTTTACAACTAGGGATAAAAGGAAATCGGGACTGTTCATTAAGCGTGCCTTGTGTGGTGGATTTAATTCAGTGACAATCTAACTTAAAATTGGGAATGCTGATACAATTTTGACCAAAAAAGTGACTAAAATTAACCTTTGTTTTCGGAAGAGCAACCCCGTCATTGTATGTACTCCAGACAGAGTGGGTTAGGAAGCATACACTAAGGTTAGAGCTCAAATCCCTAGACATTCCCCTTAAGTCTCCATTTCTAACTCTTGTGATTTGGGAGTTGCAAGGGCCTGCCTTCGACCTTAGTATACGTTCGGTTGTGTAAGCATGTATGTCTCCTTCGAGGTGTGATATTGATCCCGACAACCCGAGCAAATCACCTCATTGATAGGGGGACAGGATCACCGCTGGGTGTAAGGCGGCTCACCTTGTGTGACTGCATAAAAAACATCATTTTATCACTTAAATAAAATTGAAAATATAATGGTAGGACCATGATAAATCTCAATTTTATCAGCATTACATCTATGTTATCTCTTGCTTAAGCAAATTCCTCAAGACTTAGTAACAATTAACTTTAATTAACTTTGTATGTGTTGCAAATAATTAACCCTAATTATTCAGAATTATATAACATATTATAGTACTATTATTATATGTGTTTCTTTATTGTTAAAAAATCAAATAAAAATTAGAATAATATTTTACATAATTAATTTGACATTAAACATAATTTAAAAAACCAAAAAACGAGAAAAGAAAATAAAAATAAACCGTTGTATTATTTTTAACACTTGTTTATTTTGTATGTACAGATGACATTATGTCTCTTTGACTTCTACATGAAAGTTGTAGATATCATCGAGATCTATAACTTTCATGTAAGTCATTTTTTTCTAATTCATCTTCTAAATATTTTTTCTATTTTACTTCATTTTCTTATTTTAAGAATTTTGTGATTGGGCTACATGGCCCAATAAGTTCCCTCCACGTCATCGACCCTTTATTTTTTTCTCTGCCTTTATTCCTGGTTGTCGGATTTCTTTTGATCACTCCAATCAGAGTCATCGCTTCATGCCTTTCTCTGGTCTGTCTAATCGATTCCATCATGTGCTTCATCATCGTTCGCCAGCACCTCCAGTCAACCATCCGATCAAGATCAAGCGTTCAGTAGCTTCTCTGCTTCATCGCATCGGTTCGCCCATCTCTTTGCCAACTTCTCAACTGCCCTATTTCTCACCATTTTCCCAACCACCTCCATCAACTTCCTGGATAACCACCGCATCCATCCTCTTCGACCAACTTCCCTCTTCTTCCTAAACCATTTTATCACCACCAGCCTAACCTCCTTCTTCAACTAGCGGTGGTTGAAACCACTGCCTGGAACTGCCAAGTCACCAACTTTCTCCGCCTCAAAACTCGATCCTCCATCAGCATTAATCGCATCTGTCATCTTGTGAAGAACCCCCGAGCCATCATTAATCTTTCCGTGACAGAGAAGCGGTGAGATTTTAAGAGAAGACGGAGGCTTCTTCAGGCGAGATCCATGAGTATCACCTCGTGATGCAGCAACCCATCACGCTGCTTGAGCTTTATTCGTTCGCCACGATTCTTGAAGCAAAGACCAGGAGCTCTTTAAGCTCCATAATCAAGACCCGATTCATCCTTAATTCCATCCATCTTTTTTTGATCCAGTTCCAGGTAGGTATCTAATCTCAGTTTTCTTTTATTCTCTCCTTTTCATTCCATTTGTGTTCATGTCCTAATTGATGAGATGATTGCACATACATCTTCGCCATCAATCCATGATTCATGTGTGATCAATCGCAGTCCGCATCCATTTCTCCATTTGTGTTTTCATTTCAATCCATCTTCTTATTATGCTCGAACAAGAGACAATCTGGGGCTCGATCATCCATCGCCTACAGCCATCCACTTCACCTCGATAGCATCCTATAAGATTCACCTTGGCATTTAGTATGTTCGTAACCATTTGCAGGTTCTCAATGGTGGGAACTCTGTCAGAGTTGATTTAAAGGTCTATGCCTCTAACGAGCTTCCATCGAACCAGCAATCCACATGCTCTCGTTGAGTATTGAAAGCACCATCTTCTTCACGGGAGCAATGGAAGGTCCTTCGACCTTCATGTCATGGAGAAAAGCACGGAGGAGGAGAAGGTTTGTCGTCGGTGCACAATCTCCTTCGCCGCACGCAGAGGCTGAAGGAGACGAGCTCGTGCAGCGGATACAGTTGGATTAGCTTGCGCGAAATCTGACTGTCCTCAATTTTCCGCATCTCCAAGTTGAAGAAGTTGATCAGATATGTGGTTTGGGTGCCCTAACCAGACCCGAAGCACAAAGGACTGACACATGGACTAGATCATAGACACCCGAACTTGACCTAGCATATGCTCAGCACATGTGAAGTGGAAATTTTACGTCACCCTTTCAATTTCTTTATATTATAGATAAGCCCTTCCATATATATTTTAATTACATTGAAACCTTAGCAGTTTTTTGTAATTGCAATTCAGTCCTTTTTGACCTGTTTGTGATAAAACTTTGTAGTTTTTGTTACACTTATGCCCTTGGATTCAACATTGAATAACTTTTAACATATTTATCTAAATTAAGTGATTTTGGTCTTGTTGGAAAGCTTATTTGATGTTATTAATTTGATATTTTTAATTGCTATTTGTGATCCTACAATCATGCATTGAATTATGGGGACTTTGATTTAGTAATTTAGACCAATAATTGCTCATTAAATTGATGCTTTGATTACATACTAATTGATTAAATGCTCTGTTGTGCCTAAAGTCTTTGTGATCTAATTAGGATCCTTTTAAATCATTATATCATTTATTTATTAATTGGATTAAAGTTTTGATGAAGTAATTCATTTAATGCTCATAAAAGGTTTCATGAATTGGATTGTGCTCTTAGGTTATTCAGTTGACTTGTGCTTTAAGTGATTGATTCTAGTAAAGTTGTTGTTTAATCATGAGCATTCTTGTATGTTGTGCATCTTGTGATCTTGCGTTTTGCATTATCATTTCCTACTTATTATATTTGCATGGAAGTGTTTTGAAAACTTGAATTCATTTTATATGTGTATTTCACTTAATCTGAATAGTCATAAAAAAATTAAAGTGGATCTTCGTAACCTATAATAAATCATAGAATTGTGTGTGTCCTTGTGTTCGACCTGGACTTCCCAGATAAAAATTAAAGCTGAGTCCTCCTAGCGGAGATATTAGATTCGGTTTTGTATGATATGTAAAGTGCTCGTGCTACAACGAATACATATTAAAAGATGCATTTAGTGTTCCATCAAACCCTTGTGATCATCACGGTGTTAAGTTGGTGAAATTAGGGTTTGGTCTTGCGTTTTCTTTTGTGTCTGTCCGTGTATGTTATTCTTCTATGTATATGTACATTTTTGCTTCATTCCTCTTTCATTCCTTCTCGAAGATGTTGGCTCATCGGTTTCTGTACTGACCATCTTCACAATTTCTCTCCTCCATGAACCATCTCTTCGAGACGGTACTCCCACCCCATTCCAACTATGAAGTCGGACCTCTGATCGACTTCCTAGCCTCTTCTTATTCCTTCCAGTGGAACCCTCTCTTTGAGATGGTTTCTCCACAACCACCCTTCTTCCCTCCACCCCACCCCGATTATGAAGTTAGGACTTCGACTGACTTCTCCACTTCTCCGCACTTCTCACCTACCCCACATTCTCACACCCCATATCCACTTCCATCTTTGGTTGATTCACCTTATTGCCGGGCACTTGTTGGAATCCATGAATCATTTGAAGAGAAAGCTACTACTGAGCTAGATGACTGGCAGAGTTACTTACCCCCACACACCTCACTTGATTCTCAGATGAATGTTGGGATAGGTC
Organism: Ottelia alismoides; assembly: GCA_037367405.1. NCBI lineage: Eukaryota > Viridiplantae > Streptophyta > Magnoliopsida > Alismatales > Hydrocharitaceae > Ottelia > Ottelia alismoides. The sequence continues at coordinate 832,816 of JAZKJV010006717.1, forward strand.
AACAATTAACACACGTACATCTTGACTTGACCTTAGGAATTACTTGGTCGATAGGATACATCGAGTGCATAGGACGAGACCTTATAATTTTCCCAACTTGATTGACCTTAAAGATCAAGCTCACCTTGACAATCCATCCGGAAAGCCTAGACATGTATGAATTGGACTCATGAGCTCGGTCTACAAATTTCATGTATATCGAATCCATTATATGAGGCTCCGACCAATATCTGCCATACAGATGTTCTCTACTCGACCCAACACTACATGCCAGAGTCAAGGCATGTTGAGTATGAGACTTTGAATTCTCAATAATATCCTCCAATTGAGCAAAATTCACCCATGATTTATCATGAGGACTTTTTGGAGGATGACATTTCTAGATTTATCAAGAGACATGAATTAATTGAGGACAGGTTGAGAAATGTCACCAACCTGTTGATTTCATATGCTGCCAACCTGGATATGGAAGTAGAAAATAAAATGATTGGATTTAATGTTGAAAACCAAGAGATCACTAGGGGACCCACACACTCTATACAACTAGAGTCAACTCTACCTCCCTCTTCTACTAACCACTTGCCCTCCAATATCGAGTATGCACATTCTCCCACTCCTCCTTCTCATATCAAAAACACTAAAAAAATGAAAATCCTAAAAAAACCAAAAAAAATTGAAAGACCAGAAAATATCATAAAAATGAAAATGAAAATGATTTAAAATAATTGAATCATGTCTTGAGGGAAGCACTCGCTGAGGAATTGATTCTTAAGCTTCCATTAATAAAGGTCATAGATCACTTCCCTGACCTCAAAAGATTTGTGAAGAGTAAATTGATGCCCAAGAGGTTGGGAAATAAGAGAACAAGGATAGAAAGACACCTAGTGTTTATGACCACCTCATTGGTGATGGGGAGAAAGATCAAGAGCCACAGAGTGAAGCGGTTTCCTCGAGTTGAATGTGGAATCAAAGACACCATTTACATACATGCTAGAATCGATAATGACTCATCGATAAATATCCTCCCGACCAGGTGTTTGACAAGCTCAAACTCGAACAAGTTAGGAAATCAAGAAAGGTCGTGCTGATGGTTGACAGATCCATCAAACGGTCGAGAGGAACCATTTCAGTCATTATTTCTTTCTGAGGTGCTCCACTCAGAGTGGACTTTACAGTCATTGATATTGAGCACCCGGGAGAGTTCATCAGTCTCCTATAACTTTTGGGAAGCCATTCTTAGCCTTGGCTAAGGCGATGATAGGTTACGAGACTTCGTAGATCGATTTCCCTGCATTGGGTACACACTGATCGCATATGATATTTGAGGACACACCACAACCCAAGGCAACCAACATAGTCGCTGACAGCCATGCCGATCAAGAGAATGATGAGTCTGATCTCTCTATTGCACCTGAGATACCGACTTCGACCTGAGCATTGTATTAGAGACTCCCCACACAACCACAACTCCCACTGCTTGCATCACCACCAATGTGATAGCTTTGATAGAGGACTCACAACCCGAAGTTATCCTTGAGTCAGATACAATTGTTTTTTATTGTATTGGCCATTTCGATGATCCAGCACATGAAACCACTAATGCCAAGCCAACTGAGAGCACTAGCAACTTAGAAGGAATTATCAGACTCCCCAAGATGAGTTACTGGAGGAGTAGATTGCATGGTAGTTTGGCATTTTGGATGGGAAGATCTAACACCCTTTACACAACAGAGAGATTTTTCAGTGTTCATGTGGGATTCCTAAGGAGGGGTTTGATCTAAGATGACTCCTGTGTCAGGTCGGGAGATTGACTTGTGCAGATTTAGAGGCTATTATTATTAAAATGCTAATTCTCATGAGGAGTTCTGCCAGATTATTAATCCAAAGGTCGAGTCGATCTCCATTTTCACCTTTTGTTCATGACCTTGATATGGAACCCAATCTCATTTCACTTTTGCATTTCATTTTAGTTGCTCAGGGACGGGCAATGTTTAAGTATAGGGGGTTGATGAATCTATGATTCATCACCCTAAAAGATGAGAATAGAGCTTCGTTCCCAAGTAATTAGTTGTATTTCTCCATTTATTATGTATTATTATCACTCATGCACATGTAGATAATATTCACATTTTAGCATTCATAATTGCATGAATATGAAGCCTAAACTCCCTTGTAAATATCACATATATATTACCCATATCTTCCCTTATTTTTATTTATTTTTCACTAACTCGGAATTAAATAAAATCAACTCTATAGTGTATATATTTCCAATACTAATTAAGGAAAAATACTAAAAGAATACTAACTTGTAAATTTACCCAATAAAACCCAAACCCTAGTTTAAGACTAAAAGTTGTAAAATGTGAATATCTCTCTCATACAGTATCCTATGGACCCCTACTCACTTTTGAACTAATGTACATTCATTTACCTACAAAAAAGATCAAATTCAAAAGAATCAGAGTTCATATGTGAAACTTGGATTTCAGAGCCTCATTGTATATTGTACATATTGTCACTAGCAATAGAGAGGGCATTCATTTCAAAAAAATGAGTATCTTCCCATTCCGTCGTGTGTCTCGTCTCCTAAGCAAATCCTCATCTAAAATCTTCCACCTGGCGATGTTTTATTTATCTTCAAAAGGGACACCTCAAATGGTGGTGCCCATTGCTCCCCATGTGCTTCATTTGTAAACAAATTGATCACATTGATAATTATTTCCCTCCAGTGATGCCTCTTGCAAAGAAAACCTACAAGCACCAACTCTCCTCTTCTAACAAGATGGAGGGCAAAGGCACCAAAAAATCTATATGCCATTGGCAGACAAGCAAGGAAACATATCTTCAACAACTCTCAGTATGTAGCTTTGAAGACCCCTTCGGTACGTGTGGCACGTTAAAACAAGCCTCCAACTGGTGGGATGTTTATAACACCCATATGGAGGAACAATATCAGTATGGAATTTCTCGCAGTAAAAAAATCTCCTCCTTAATTGCCTCGTCGTGGAATTTTCGAAAGATATTCATTCAATTGGTTGGGTGAAAGAATGCAAGGCATTGTAGATTGATCCAAAGGCCTTTGGATATTTTTGGAAAATAACCAAGAAGCAAGTGGAGATTTAAACTAACTCATGGGTTTGGTTCACTATGTTGATCCGTTCTTCATGTATTGTGGTTGAAGGCTCCAAGGTCTGATTTTACAAGCAGTCTTCATCGTTCGAGGCCAAAAAGCTGAAAGAGGTTCAATCATATTGGGTGACGGTGCTCATATTACCCATCCACAATCATTATCAATACATTTGCCATCCTTGTGAGAGTGGAAGTGGCTACCACATATAGTATCTTTGAAGCCACCACGCATCCACTCGAGTATAAGACGGCGATCGCTTTCTCCCACTATGACTCTCTGCTTATCTTGAGCAACATCCTCCACATCCTCCAAAATCATATCATATGGAAGACCAAAATCAGATAAATGCATTTAAATGGAATGCGGAGGGAGCGACGTGGTCGGATATAGTGGAATTGGTATCAGGGAAGTTTGACCTGTGTCCTAGAGCGGTGTGGGGATGAGTCTTCTTAAGCGTCCACCCCTTCCAAAATCATCATGGACCTTTTCACCTTCAATCTACCTTTATCTAAGAGGACTCAGATAAAGCCACTATTGAAAATTTGATGCGATGTATGGGACACAAAAGCCAAATTCTTCAGAACAAAATCATGAAGAAGATGGAGATTCTCAAGGACTACTTGATACCACTTATAAGTTCATGACGATCATAAAACAACTACAGAGGGGAGGTGGTTGAACGATGTGTTGACGGTAGTTTAAAACTTTGGTGGAATAATACCAAGCATAACTCAGGTAAACAACTAACAAAGTAAGTACTATGCACATGATGTTTATCTAGAAAATGACCAAGCGAAAAACATGACCTGAGTCACCTGAGTCACCTGACTCGGGATTTTTCGATTAATCGATCCAATCAGTTGCTTTACTGTGAAGTTGAGATATTTATGCAAACGTCTCAACTGTTTACAAAGCTTAAAATATCACAACATTGAATCAGATAAAAAAACAAACAGTGCAGATCAAACATTGCAGTAGTTGTTAAGGGTGAACGAACTCCAATTGTCCTCTGACTTCCTTGGAAATAGCATGCTCCACTAGCTAAGAAACTCCTGCAAACTTAAGGATCAAATATCAAAAGTGAAGGGAGGCAAATAATCCCAGTAGATCATGGAAGCGTCAAGATCAAATCAAATTCAATAAAAGCTGACTTGCCATGCATGTAGTGATGGCAAATGAAATTTTAGAAAACCAATGGAACCACATGGAATTGGGAACCATTATCAATCCCTTCCATCATGATCACTTGAGTTTAGAACATACCTATGAAGCGTGACCTTAATCTATGAGTCTCTGAGTGAAGAGGCCTTTTGCATTAAGGCCACTCCGACGGAGACAACACTTGCGGGTGTAGAGATGACTCACGTATTTATCTCAATCCAATAGATGATATGAATGAGATGATTCCTAATTTCATCGAATGAAGTCATTCTCCTTCTTCAAGATCATGGAGCACCAAAGAAGAAGACCGTCTATGTGAGATTGGTCTGACCAATCTAGTAGCACAACAGTGTGACAATCCACTGAGGCGACAACCCAGCATATGGTGGACAACCTTGGGGTTGGGAATGACCACATGGAGGAGGGGTGGGGAGGATGGATGTGTGAAGGGGGTTCATAACTCCCACATCAAAGAAATACGAAAAATTGTAAATCAAATTTGCATAAAAAGATGTCATCGTATGAACACCAATATAGTGCATACAAAATTTTTTGTTGTAGAACTACACGGTATAGGATACATTTTCCAAACCTTTTTGTATAACCACATGAGTAATAGGGTTACCTTTGAAGCATGAGTCTCTAAAAGAAGAGGCCTCCCGAATGAAGTCTGGTCTGACAAAGCTTCTCTCGTGGACCAGACAATGGCACGCGTTGTCTCTCATGAACTTTGATATAGACATCTAAGGAGTCTTGGAGAGAAGGGGATAACCGAGTAGAGAGTAGTGTACTCCTTATCTCAACTTTCAAGGCAATTATAAAGCATTATTGATCATGGAATATTATTTTTGTTGTTGATATTTTTTGTACCATAAGAGAGAAGTCAAGCCCTCTCTTATACACTAGTGGTCGACGTCCATGGAGAGTCCAACTCTCAACGTCGATGTCCATCATATGGTCCATTTGATGATGGATCAAAGGCTAGGATCAAGTACTAAATCTTCATGCAATAATACTACCATTATCTCATAACTATCATTCAAAATAAACACAACAGAGGAAAGTCCTAATCTCGTTGGACTCTTCACGATGGACATCCACATGGCATCCATGTTGGGCATCCACCTTGTCTAACTATCATTATTTTATTTATTCCATAATCATAATGATATTTTAATCCAATCATCCTTGGATTATTTATGATAATAATCTCTTAATTTATGAATTCAATTCATAAGCCTAATATATAATGTAAATTCCAATTTACAATAATTTTTTCCAGTGTGAAATATATTTAAACATGCCTCGAGATAAAGTGTGAATCATATTTATATAAATATTGATTAATAAATCATTATCCATACTAATCATTGATAAAATCATTCATGTTCACACTATATTTGGATAATTATATCCATGTTAATAACATTTATTGTCATAATATTTATATTATAATGTACGTGTTTTAATCTAATCAAGACTTATGAGCAACTTTCACGGATACTTACATCGATGCGATGATATTGTCCATGTATAGTGGCTTAAAATCTGAATGTCCATCAAATTTAAGGGTTTAAATCATTTACAGAGAAACACATCACACTCTATTTATAGCTCTTGAGCTTATAAATGGGTCATAGTGAGGGTCTCAGCTTCTTTGAATTTCTAATCATTGTCCAGACCATTTGGAGCTTAGAAATGAGTTATGGAAGTGAACCCATGTGACACCCCACTCCTCCAGCTACTAAAATCGATGGAACGTGAGCGTCAGACCTACGATCCAAATACATCCATGATTTCTGATACTCAGCAAGCCGACTTATGCACATTACATTAACATTTGAAATATATAATAACAGAAGAAAAATAGATTAAATGAAATGTAAACTACAACATTCATTCTCATTTACAATATTAATCAAGTCCATGTCCGGAGATACAACACATGAGTATATAATGTGTGTAAAAGCTATGAAATTATCACATTACATTGTCTTCAAAGAAAAATTAAAAATATACAGAAGCCAATAATTATTCTAAGTAATGCACACCCTGTCATGTGCAAGTAAGATAACTAAAAGCTCGATCTGCTAAAAAATCGCTACTGCTCCAGTTGTTGCTTAGCCACAACAGTTGGGTTCACACGATGGTAACGTTATGAGCAATTGCCCAAAACGAGCTAAACACTATAGTCACTAATGTAAGGGTAAGCAAGGTATGTGTACTCAAACTCTCTTTGGTGATACATGCATATATTGTAACAACTGAATTATGTCATGTTATTGTAATTTACATTTGAACACATGTTCACTGATTTCTTTTATTAATTTAATATTCACTTATGAACACTACCGCACTGATCTTAAGATTTTCACCCGTTGGTTATAGTCCACAATGATATAAAAGCAAATATTGATACCTCATCATGAATCATTTCTCGTATTAAGTAGGCATACATAAGTATGCAATTCACGGGCCTTTGCTACATGGGAACTTGACAGACATCTTGAGTAAACCCTCAAGGACCTTTGTTCATCTATAACATGAAAAGATCATAACATGATTTCTCCAACTTCAACCCACATCTCGGAACACCTATCACAATACAAACACTCAAAATAAAATTTGGTGCGACCATACCTAATTTTACTCCAAGTCATAATATTGTGTATAAGCACGGAGTCACTAACGCCAATCACCGCCACCTGCCTACTCCGTCGAGCGATTCCGTATGCAACTGGATTGTTAGGTGCAATGCGTCCCCCAACTCATCCGTTGGGGTCACGTCCTTTGAGGTATCTACCCGAGGCCTAAGGGTGAATGTCCAATCCCTTGAGGCATCTAACTCCACCTACCCAATTACTATAAAATCTCATTCACGAGGATGCCAATTGCAATAATAACAATTAGCTTGTGGGACATTTTAATTGCTAGGGCAAACGAGTATGGCATAGTGATCATATCTTATACTTTAGCCCATAACTTTTATCATCAATAACTATTGTACTATATTAAATTACTTAATTTTTATGCTTAAAAATAAAATGTATCCATTTATTTGGATTTTTAAAATGTATTAACCTATGAAGTGATAGACACGGTTATTTATTGAAATATACAGTTTCTTACAATATATGAAAGCTCGTGGAGTAGGCATTGTTCATGGCTAACTCCACGGGCATTGCTAATTAATTTTCATGGACACTGCACATTAATGTTCAAGCCAATTACATAACAGATATATAAAAAATGCCACGTTCTACGAGAAGAATTCATTAACCCATCGTGAAGGCACATACCCCTCTCCATGTTTTACGTGTCCATCTCGACTTCCTTCACCAACACAACACCCACCATGCTCTTCCATATCATCGCCGCAAATAGAAACACAGCCTCCACTTCTCCACCCCCCCCCTCAATCTCTAGCTCTGGATTAAAGCTGCTCGTAAAGAATGATATGGGGATTACATCTTTTTTTATTCTTTATTGATACCATAAGCTTTTGATCGTGGTGATGGTAGCAAGATTGGAAATGTGAAGCTCCAGCTCGATAATGGTTCATATTCCACGACCACTTATGCCTGAGATCATTATGGTTATGTTTTTCTTTATTCTTCTTGATGTGCACTTCTATGTATATCTATGTTATTTTCTGTTTATGACGATTTAAGATTAAGGAATCAAACCTCTATTGAAAGGCATCTTCACTATGAAACCATCTTACTACTAAGGTGATCTCATGAGTAGATTTCAGGATTTTAGGGTGACTTCATTGCGTTCTCTCTAGGAAAATATATGTGCTCCAAAGGGATATCTTACTAACGCTGCTTTCTTGGAGTAAGCTCTGATTTTGAGTGTTGATTCCAAGGGTTGTTTATTCGATAATGGTGATGAATCCTCACTTAATCACCTTTATTCTTTCATTTTAGCCTTAAATCCATAGCCAAGTGCATGTATATATCATTAATTTGTCAAAATAAACACTGTATAAATTGTACAAAGTACTGTATAAAATACAATATAATCATTGTATTCAATTTCAAAATAAAAGAATAAATGAAGAAAAGAAAAAGAAATGAAGTGTCAAAGACACTGAATGACCCTAGACCTAGTCATCATTATGACTTGGTCGACAATGAATAAAGTAGGGCAGATAGGGCAGAGAAACTGTATAGAAAATACATGGAAAACCACATACAAAACCCTAATTTAATTACCCAAATATTGCTTTTTGGAACCTATTTATTATTTTTACACTTCAAATAATAAAACCCTCAACATGAATATTGTAGATAAAATACAATAAAAATACAAAATTGATTTCACATAAAAATAATGCATAGTGTGCCCGAGACACACAAAATAAAAACCCGAAATAAAAACTTCATGGGCATGTATCTTCTCCATACTATATCAAAATGGACCAAAAATTACTTACATATATAACATTTAATAAGTTGTTTAACGAAGGTGGTTTCATCCAATTTGGAGTTAAGACGCAAAAGTTAGGTTTTGGACCCTCATTGTGCAATATACTTGTATATTATACTCAATATATTTATCCTTTATATTTTTCAATTTCTTATATTTTTATAAAATCATAAAGATTATTTGAAATAGATATCAGTAATTAAAATAAATTAAAACCTTTAAAATAAAGTTAAAATAAATCAATTACATTTATACAAAGATGAAATATACATATATATATACACATATAAAGAATATATAATTAATTAAGTGTACATATTAATTCAAAAAATATAAAAAAATATGTAAACATGTAATTAGATAAACTAAAATTATATAAAATACATGTATATATAATAAAATATATAATACAAACTAAAAATCAAAAAATCCAATGTACATGTATATTTACCTATAATTATACATGTAAATATTAACTCCTAATAGATCATCTAAAAAATAAATTAAAAATATGAATAAAATACTACATAAAATTAAAAACATTTTCTATTTTATAAACTAAAATTAATTAATCCATTCTCTATTTATAAATGAATTTATAATGAATTTTATTTCTCTTTCTCCCGGTTGGTCCACGTGGACAAACCATGGCTTTTCTTTTGTTGGCCTAAGTCAATTGTACTGGCCCGTCCCCACCTCCTTGTCAGACCTCACAGGGGGGCTTTCATCTCCATTTTTCCACGCCATCTCCCACGCCTCCTGCACCTCGAGCCTTCCACTCTTCCATGCCATGTACCTCAGCCACCCTCGCCAACCCATCTCCTTCCACCTACCCTCGCTCCATCAAACAAAACATCACCTCGAACTTCACCACTCCACCTTGTATAAAACTGCATCCTCTTCTTCATTTTGAGGTTCGGTCACTTATACGCATGTTCTAAGCCCCTCAGACCCTCTCAACGTCTTCAACTTGGTGACAGCAACCAGAGGACGGGCTCTACGGCGAGGAGGAGAGGTGGAATAGCTAAATCCAACCATTGTCGGAGAAACCTCCGCCAGGTCCAGCCTTCGTGGTCTTTGTGTCGTGTTGAGGACCCTTTCTTTGCATTATAGGTTATTTTATATTCTAGGAGTAGTTTTCTACTTTTAATTTCAAGTTTCATGCAGAAGATTAGGTTAATTAGTTAATCCCTAATTTGACCTGGAAGCTTCATACCAAATTACATTGTTTCCGACAGTTCACGTGCTCGTTATCTAGCTCACATCGAACCTCTTAGAGTTCTCCACATTTTCCATGTTGTGACCAACCTGAATCCTTATGTGGTTCGGTAAATCAAAGCTCCTCTTCCTCTCCACACCAGAGCTCATCGCATCTATCCTTCTAAACTGCTCTTAGCTTCAGTTTTGGGTTGAGACGACTCGTCTTGAGTCATTTCACCTTTTTTGTGCAGGAGCCATGTCCTGAAGAGGCATCTAGAGCTGATTCAAGCACCTAGAAGTGCTCCAAGTCGAGTTGTATTGTCTAAGACCCCAGGTCCCATTCGAGGGGACCTGGATCCCATATGAACCTACCTACAGAAGTCGTGGTCACCACCAAGTTGCTAGACCTCTTGGCATGAAGAATCGACATTGGAGGAGGGTGCAATCAGGGAACGAAGCATTGCCGGTGTTGTGTTTTTCGTGTTCATCTGACAAGCCCCAACGCCGTTAGATCTAAGACACGAACTAGATATAATCTAGGATATTGAAGGAGAAACAAATTGAAGCCCACCCCTGTCGTGCCATCGACTTAAGTGAAGTGACATGGCACACGCCCAACTGTTCATCTCCGCGCACGTGGTGGGTAAATTGCATTAAAACCACCTCCTTCGTTTTGCATTTCCCAAATAGTACACTAAATATTCTACTACGTGTACAATTAATTGGGAAGATTGTAGCAAAGCCCCTACGCTTTATATTACTTGTAAGTTAGTTTAGTGCCAGCTCAGCTCACGCGGCTCCCCCACGTGAGTTGGGTATTTTACACGTGCACCCCTCTGACTTTGTGTATTTCCTTTTAATATATAAAAATTAAGTTGACGTTCAAAAGTATTGATGTTTTTGCATGTACCCCCTGTCTTTAATGAATATTGCATAAATCCCCTTGCTAGCTTGATGTATTTTCATCATTGCTTTTGTATTTTCCAAAAATAGCAATTGTACTCCCAAATTATTATGAAAATGATAGGATTATGTGCCTGGTTTATTTCCCTTTCACGCCATATATTTGATTATGCATTTTTCATGCATTTTCTATTTATTAAAACTCAAAAATAGCACATAAATTTTTTATTTGCCTTAAAAAATACACATATATATAATCCCCTCTATAATTTCGAAAAAAAGACCTACTTTTATTATGGTATTTTATAGAGACAGACCAAAAATCATGAAAAAATGACAAAAGAAAACACTAAAAATCACAAACCCTAGCTAACCTTAAAATTTTGTAAAATGTTTTTAAAAACCCCAAAAAATTAGTTGTATATCCTATATTTTTATTTATACATATTAATATATATATATGTATATATATATATTAAACTTAGTTTTGAAAAATTTTGACTTTATTTAACATTTTTAAATCTCAAAATAACGTGACCTATTTAAAAAGTCCCCTATTTTGCATATTTTGGACTTTAAAAATTAGAAAAACTACCCATAAAAATCACAAAAATAAAAGAAAAATACAAAAAAATAGAACTTGACAATTTGTATCTATATTTATAATTATAATACCTTATATTGTATTATACCCTTATATATGGTTATATATAATTAATATTATTAGTAATTATTATAAATACCTTATAAATATTTCAAATCCCTTTAAAAAAATAAAAGGAGCGTTCTTCCTTGTAGTTTCTATTTTTTATATATTTATTATATTATATATATTAATTATATTATACATATCACATATATACAACCTTATATATAGCTTTATTATATAATTTAAAAAAGAAGTTAAAATTAAAAAATAATAAAAAGAAAATAAATTTTATAAAAATGATATATAATTAAAAACCCCATAAAAATGTAAGTAAATAAAGAGAGTGAATATTGTATAAATATATATTATTATTTTTCATTTTTCATTTATAAATAATACACCTGCTACACCGACTTGTTCCCTGTGTTCGACACCCTACCTCTTGTCCAATATACACATACATTGTAGGGTTATAAGACATTTTGATCCGTGCACACTTTGATTTCATTGATTGATTTTTATATTGTGAGTTAATTGTTGAATTTAGTTGAGATTTTGTGGGTTTTCATGACATCGATTGTCGGTCCCATCTTGTGTGGACCACAAGACCGTCCCTCGAACTTTCTCGATTATTTCAAATGGTTTATGGATCAATTTGGGATATTCTGGTGTGACTTTTGGAAGGATGGTTTTTTACAAAGGTGGAGTCAAAGAAATTCTACTGGATAGCATTTTCTTACCATATATATTGCGTGGATAGAGTCATAAAATTCTACTTAATAACATTTGCTTATATAGATATGTATTGCATGGGTGGAGTGTGGATTAGCATAGAGATTGCTTTTGTTATAGCTCCTTTGTAGCGGTGTTAATATTTTTTTATTATATGTCAGTGTTTATTTATTGGTCGTGTATACTTTTCATTACATGTTTACGTGTATGCGATGAATTTTTAAGCGAATATTTTAAAATGTACTCGTTGTAATATGACCACTAAGCAATCTATCAGAATCAAGTGAAATCTCTACTAGAGTGACTCGGCTAATTTTTTTAGGCAAATCCGATGTCTAACTCAAGGACACGAGCAATTATCTAATTTAATATAGGTGTTAAATATTCAATCAAGTGAATGATTAATGTAATCTAGGTCAAATTATGCAACAGAATGCATGCATGTATTTTTATCTGATTTTAAGATGCATTTAAATTAATTGCTACAAAATGATAATGATGATACACAATACATATCATACAAATACATAAAAAAGCAACCTATGGTCTGGATTAAGTGATAAATCAACTAGAGTAATTAAGCAAAGTAATACCCAAATTTCTACTCTATTAAGAAGCTCTGCCTAGTTCATTTAATGCACCATGTTATCAAGTTATAATTGTTCTCAAGTTTTGACAGTTCCTTAACCTAAGATTAAACAAGAAATTATTTTTAGAATAATGGATTCAAATATTCTAATTAAATTTTATTGATTTAAGGTTAATTAAGTGTCAATGATGCATTAAAATAATAAAAAAATACAAATAGGGCAATTTCATCAAGGTTTAGAATCCACTATACTTCTTTGTATTTTATTTTAAACCTCACATATCACATTAGAGAAAGAAGTACATCGCAATAAAGAGCTTTGAGAGACCTTTAAAATGATACCAGATTCATTAATTTGGATACTCGGTTCACAAGTTGTTCAATTTTAAATGTATGGTCCTAAATGGAAAGAAACTTCAATGACAAATACCTAAAATCTTACAAATAGGTCATCATAGGGGTACAAATGCTATAATAAAAGATGTTTGGGCTAAAATACAAATAAACCAGCATAATTGGACTTATCTATAATATTAAAAACATGTTGGGTTAGGCACAAAAATTCACCATACCACATGAGGCGAATCACGTGCGTCTAGGCGCGGTTAGCGGGCGATGGCTTAGGTTGATGCGGGCATATGTCAAGAGATGAAAACAGACGGATACAGACACGGATATAGGTATTATCGTATACTTATCCGTTTTTTAATACGAATACGAATGTGGATACAGATATTGATGGAAATTAAAACTATCTTCCCATATCCTTAAAATACGGATACAGATGTAAAACGGATACTAATCGCATACAAGTAATGTTAGAAATACTATATATAATCGATTTAAATATATATGAATTGGATGGAAAACAAGATATAAATTTAGTAAATGTGTTTGCATCATAAAATTTATATAAATATGGAAAAAGAAGGTATACAATTATGTTATATATGGTTAAAAATAAATATATGACTATATTTATATACGAAAATGGATATATGGATGCATATACGGATGTTTGCGAATATCAAAATGATAACCATATCCGTACCCATTTTAAAACGGATACAGATATGGGTGTCAAAATATGTATAAAATAGATACAGTGAGGGATCGGATACAGATATATCCATAACCGTTTGCATTCCTATGTATGTGGCTTGATCTGGTGCTTCGATTGCTGCTTGGGGATGTCTGAGGTTGTAGGTTGGATATGATCGATGTGGCAACACTTGTACTGTTGGATTACGCCCATAGGACCTCATTTGACGGCACTTGTACGTAGGTGCTTCTCCTCCTCCATTCTGTAGCGGAATAGCCAGGACTCTAGCGACGCACTTCTTGCTCCTTCTTGTTTCTATGATGTGACTGAGGGTCCTAAGCATGTCGTTGTTGACCTAGAGAAGATGATGATTGTTGAAGGAAGCTATGAGGATATTTGTATTGTCGAGTCGATGATAGATGAACAGAGTAAAAAGCAGGAGATCATAGCCAAGTGAAGATCTCTGATCAGTGACGGTCTTTGATACATGCATGATTAGTTGACAAAGCCGATACACTAGTTTGGCTCTGTAATGAATGAGATGGTTGGAGAGCTCAACGAAAATGGAACGAGGCAGAGCCCTAGATTGGGTTCTCCTCTTTGCGTGAGGATAAATGGATTGAGTGGATGATATGATTTGGAAGGGACCGGTGCGATCTAGATGGTGAGCGAAGTAGATGCGACATTATTTAGTTGGGGATCGTATCATATGTTGGAGAGGGTGAATGTATGAACAGATAATAAAGAAAAGAAGAAGAACCTTACCTAGAATAAAACAATGAATGGGTAAGAGCGAAGAAGGGTAGAGGATGGGCACGGAGTGGAGTTCTATGAATTATGGTCATCGCTTCACATCTTGGGCTAGAGGATGAAGCTCAATCAACCACGAGCAGAGGCTGAAACACGACCTACTTTGGCTGAGTATCTCGCTTGAGAAGACCTCTATCTTCGCTCTCTCTCTCTCTCTCACACATGCGCACACCAACTGTCACCAAGGAGAAGGATAGGCTTAGAGGTATCTCGCAAGAGCGGCGGATTCCCTTTTCTGTTGTTGGAATTTGGTTTTTGATTGAAGAAGAATGGTGGTTGTAGGAGGTTTTTTAGGTGGTTTCAACCACCGATGGGGAGAACACGTGAGGGAAAAGACAATAGATGAAGGTTATGTGAGGGAGAGGATGGTGACAGGAAGAGATAAGTGTCAGAGTTTGGCGAATTGGGCACAGGAAGCTGTGGCTAGAAGTTGGAGAAGGAGGGAAGTCACGAAGGGACATGACTCTTGTTAAGAGGAGGTTAGAGATAGGAGACGACATCCTTACCAACTGATTAAGATTGAAGGGACCACATTTGGGAATGCATCAACGGCCCAGATCACATCTAATCAAAGGATTAGATGGTCCGGATCAGGGCGAGTGATCAAGGTTAAAGATCGTCTGATCAAGATGATCAGACGATCCAAAAAATAGGGGGCTTGAATGGGGCCGAACTACATGGCTGAATAGGGGAGAGCATGTCGCCCAATAGGAATTGAGAGACATAAATAAAACAAAGATAAATATAAATAAAATTGTTAAGGGCTTCAAATGAAAAAGCGTTCAAAATGAAAGTTGTAGATCTTTTCAAGATCTACAATTTTATGTAGAACTCAAAGTTAAATTATAAGATATATACATAAAAGTTATTTTTGTAAGTATTTTTTAAGAAAAAAATACTTCTTTTATTTTTGTTATTTTTTGTATTTTTATTTATGGATCATGTTAAATAAAATAGATACAATATTAAATTAATATTTATTTGATTTTTAATAATAAAGAAATACATAAAATATAGGCATTGGAATATATTTATTTATATATAATAATTAGTGTTAATTTTTTACACAAGGTCAGTTGTTAAAGTGAGTTAATTAAAGGTTATGCTAATAAAATTAGTTAAGTTAGAGGGCTAATAAATCAAACTAATGATGATAAATCATGGATTTATCACCCCTAAATACTTAAACTTTGTTAGTCATCGAGCAAATAAAGAATGAATAAGTTAGTTGAATCCTTGATTGAGCATGTGAATATACAAGACTTGATTCTAAGAACCATCAGTTTTAGTGATCCTAAATTTCTAAGCTGAACCAAGCGCTAGTCAAGAGGAATCCAACTTCCCCGATTAGTAAACTCTCTCTGTATACATAAGTAATAAGGAGCATGGCAATTAGTGCTGACTGCATTTACATGAGTAGAGTCGAAATGTCACTCAACGTTCCAGTCCAAGAGACTCTCCCAGTGACTCAATACTCAACACTGGGGACTAAATATATTCTTGCATTCAATCCATCGTTCGTTAGCTATCATACATAAATGGGTATATGGAAAGCCAGTTGATGGAGGGAATAGGTTGTGTCTTTCCATCTCCCCCTCTCATAGGAACAAAGATCCTCTCGAGTGCCTTGTTAACTCAACACATGTATTTTTGGTATTGATCATTGTGTTCGTCAAGAGAGTATTGAGTCGTCAGCACTTGTTTTCATGGGAATGCATCGAGATGTGTTTCTTTTGAGTATCTATTATACCTTGGACACCCATACTTATATCACTATACGATGCAAAGCCCTTTTTTTAGGCTAGTCCGACTCATAAAAGCCTAAAATGTTGATCCAAGTGGATAATTTGAAAAGTTGGGAATGTTCGCCTTTGGTGGACCTCTTTTGAATATATCTTTGTAATGTAAGAGATTTTCTTTCTCTTTCTCTTTCTCTTTCTTTTATTTTTGGTTAGCTCCACTGCTTTTACCAAGTTGGTGTGCACTAATTAACATTTTTATCTAATTTCATCACACTTAGCACGTAAGTAAATATCATAAGGTAAACAAGAACTAGTTCCTATACTGGCTAAATTACTAACACTCAAGTTTCATGAAGCCTTCATTGACTTTATCCCATCATCGAGCATCATTAGGTCGGGTTCAAACTCAAATCCCCTATCACAGTTCCTCAAGTGAAACCTTAACTCATCACATCATATCTGCAGTCGTGCATGTGAGGTGTTGATCGTATTCTTTAAGATAGAGATTAAGTTTGCGATATAGCAAACATACTTTCAAACTAAGTATGTGTAAATTATTAAGTCTCAAACCCTAAGGGCTAAGGCTTGTTAACTCTGAATCTTAGGACCCCATAAACCAAGTGTTCTTCAACTCTTCAAGTCTTGTGTGAATGTGTAAGTGTAAGGGATTAAAAACATCTTATTTAGTTAGTAGTTTTGTGGTTTTATTTTATATATATATATATTTTATTTTCTTTTTTTTTCGTATAAGTATATATACAGAAAATAAGACATTAAGACATCAAAATAATTTGTACCCTTTTCAACATAATTTGTAAAATATTTGTACAAACCAATGTCAAATAGATATAAAAATTTTCCAAACATTTTACAAACTATTTCTACATACATTTTCAAATTCCCATACCCATAATAATGATATACAACATATGTAAAAGTATGAGCTATGAATAAAGTATATATGCCATACACACACATCCCCATATACTTAACATGCGCTATGTCCTCATGGCATAAAGTGAAATAAAAGACATAGCTCGTACTATGTATAAAGAGGAAGAACATTACGAGGAAGTGAAAATTGTATGACCCCCTCCCCCCTTAGATTTTAAATAGTCTGAGTCAGGAGTGAAGTACGAATACACTGGGTACAAAAGAATAGAAATAGAACAACTAAGAAAACATGGGCCCAACCCCCAAAGGCTGAAAATAGCCTAAGTGAGAAAAAGAAAAGAAAGAATATATCGGCTGAGAAGATGACTACAAAAAATCTACCCATCTCATCATTGTCCTACTACAACTCCTATTGTAAAATCCGATGCATTATTCATGATCTCAAAGGGAAGAGACCGGTCAGGAGCTTGTAAGATATGTGAATCCATTATCTTCCTTTTCAACAACTCAAAGGCCTCCAAGCGTCTGTGATCGATAATGAACTCAATGCCCTTTCCTAAGAACTTAGTCAATGGTTGGACACTCTTTGAAAAGTCTTTGATAAATCTCCTATAAAATCCAACATGCCCTAGAAAAGAACAAACAGACTTAGCACTGGTTGTTGGAACAAGTTTCTCGATCACATCCACTTTGGCAGGGTCTAACTCCGCTCCCTTTTTGGGGATGACATGCCCCAACACAATACCTTCATGAACCACAAAATGAATCTTTTCCCGGGAAAGCACTAGATTCACTAATGAAGAAGCCATTCATCTACCTTATTCTCTCTTTTGTCATAAATCCCTAACAAAACACTTGTAAATACAACTAACTTGTACTAATTAGCATTCATGATTTGTCTGTAATTAATCTGTACTACTATATAAATATATGTCTTTAAATCCAAATAAAAGAATAAAGAAAAAAATTGAATTATCAAAGATACTGAACAATCCTAAACCCTGAGACCAAGTCAATATTGATTTGGTCGACAAGGAATAAAGTAGGGGGTAAGGGCCAAATACTGTACATAAAAACCCTAATTATTCATCCCGTAAATTCTTGCTTTTACAATGTTTTATTCTTTATTTAATACACCTCAAATAATAAAATGTTCAACATGAAACTTGTACATATTGATATATAGAAAATAATAAAAACAATAGACAAAAAAATGACACACAATGCGACTTATACACGTAGATGAAAAGGTTGCAAACTGAACTTACCAGATCAATATATTCTCCATATGAATATAAAATTTACAAAACTCACCTCCATTGTATTTCGAATTAGATAATCTATCTATTTAAGGTGGTTTCATTAAAAAGGGAGTTAAGATACAAAAGACGATTTTCTAGGCCATCGTTATACAATGTATATGTATATAATATTCACATATTTTTTTCCTTGCATTTTTACTCCTTTTATATTTTTAAATAATTGTAAATATCATTTAAAACATATTAAAGTCATAATCACAAAATAAAACTATTAAAAAATATAAAAATAAACAATACATTATAATATATAGGTAAACTATACCTATAATGCATATACATACAATTATTTATTTATGTAAATAAAATCATGAAAATAAAATAAAAATCTATAAATATGTATTTATTAATGTTATGAATATATAAATTATGTAAATATGATATTAAGTACTAAAAATGCAAAAATAAAAATAAAATATCTAGAATATAGGTAAATATACCTATATATATACACTTGTAAAAACTAACACCTAATATATTAAGGTATATAAGTAAATAAAAATCACAATAAAATATCTTATTAAATAACAAATATTTTTTATGTTTTCAATTTTATTTAATTAAATCATTTTCTATTTTATGTTTATTTTTTATTTATTTTTTTGTTTTTATCTTGTAGTGGCTGATGTGGACCAAACAGGTGCAAGTTTTTGTTGACCTCGGTCAATTGTGCCATACTTTGCCAACGACCTGTCAGAAGACACTTACCATCCTAACTTCTCCAAATTTTTGAGCATGATTCACTATTCGATGAGGCTTGATTCCTTTATGAAAACTATCGCAATACAATGCCCCATCACACCATAACCCTAGAGTGATCAGAGATTCATCGAGCGAATAAAAAATCTTAGATCATGTGACCCTCCTCGTTTGGCTATAAAATGACATCTCCAACTTCTAATTCGAGTTTAATCAATCTATATCCAATGTTATCCCTCTTAATCGAGAGTTGGAGAGGAGACCATGTGACATGAGGCATTCCCCGTGATTTAGAGGCGAGGACAATGTGACTAGGGGATGTTCAACCCTTTGCAGGATCTTGCTCTGTCGACCTTCGATCCCAAGACCTTCTGGCCAAGTCAACACCTCTTTTCTTTTGTTTTAATTTCACCTTTAGATCTTTAGTGTAGCTGCACCTTTAATTCCTTCTAATTTCATAGCAATCATCAAAAATTCCAAAAACACAGTACGCTATAGCATTAGGCCCGGTCCCTATGTTTACATTTCAATCTCCATCGTTACGCCTCGTTGACCACCTCATCTCTTTCCCCCTCGTTGCTATACTATTTCACAGCACCCCTCCATCCTTGATATTGCACGGATCGAGGAATCACGTCTCCTCTCTACCGCCATCATCGGAGACCATCCCCTCTCACCTCATCTGCTACCATTTCCCATCAAAATCAGGTCGAGGGGCATCACCCACGATCCCTGAAGTTTTTATGTAGGTTTGAGCCTCTGGGACCCCCATCCGGGGGGTTCGATCAAGGACACCCGCTCCAGGTTGCTCGACCTCCATACCTCCTCTCAGCAAGGTCTGGAACATTTTGAAGGTGTCAATCGGTGCAAGGCCATCAGGAACATTTTGGGACCGGTGTGAGATCTCCAAGTGTTCTAAAAAGCACTCCAACATCGAACAAAGCATCCATGTTGGGTTGTTATCCTTATTCCTCTAGGCCATTAAACCATCGCCCGATAAGGAGCCTGCTCCAGATAGCACAACCATCATCGGATCTTGCCCATTATCCACCATTTGATCCATCGTTGGATCTAGTCAGGGTCAAACATCCGTAAATCGGTGTAGGTGCACCTTGGTCATCGATCGAGCTTAAATGATTCACTTAGAACTGTTAGAAGGTGCGTACTTCTGGGGTAATTTGCATCTAACCCCTTGAACCTTTTGTATTACTATTTAGTATTGTAAAAAGTATATCACATGCAATATTCTAGTAACAATTGCACATAGGACCTTGAACTTGTTGAACATTACAAATTAGTCCTCCTATCGCATGTGTTGTGACATATGAGGCACTGTGACTATTGCTTGTGTGCCCCTTGTATTTATGGGAATGGTTAGTAAATGAAGTTTATGTTTCTTAATATTACAAATAGGTCCCTAAATCTGTAACATTTTTATTTACTGTATTTTGATCGTATTAAGTATTTTATTTCCCCAAAAATGGTAGGAAAATTAATGTAGATGCATGATATCATGTTTGCTTACGTTTAATTTTTAATTTGGTATTTTAGTTAATTTTTCTATTTATTAAAAATCTAAAAAGATGTATTTTCTTACTGTATAAATATGAAAACTCATAAAATATAAAATCATTTCCAAACATTCCTAAAAAAAATACATTATATATTATTATATATTATGCCACATACACAAAAACCACTAAAATACAAAAAATAAAACCAAAAAATAATAAAACTCAAAAATCTTCATAAAAATCAGCAAACATTCTCTAAAAATCAAAAAATATTTCTTTCTATTTGTGATTTTTATTTATATATATGCTATATATTAAAAATAGTTTAGGTTAATTTCGGACTTATTTATATTTATTGAACCTAACAAATCTTGTATAATTCTTCTGTTCATAGTTTTATAATATTTATTACTTAAAAATAAATAAAAATTCAATGAAAATTACCAAAAATAGAGAAAAATATAAAAATCACAAAAAGATCGTACATGTATTCTGAATATGTTTCGATGTATTTAAAAATATAATAAATTCTATTTACTATTTACTATATATACTATATATTACTTATATAACATATAATATCATACCATTATATATAATTATATATCTTATTTTAAAAACTAAAAAGAAAATATTTTTTTTGCAAAATCTAAAAGAAAATTAAAAATTTAAAGATTAAAAAAATAAAAATATAAACAATTAAAAATTCATAAAAATTAAATATTAATTAAAACTCACAAAATTAATTAAAAGAATAAAAAAGACAAAAAGAAAATAAATAAGAAGTTAGTATTAATTAACAATAATTAGTAATTAACCTACCTCTTTTTGCTCCATGTATTTGACCTCTACACTACTTACACCTATACACATCCATTGTAGAGTTCTAATAAAGTTTAACTCACATATACATCGCATTGATTCATTTTATCATATTGTGGGTTAATTGTTGGTTGAATTGAAGATTTGGTCAACACAATGATTGTCAATTTAGCTTGTTAAGCTGATAGATCAAAAGACCTCTCACCAAATGGCACTATTGTCGGGGAGTAACGTGGTGTAGCTTATATACAATGTGTTTATTTTCTTTCATTATTACCGTATTTATTTCTGTGTACATATTATGTTTATCTGTTCTAATCGTGTTTCTTTGTTGACTTTGTTGCGAGTGCTCGTGGAGCGAGGGTGGTTTTCTAGGAGACCAAGGCACCTAAGCGAGGCAGAGGTCGGCGTATTCTCAATAGGCCGGTAGGAGAGAGCAGCAAACCGAGCAGGAGGCTGAGTAGAGCAGTGTGGCATTAGCATGGTTTAGGTTTTTTTTTGTATGAGAGAGACATTATTATTAATTATAATAATGCATGACACGCTGAACACTTGAACTATTCGAGCCTATTTTACCAAGTGTTTGTGCACTTGGGCCCGCAAGGTTTTTTCGTATATTCATCGCCTTCTTCACTTTTATTCCCCCTATTTTCCCTCTTAATTAATTTTGTTTTCATTTATTTGTGTTTTCATACTTTTTTTATTTTACGTCTTGTGTGAACGAGCTCTTAGATTTATTCCAAAGACTAATTATACTCATGTACCTAAAGTTCTTTGATACGCTTGGACTTAGTCAAATTAAGCGGTGCTTCACGCTAATAACAATTCAAATCTTAGGTCGATTTCATTATTGCATTTCACGTAGTGTGAATTTAAAAATTCTGTCTAGCATCCCGTACGGAGAGAGTTGGGCTTGCATTACATTTACAATCTCTCCCTAAGTTCTGATTACTTAGGATAAATAAAGAATCAAGCAAATTGATAGGCCTTTGCTTTGAAAAATGCTAAAAAGTGAATATCAAACAATCATAAAAAGGGTATGCTAAAGAAAAACTTGATCATAATTAAAATTCATCAATGGACTTCATTGTATTGGGTTCTTAACCACATTGTATTTAGGTATACCCCGTACAAAGTGACGCACGACCCTTAAGGAATAGAGTCCAAATCACATCTTGGATATTTCATTGAGTATCGACTGGATTCATGAAGTATTGACGCTTCTATCGGTGCATGGGTGAGTAGGGTTTATGATCATCGAATCACCCTATGTTAATTGTGTTGAATTGTTGTTGTAGTCAGGTCATCTGGATCAATCAAAAATCAACCACATGAAAAATCAATCAAATTAAAGTGAATGTGGTTCCATGTATTTTTAACCTAGGCAAGCCCCAAGGTCGACTCAAGGAGGCAAAGGAACAACTTAGGGTTCAATTTATCCTATTTAATGTACAATTTCGAAGGAGATTTTCTTGTATTTTATATGCAAAAGAATGCAAATGCAAAATGCGAAGGAACTTGATTTTGAAGGGGAAAAAACAACTTAGACCAAGTATGTTTTAGTTCAAAACTAGGTAAAATTAGGCAAAAAGTATTTGTCATGTGAACATTGTTCAATAGTTTTTAAGCAATTTCAGGAACAACATGCATGCAAAAAATATGAAACTTGGATAGAAGCTTAAATATGATGAAATGTACTTACATTGTTTTTTAGAATTTTTTATAATATATTTTTATATTTTTTATTGAAATAGAATAAATATGAGTAATTAATTCTTAATAAATCCACAATGAAAACTCGCATCAAACCAAAATTATCTCAAATAGATATTTTAACATGCCATATAGGAAATTGAGTCCGTGCAAAAATATTATGTATGGACCTAATTAAAAATCAATTACGAATTTTACTATATGGATTATTTCAGGAACACGACACCTCCAATTTCATTGAAATGCTAACATAAGTTAAAGCACAATTAAACGCGCAATCTACACATTTATGAGAATTTTTAAACAAGCAATGACTCAATATGATTTTCAGAGCACAAACGAGTAAAATACCAATGAATTTAATTCTCTGAATTTTAGTAGATCAACTCAAAATCATAAAATTATAAATCATATCTATTCTGGTAGAGAATGAAATGATGAACATCAAGATATTTTTGGTTTAACAAAATGAGTAAACATGTAGGTCTACAATCAAGCTTAAGTGTAGGGGCCTGACTACAGTATTGGAATAAATATTCAACTAGAAAAGTTGTGCCTAAGAGAACTTCTTCAATTACATATACTTTCAGACATTGTATGCAATTTGCCCAAAAGAAAGTGGGGTTGAGGGTGCTCTGCTGATGACATTTTCCCTCCCCCCCCATCTTTTCAAATCTATGCATATTACGATGGCGGTTGGTGCGCGTAGGAGCAGTGGCAGTGTACGGACGTGTGCGGGCCGCACGAGGCGGAGGGAGAGCAGCTACAAGGTGTGGCGACGATGGTGGGCAGCGACTGGAAGAGGGTGTGGTGATGTACAAGGGGGTGACCCCGCTGCTACTGCACTCGGTGAGGTTGTGTGGTGATCGAGGAGAGAAACGAGTAGCGGTTGGAGCTATTATGTGCGAGTGTGTGTGAACAGAAGTAGCAACAAAGTGTGTGTTGTGTGGGTGTGGGTGTGTTGTATGGGTGTGTGCGTATGTGAGAGAGGGGGTGGAGGAGAAGTAGAGAGTAAGAAGAAGAAGGAAAGGATGAGGAGAAAGGGGAGAGATTTTTCAACTTGAGATATATCTTAGATTGATGGAGGGAGTCACCTAGGAAGGTGCTAAAAAAACATCGGTCGTTGCTCGAGGGTGTGGTGTTGCCCGAGCTCGAGCAACTCTATGTGGAGGTAGTTGTAGCTGAAGGTATGTTGCCTCTTGGATCTTGTTGGAGAGAAGGCGGTCATCACTCGACCATAGTTATCTCACTATCACGATTCACGGAGTCAACTCAGGTAGCACAAGCTCTCTCTTGCATAAAGGCAGATCAGAGGCTTGGGTTGAGGCTCGAGTTGAGCCTCTGGTAGTCACCAAACTCCCCTAACCAGGAGGCAGTCACCGAACTCCCCCAACCATGGGGAGCATCTTAGACGGTCATGGAGATGGCCATAACATGGCCGGAGACCATGGGTTGACACCAACGATGAAGGTTTTTGTAATCTCCCATCAACTCCCTCCTCTCTTGATACAGGGTGAGGATGACCAGACTTTCACAGGTGGAATGGTGGACAGGGCGCACGGTCGATGGAGATGGTGATTTTATAAGAGAAACTCGATGATTACATGAGCGTGAAGATGATATTTTGTAACCACAATGAATACCCTAGAAGGCGAGTCGAGGTGCTTAATGACAACAAGAATAGGTTTAGTCAGGTCACCAGGATCAATCAAAAATCAACCACATGAAAAATCAATCAAATTAAAGTGAATGTGGTTCCATGTATTTTTAACCTAGGCAAGCCCCAAGGTCGACTCAAGGAGACAAAGGAACAACTTAGGGTTCAATTTATCCTATTTAATGTACATTTTCGAAGGAGATTTTCTTGTATTTTATATGCAAAAGAATGCAAATGCAAAATGCGAAGGAACTTGATTCTGAAGGGGAAAAAATAACTTAGACCAAGTATGTTTTAGTTCAAAACTTGGTAAAATTAGGCAAAAAGGTATTTGCATGTGAACATTGTTCAATAGTTTTTAAGCAATTTCAGGAACAACATGCATGCAAAAAATATGAAACTTGGATAGAAGCTTAAATATGATGAAATGTACTTACATTGTTTTTTTATATTTTTTTATTATATATTTTTATATTTTTTTACTGAAATAGAATAAATATGAGTAATTAATTCTTAATAAATCCACAATGAAAACTCGCACCAAACCAAAATTATCTCAAATAGATATTTTAACATGCCATATAGGAAATTGAGTCCGTGCAAAAATATTATGTATGGACCTAATTAAAAATCAATTACGAATTTTACTATATGGATTATTTCAGGAACACGACACCTCCAATTTCAGTGAAACGCTAACATAAGTTAAAGCACAATTAAACGCGCAATCTACACATTTATGAGAATTTTTAGTCAAGCAATGACTCAATATGATTTTCATAGCACAAACGAGTAAAATACCAATGAATTTAAATATCTGAATTTTAGTGGATCAACTCAAAATCATAAAATTATAAATCATATCTATTCTGGTAGAGAATGAAATGATGAACATCAAGATATTTTTGGTTTAACAAAATGATTAAACATGTAGGTCTACAATCAAGCTTAAGTGTAGGGGGGCTGACTACAGTATTGGAATAAATATTCAACTAGAAAAGTTGTGCCTAAGAGAACTTCTTCAATTACATATACTTTCAGACAGTGTATGCAATTTGCCCAAAAGAAAGTGGGGTTGAGGGTGCTTTGCTGATGACATTTGCCCTCCCCCCATCTTTTCAAATCTATGCATATTACGATGGCGGTTGGTACGCGTAGGAGCAGTGGCAGTGTGCGGACGTGCGCGGGCCGCACGAGGCGGAGGGAGAGCAGCTACAAGGTGTGGCGACGATGGTGGGCAGCGATCGGAAGAGGGTGCGATGATCAGTGACGTCCCTGACATTTCATGGGCCCTAGGCAAAAGAGAAGAAAAGGGCCCCTATAAAAATAATTTATTTTTTAATTTGTAAATTTCTTATAAATAAAGTTCTTTAAATTTTAAAAAGAACTATATATGTTTATGATCAATGAGCATCAAACAATAAGTAATGAATTTTATTAAATTATAAAAAATAATTTCTACAATCGAAATAGATATCTATGGATATAATGCAACTCAAGGAACATAAGTACAAACAAAAGCTAATGGGAAATAGCTAGCAAAAAAATGTACAGCGTTGATTTTTTAAGTTAGGATTTTTTAGAATGTTCAAGCACAGAAGCACATATCTATTGACTACAATAACAAAAATATTTAAAAATTAAGAGTTTCATCTCTTAATGTCTATTTTCCATATCATATGAGCTGAAAAAAATATGGTTAGAGAATAATAATATTCAAGCAAGAAGCACTAAACAATTAATACAATAAAAAATAAACATGATTTAAACAGACAATAAAATAATAGTTATGGAAAAATAATCAAGTCATCAGTTTTTTATTTGACAGTGCGAATCCAAAAAATAATCATGATTTGTGGATCTAAGGAAAAAATTACAATGACAAATATAAAAAATATCATTAACTGAGACCGTGGTTTACGGGTGCTCAACAACAACAAGTCATAAATTGAAAGCAAGACAAATTGCAGCAGTGACAGAAAGTGCAAATCACAAGATAAGGAGGTCGTATTTGTCTCTAAAGGACACATTTAAGTTCAATATGTGGTCTTAACTTTTAATATATTAATGTGGCATTGGAGAACCCAAAGGATTTTTTGACATTTAGGAAGATGAAGAGTCAAATGACACATGCAAATGTAAATAATTAATGGACATGTGCAACCATTTAGACATTGGATTGGCATTTGATAGGGATGAAAACAGATACAGATATATCCGAATATCTACGTACAATATTCGAAAAAATATCGGACACGGATATCCGTATCCAAATATTAATCAAATACGAATCAGATATGGATTGTAAATTTTTTCGATTATGGATGCGGATAATGGCTTGAATATCCGGATCCGGATATCAGAAAAAAACATTTAATATATTAGTTAATATATTACAAGACACAACCTCATGTTATTATATTAGTAGTAGATATTATATAATACAATATATCAATGATATTAATAAACTTCCGTTTATTTGAAGATGGGCACACACAAAAGTTACAAAATCATATCCTCCTTTAGCTTCTGGTTAGAACGCATGTCACCTCGACGATCCCTTTTGTCAGGATGCAACTTATTTATATTTCATTATCAATTTTTAAAATCATTGTAAACTTTGATTAAATATCAATTCGTATTCGTATGTGATCATTAATAGACTCGTATTTGGATTCCATATTTATTGGATCTCTATTTGGATTCACTCTTTCACTTGTTCATATTTGGATTAGTTCTTTATTTAATCTGTATTTAGGTTCTCTCTTTATTCGATCCATATTCGTATTCGATAAATATCTGATTTGTATCTGTATTTTTAAGGATACGATTTCCTTAATGCATATCCGAATCATATATGTTTCCGTATTCGTATTCGATAAAGATAGAGCGAATATGGATATAGAAATAGGCATATCTGATCCGTATCCGATCGTTTTCATCCCTAGTATTTGAAATTAAAATAACAAAAACTAACTATATGTAGACGATTTAAAAATGGCCCCCCCAAAAGTGCGGGGCCCTGGGCCATTGCACCCCGAGACGAGGCTCAGGAACGACCCTGGTGGTGATGTACAAGGGGGTGACCCCGCTGCTACTGCACTCGATGAGGTTGTGTGGTGATCGAGGAGAGAAATGAGTAGCGGTTGGAGCTATTATGTGTGTGTGTGTGTGAACAGAAGTAGCAACAAAGTGTGTGTTGTGTGGGTGTGGGTGTGTTGTATGGGTGTGTGCGTATGTGAGAGAGGGGTGGAGGAGAAGTAGGGAGTAAGAAGAAGAAGGAAAGGATGAGGAGAAAGGGGAGAGATCTTTCAACTTGAGATATATCTTAGATTGATGGAGGGAGTCACCTAGGAAGGTGCTAAAAAAACACCGGTTGTTGCTCGAGGGTGTGGTGTTGCCCGAGCTCGAGCAACTCTATGCGGAGGTAGCTGTAGCAGAAGGTATGTTGCCTCTTGGATCTTGTTGGAGAGAAGGCGGTCATCACTAGACCATAGTTATCTCACTATCACGATTCACTGAGTCAATTCAGGTAGCACAAGCTCTCTCTTGCATAAAGGCAGATCAGAGGCTTGGGTTGAGGCTCGAGTTGAGCCTCCGGTAGTCACCAAACTCCCCTAACCAGGAGGCAGTCACCGAACTCCCCCAACCATGGGGAGCATATTAGACGGTCATGGAGATGGCCATAACATGGCCGGAGACCATGGGTCGACACCAACGATGAAGGTTGTAATCGCCCATCAACTCCCTCCTCTCTTGTTACAGGGTGAGGATGACCGGACTTTCACACGTGGAATGGTGGACAGGGCGCATGGTCTTTCGAGATGGTGATTTTATAAGAGAAACTCGATGATTACATGAGCGTGAAGATGATATTTTGTAACCACAATGAATACCATAGAAGGCAAGTCGTGGTTCTTAATGACAACACGAATAGGTGGAGATCAGGGCTCCGTCGAGGAGGAGTTAGATTGTGGAGAAGGTGGCTAAGGTGGTGGTAATAAATGTGAGAAGGCGAGGTATTCGTGGGGACGAGGTGGTTAAGGAGGTAGACGAAGATACCTCAGTCGTCGGATGGGCTGCATGCAAGGGTTGAGGAGATGGCACATGCGGGTGGACTTGATCTAATCAGGAGATCAGATCAAGCGGTTGTGGGAGGATGCAGTCGTGGAGCGACTCACCCATCTGATCTAGCTGATCAGACGGCCAAGATGGAGGGCGGTGAAAAGACAAGAGTCAGGCCACATGGCTAACAGTGGTGTCACCACGTGGCCAAATAGGAAAATTATAAAAAAAGAGAAAATTCGAGAAAATAAAAAATAAAACACTACAAATCGAATAAGAAAAGTGTAAAACATGAAAATTGTAGATCTCAATGAGATCTACAAGTTTCATGTTGAATAAAAAGTTGACATAAGTCATATATACATATATATATATATATATATATATGTAAGCATTTTTAAGGAATAAAAACACTTCTTTTTTATTTTCTTTTGTTATTTTTTATATTTTAAATTTATATTTAATATCAAGACAAATATGTACAATAATTATTTATTTTGATATATTTTTAATACAAAAAAACACAAAAAATAAACCCTGATATTATAGTTAAATATTTGCAACAATTAGGGTTAGTTATGTATAGTAGGTCAATTGTTAATATCATTGAATAGGGTTATATTTTATTAGATTGTTTAAGCTAGGAGAGTAATAAATAACAAGTAATATGATAAATCACATATTCATCAAGGATGAGGTTCGCTTGCGAACTTGGTTTGAAGTATTGAGCATAGGGGAAGTATGACGGTGGGTCCTTGTCTCATCGTGCCATGTCCGAGTACCCCCGCAAGGGGGGAGTACATGATTCGCCATATCAACTTCCTCCCTCTACTTCTTTAGATGAGTAGTGGATCCATAACCGATATCAAGGACCTTAAAAAGGTACATGCTACTGGTTACAAAGGAAGTGGGAAGTACATGACGATTGTCTGGTAGTACTCACTCGCCTATAAGGTTAGTTGCTAAGGACTAAATTGACAAGATTGTATGAAACAACAATAAAATCTCCAAGATAAATGGTCGAACTTTCATGACTTCATTGTATTGTGTTGGTGAAGTAACCCTTGTCTTGTGTTTGGATTTTAGGTAAGGTCAATACCAAAATTATTGCGCCTTTGCGCCCTTCATCCCTACTTCTTTTCTATCTTCATTTTCATTACCACTCACTTTGGGCCTTATATCGTCCTCTTCTATTCCCTCATTGATCTCCATGTTCCTTATTCCTCATCTCACTCCCTTTTATTTCTTACGATGATGGATCATGGATGGCTTAGTCCAGACTATGCGGACATTCACATCGATTCCATGACTCCACCATCTACGATAATTTGGGGCGATTCTAAAGAGACCGGTTTGGACATTGCGAACCACTATCGAGACTCTCTGCTTCTTTTACCTCAAATAAATAGGGAATACTCTTGTCCTGAATTCGCTCGCTTTTGGATGGAGATTGACCTATGTCCATACAATTCCTTCAATCTCATGAAGTTTAGGATTGACCTCAATCTTAAACAATTCCAATCATCTGTTGCATATTTTCAGCCTGATCGGGGTTTATTTCCTCTTGCAGTTAAAGAACCCGATCTGGAACTACTATCAGATTCGTACTCAAATATGGCTCCCCAAAAAGGAAAGGGTCAAAAAATGGATCAAAATGATATCAGTGCATAGGTGCTAGCTTCCATTCAGGCCATTCAACATCAGTTGACCGGACATGTGCTCGCCAGACCGTTTTACGAGATATGTTGGAAGAGATGAGAGGGGATCAAGAAAGTCGAGGAGGAGAAGCATGGCATGGAGAAGAATAATTCCAAGCAGGTGAACACCATGGAGATGAGGAACATAGGATGGAGGCATTGAAGCCTACACTAAAAGAAACCTATAATCCCGATGTCGGACAAATCATCGAGTGTATTCGCATCCCGCAGATCCATGGATATTTTGAGATCAAGTAATAATTGCTCTCCTCGTTGCCTATTTTCCATGGCAACACAGATGAAAAACCAAATATTCACTTGCAATAGTTCAACCACATCTGTGGTACCAAGCACTATCCCAACATTCCGTTGGAGGTAGTCAAGATGGCAGCCTTCCCGTTTAGCCTTCAAGATAAGGATCTATACTGGATCAACCATCTTGGGGAGGTGGGGATGACTTGGGAGGTACTGAAATCTACCTTCATGCACAAATATTATCTGCTAGCTCATCTTAGTTATATGAGAGCCCTGATTTCAAGCTTCTCACAATTGTCCCATATCCTATTCACGAGGCATGGGAACGCTTCAAGGATCTCTGAGATAAGTGCCCACATCATGACATACCGAAGACCAGCTTGGTCAAGATTTTTTTCAGTGGGTTAAATCAGGACAACCGGAAGCTAGTAGACGCCACATGCGGCGAATTCAATTCAACAAGGATGAAGATGTTGTATGGCATATCCTCAAGGAGGTGGTCGAGGGATCGACCACATTATATTCATCTCGAGAATTCCAAAAACAGACACAGATCCACCACAAACTCGTGAATATAGCGACATCTCTGTATGAAGGGGGTAAGAATGAGTGTTCCAATCTTAGCATCATAGTGAACCGCCTATCCAAGGTCGACATAATTGAGAAGCGATCACATGACTTACAAAAGCTCACTATGATCAAACAAAGGACCAAAAGCCTGGATAAACTCACCAGATAACCAAGCAGTTGGAGCTCCTAGTCAACACCATAAACTCATGGCAGTTTATGAGTACATCATCCGAGACGTCCACTAAGGCGAAGGAATCATCGCAACCGTAGAGTCAAGGGCAACCATAGTCAGTTCAACATGTATATTACGTCTAAGCACCTAACAAGGCACCACCGTCACAACAACATCGGACGTAGATGATCTTCTACCATCCCAAGCTTCCAACAGTTATCGAGCCACTCTTTCCACCTCCACCGCACATTAAGGAGGTAAATGGTGTTTGGAGTAACAAACAATCTTTGACCCATCCTGGCAGACACCAACAATGTCAATCATCCGCTAAACGACCATTCTACCAATATCAAGGTGGAAGGAATTCCCAGTAGAACTAGCTTCAGAACCAATCTCCACAACAAGCTCATACTTGGAGACATAATTATTAGTAGTCGTATCATTATTAGCCGACAACCCATTACAATAACCATTTCCCTCCTCCTCAGTATCAACATCAATACTCTCCTCATCAATATTCTTTGAGTTATCATTCACATCCTCCACATCAGTACTAGAGTCGGTGTGGTCAGCATGCCGAATCCTCCAAGGATGCCTCAGTGAATCTGTCACTTGATTGTTTGACTCAACTTTTGAATAACTTGGTAGGAATGAGTCAGAAATTGGACGATCAGATGGTCGCTGAGAGGGTCATTCCGGCACATATCGAGGCCAATCCCAATAACTTATGTCGTAAGGAGCATGTATCCTATCACAATTCATCATCAAACGAGTTACGTACGCATAATTCCTTTATGTTATATAATGTTGTGACTCTCAAGAGAAGTAGATCTCTATAGTTGATTGCAACCGCGAAGGAGAATAAAGGCTAGTCGTCATTGCACGAAGCAATTGATCCTTGACAAGTGACGAAGAAGAACGGGATGAAGAAGAACCACACCAGATGTGAAAAAGAGCAAAAATGAAGAAATAAAAAATTACAAAAATAGAATAACAGCTGAGGTCTCATCGAGACAACCAAGGAGAAAGCCACAATAACAACCGATCCTGTGTCAGTCAATGACATTGAATTTTCATATTTTAGTTTTCCTACTCCTGCTTTGAATGCTTATATCCCTTCTAGTCATTCAAATGTAAAAGATGATTCACATGTAAATAAGAACAATGGTTTTGATTTTGTAAGTATTCCTTTCCCTGATACAGTGAAAAATACAAAAAAATCAGAAAATTAAAATTAGCTTTGTCTGATCCTGTCATTATTGAAATACTACAAAAATATCATGCTTGAAATGCCTTTACTCGAAGCTACGGAGTACATGCCAAAATCGAAGAAAGGATTGAATGAGGCATGTATGTTAAAGCGTCAACCACGCAAAAGCAGACACTAGAGAGCAGAAAAGCTACTGACAATGCCACTACCAACCTCTTGAAGGAAATGAAAGACAAGGGATAACCTCTTATCAGATGTGGATTTTCAACCAATAATTTGATAGAACACTTCTTGATAGCGGATCCTCTATCAATTTTATGCCTTCATCACTACTCGATGAATTTGGGCTAGGTCCGTTCAAGCCAATCAAAATGATCTTGCAACTCGTGGATCGATCTATTAAGCGGTCTAGGGGCATTTTGGATGATGTCATTGTCATAGTGCAAGGAAAGTAATTTCTAATTGATTTCATTATCCTATACACGACACCTCGACACTATTGCTTAATACCCCGATCATACTAGGATAGTCATTTCTCCGAATAGCTGAAGCAGTAGTGGATTATGGCATTTGAGAATTTACATTTGCTCCAGTAGGGGCAAAGCGGTGATAGAGACGTTCCAAGAAACTGAGCCAACAATGTCCATGTTAGATGAGAGTGTGCGTACACCACATGAAGTAGAAGAATGTGATTTTCTCGTAAAAATCAGCGACACAAATTTATTGTTCAATGAATTTGAAACACAAGAATTCCTCGCTATAGAGGAGGACCTGAAAGGCACGGTCAAACTTTCCATGTCTTTGATGATGAGTCATTTGTTTATGGGCTAATTGAGTTCATTGATGACCATCCATCCAAAATAGAGCATGAAGAATTCATTGCAGAACTTAGTGATGTTCTGCATTCAGAGCCAAGAGTAACAATGATAGACTGATCAGCCATCATTCATCACTGCCATTTTAGAGACTACTACGGAGTTGATTCAAATACCATCAGAGCTCAAACCATTATTAACAAATTTGAAATATGCCTTCCTTGCATGTGAGTTTAACATGTTCCTGGTCATAATTAATTCTTAGCTGACCAGGGATTAAGAATCTTGTCTGTTTGAGATTCTAGAGAGAAACCGCAAGACAATAGGCTGTAAAATTATAAATCTCCATGGGTTTAACCCTTCACCATGCTCGCATCACATTTGTCTTTACGAAGACATCAAGCTGTCTCGCAAAATCCAACGTTCACTGATTCCTAACCTTCGGGAGTTTGTGATAAAAGAAATAATGAAATGATGTGATATTGGTTTTATTTATTCCATCTATAATTCAAAGCAGGTAAGTCCGTTACATGTAGTTCTGAATAAATCCATGATTACTATTGTAATGAGCGACAAGGAGATTCTGACCTAGACACCAACTTCTTAGCGTGCCCGTGTGGATTATAGATGCATGGATACATCTATCAAGAAAGATAACTTTCCACTATACTTCATTGACCAAATAGTCAAAAGATTGGCTGCAGAAGAATACTTTTGATTCTTAGATGGGTATTCTGGATATAATCAGGTCGAAATCACTCCCGAAGACCAAGAGAAGACTACCTTTACTTGTACATTTGCGACTTATGCATTTCTTCAGATGCCCTTCGGATTGTGCAATGCCCCTGCGTCATTCCAAAAGTGTATGTTGGCAGTGTTTGCATACATGGTTGGTAGTTTCCTTGAGGTCTTTAGGGTCAATTTCTCGATATACAAAGATAGCTTTGATACATGTATTGTTTGGATTAAGTACTTCAAAGATACCGTGAAGTCAATTGGGTGCTCTCGTGGGATAAGAGTTACTTCACGGTGACCAAAAGAATTGTATTGGATCATGTCATCTCCAATCGAGGCATGAAGGTTGACCATGCTAAGGTAGAAGTGATCACCAAACTCGAGCCACCTACATCATTGAAGCAAGTCAAGGCCTTTTCTGGGGTATGTGGGATTTAACAGATATTTCATTAAAGACTTCAGCAAAATTGCCCGACCTTTGACTAAATTTTCGGCAAGGAGGCTGATTTTATTATAGATGATAAGCTTATCCATGCCTTTTATCAATTGAAACACTTAATCACACATTATCATGTCCTATATCCACAGTATTGGTCACTTCTATTTGAAATTGTGACTAATGCATCAGATTACGCTATTGGGGCTATGTTGGGACCGGGGCAGGATGGATTGCTATTTATGATTCATTATGCTAGCAGAATACTAGACGAGGCCTAGATAAATTACATAGTAACAAAGAAAGAGCTACCAGCAGTCATGTTTGCTCTGGAAAGGTTCATATCACATTTGCTTGGCAAGGTTATCGTTTACACAAACATTCTGCCGTAAAGTACATGAATAATAAGAAGTATGCCAAACCTCATCTAATTCGTTGTATCCTTCTACTATTGGAGTTTGATTTATAAATACGAGATAATTTTGGAGTAAAAAATGTTATGGCAGACCATCTATCCAGAATCAAGGTGGTATTTCCTGGCCATAACATTTTGCCAATTACAAAGACTCTCCCATATGAGGCATTTCTCTTTGTCGCCTCACTCCCATGGTATGAAGATATTGTAGACTCACTTTTCTCTAAGAGAGTTCCACAAGATTGACCAAAGCTGAAAGTTGACAAGTTCATGTTTGAGATACATTTTTACCAGTGGGAGGATCCGTACCTATTTCAGGAGGGTGCGCATTGCATCTGGAGGAGGTGCATTCCTCAAGAGGAGTATACATATCCTTAATCATTGTCATAAATTAGAAGTCATAGGACACCATTCTGAGAAGCAGACCACAACAAAAGTGCTTGATGCGGCCTTTGGTGGCCAACTTTTTAAGGATGCGACATAGTATGTCAAACATTGTACTGACTGGCAGAAAATGTGCTACTATCAGCTCTAACGATGGAATGCCTCTCAAGTATATTCAGATATCAGTTGTTTTTTATGCATGGGGCATTACCTTCATGTGCCCATTTCCGAACAACTAGGGTTATGAGTACATCCTGTTGATCGTAGATTACGTCAGTCGTTGGGTAGAGGTTGTCCTCGCTCGATCCACCAATAGTCACAAGGTGTGTCAATTTCTCAAGGATAATATCATATCCCGATTCATGATTTTGAAGATCCTCCTTTCATATGGGGAAGCCATTTTATCAACAAATAAGTGAAGAAACTTGTGAAGGAGTATGACATTGAACAACATGTTGTATCTCCTTACCACCCTCAGACTGATGGTTTGGTCGAGATTTCAAATCGGGAGATAAAAACAATTTTACAGAAACTTGTTCGTCCGGATAGGAAAACTGGTCTCAGTTGCTTGACTCAATTCTATGGACTTATCGTATGACGTACACGTCTTTCTTGGCAATGTCTCCTTATGGTTTGGTATATGATAAACTGTGTCATTTGCCTTGAAACTCATTCATAAATCTTTGTGGGTAATCAATGTATATAACTTGGATTCAGAGAAAGTTGTCTAGAACAGAAAGTCGATCTGAATAAATTGTAGGAATTCAGAGACTATGCGTACGACAATAACCTTATGTACAAAGAAGAAGTCAAAAGATGATATGCCAAGCATATTAAGAGAATTAGTTTCGAAATCGATCAGAAGGTTTAGTTGTTCGACGCAAAGTTAAAGTTATTTCCCTACAAGCTGAAAAGCAAATGGACATGGCCGTATGCAATGAGAAATATGTGTGATAATGTTAGCATCAATATATCATGATTGTCATCTGACGTACAACCATTCGTTGTCAACAGACAATTGCTGAAGCCATACCTATAGCTTGATACATTCCTCTCCGTTGTCGATTCTATTTATGGTATTTCAAGAAGATCTCCAGAAGTAGCAACGATGTCAGACACATAACTAGACAAAAATATTTTTCTCGATTAATTCATTCTCTTTCTTTTTTGTTCTTCCATTCTTTTATTTTATTCATTCATCCAATTCATGGTTTCTATACCTAGGATATACTTAATCCTAAATATATGTGGGTATGAATGCATTTGAGTATTCTTCATTATTCTCTCGCTTGTTTTCTAACTTGTTGATAATTCTTTTCTATACTTAGGGATATTTTACCCTAAGTATAGAAGGAGACAAGCTGAGTCATAGATTTCTGTGAATTCTAATCTTCGTTCATCCCCACTTTGGGTACAATCAGCTATACTTAAGATCAGTAGATCCTAAGTATGCATGAGCGATCAACTTCATGTTCTTTTATTTTGAGTCGTTATAGTATAGACTTTTCTATACTTAGCATGGGTTATGTCTTCTTTTATTTTTCTTTGATCACTATGAGGACATAGTTCGAGCTAAGCATAGAGGGGTCGTATATATGTATATACGTTAACCATAACTAGTACTTTCATATTTTTTTCAAATAATATGGCTAATATACAACATTGGGTTATAGTATACAATAAATCAATAAAGAATAAACTCTTGTAAATATGTATAAAATTTTGAAAAATATTTGTAAAAATTGATTTGAAACTATTTTGCAAAATAAATTGAAAAATGGTCATAAATTATGAAAAATCTTTGAAACACATTTGAAAAAATCTTTGTAAAATAGTTTTAAAACATTTGGAAAATAATATTTTTGTAAAATGTTTGTAAAAAATGTAGAAATTATTTGTATTTTTTTTGAAAATTTCTCTATAAATTTGTTTGCAAAATAAGTTTTCAAAATATTTGACCAATGTTTGATTTTTTTCAAATTATTTTGAAACCCAGTAAATAATATCCGCGCAACAAAACATGTACATATGAGTATAAAAATTCTTCATATAACTTGTACAAAATTCTTTGTAAATGTGTATAAATTCCTTGTGAATATATGAATATACCCACTAATCTTTTTTCTCAAGATTACAAAAAAATACAAAATTTTAAAAATCATGAAAATTTGAAAAATATTTTTAAAAATCACAGAAAAATTTGCAAAACTTTTTGAAAATTCCCATAAAAAGTTCAAAAATCAGGAAATGATTTCAAAAAGATATTTTCATGCATTGAATAAGTATTTTTCAGAATGAAGTGATAACTGAATAAGCCTAAACAAAATTTAAAGATTGGAGCTTGGTCTCTATCTTAATTCACTTAATTTCACATGAACCTTATAGGAACATGAAATAAGACTTTTCAGGTCAAGAGACTTAATTCTTTGAGTCCATAAGATTATGTTAACATGTCATCTTGACTAGCCTAAGTAAAGTATTTCTAAGTGCACACATGACTCTTTTTGATAATGACTTAACTTGGACACCGCACTCTGCACTTCGCTCAACTCTAAGGAGGGGAGAGGGCATGAGTCTTTAGCTTGAGGAAGCACACATGTGGAAATATACATCACCCAATTGGTGGCCAGTGTCCCCCAAACCGGTTTAGTGGCACGAACATCTAAAGACAGGATGTTGTGGGTTGCAATAAAGCTTCTAAAGAGGGATAATCTACTAGCTCAAGAGGAAAAATTCCTTTTGTAAATTCTATTGTATATAGTATAAAAAATACATGTAAAATCAGAAAACCCAAAAATAATAGACGAACAAAAGTAATGAAAAATAAATTCCAGTCAGAGTATGTATGAAATAAGCAAGGCATTATACTTCAAAGTCAAAATCTCAAGGTTGCCTGCATCTAGAAGACTTGGCTACACTGCTCAACTCCTTAGGATATGTGATCACGTTGGTCACAATCCATTCTTCTCTCTGCCCACTCTTCTCTAGCCAGTTGTTCTTGAACTTGGAAGAAAATACCTCAGTCTTCGAGGAAAAGTTGCTAGATCGAGGAATTAGGGTTATTTTGCTGTGGGAGATCGTTCCTTCCTATTTCTGACGAGAGGAGCTACATTTACGTACACTGTACAAGTAAGACTCATGTCATAATGATTTGTATATGGATAGACTTATTCTCACCCAATTATTGAGGCGACCTGAATAAATGATTGTAGAACTTGAGGGCGGTTAAATTTTAGATCATATTTGCAATAAGGTTCCGAACACATTAACAATTCAAAGGTCTCAACTGACTGATTTTATGATGACAAGTTTAAAAATCATTATCATTTTAACTTCCTTTATTTTCCTTTTCTTTATTTTCTCTTTTAAATCACTTATTCTTCTAATAAGTGTTTGCTAGGGACTAGCTAAATCCCGATCAAAACACATGTAAATACATCTAACTTGTACAAATTAGCATTCATGACTCATCTGTAATTAATTGTAATACTATATAAATTTAGTAAATCCAAAATAAAGAATGAAGAAAAGAAAAGAAAAATAAATGAAGTATCAAAGATACTGAATAGCCCTAAATTCCGAAACTAAGTCAATATTAACTCGACTGACACAGAATAAAGTAGGGGGAGATAATGACCAAATATTGTATATAGAAACCATAATTATTCACCCTGTAAATACCTATTTTCATACTATTTTTATTCTTTATTTCATAAATCTCAAATAATAAAATGTTCAACGTGATTTAAAAAATAACATACAATGCATTTTGTACACACATATTAGAAAGTCGCAAATAGAATCCACATATCAATATCTTCTCTATATGAACTCAAAATTCACCAAACTCACTTCTATTATATTCCAAATCAAATAATCTATCTAATGAAGGTGGTTTCATTAAAAA
Organism: Ottelia alismoides; assembly: GCA_037367405.1. Classification (NCBI taxonomy): domain Eukaryota; kingdom Viridiplantae; phylum Streptophyta; class Magnoliopsida; order Alismatales; family Hydrocharitaceae; genus Ottelia; species Ottelia alismoides. The sequence goes on from JAZKJV010006717.1 coordinate 872,487, forward strand.
TAGAGTTAAGATACAAATGTTGACTTTCTGGGGTATCATTGTACCATGTATCTGTATATAATTTTCATATATTTTATTCTTTACATGTTGACTCCTTTTATATTTTTAAATAATTTTAAATATTATTTAAAATATATTAAAAATATAAACATAAAATAAAACTATCAAAGATATATCAAAATAAATAATATATCATAATATATATGTATACTATACCTATAATGTATATACATACAATTATTTATGTATGTACATAAAATCATAAAAATAAAATAAAAATATGTAAATGAGTATTTAATAATGTTATAAATATATAAATTATGAAAATAAGATACTAATATTAAAAATACAAAAATAAAAATAAAATACCTAGAACATAAGTAAATATACTTATATATACACTTGTAAAAACCAACACCTAATACATTAAGTTGTAAAAATAAATAAAAATTAGAATAAAATAGTTTATTAAAGAACAACAATTTTTATATTTTAAGTTATATTTAATTAAATCATTTCTATTTATTTTTAATTTTGTTTTCATTTTTATGCTCTTATCCACACTATCCCATTCCTTTCGAAGTTACATATCCACCGTCCCCTTAAATGTTTTTCCTTCTCAAAAGAGGAAGTAGCATGGCTAAAACGTTTTGTCAATGGACGGGGTTTGGTTTCCAGGTTCCACGTTCCCAATTTGAATCTTTTCCTCTATGCTTTTTACCAAAGGCCGGTAGCCTTAGGTACTAAGATTCCAATCATATAAGAGGAACGTACCTTGAATGGACCAGAGGATCAAGGGAGAGTATCCAACATCATAATGGCAACTCCATCCTCGTGCTTCGCTCCGAAAGGATTGAGAGTTTCATCCTATCAGTTTAGCTTATATCTGTTGATGATTTTCCCTTCTACAAGTGTTATCATCAACCCATTAGATATCTGTACGTGCATGCATGTTGTTGGATGGTATGAAGTGACTATCCAAGCTTTGGACTGATATTTAGATCTTTGCTAAGGAGTCCCACCCAAAATTTCCACGTAACTTGTTTGAGCTATAAATCCCATAACTTTCGCAGTGGACATCGAAGTTACACGAATCCAGGTTCATTGGAATCGTCCTCGTCCTGATAAGCTCATTTCGATGAGTACAAATTCAATATTTTTTAATGTTACTCATACCAAAGCATCGTGAAGGCAAATGGAGCATCACATGCTTCCTCCAATGCTTAATCTACGGTATCTTGTATTACACACCAACCATCCTCAGTAGGGGTGTTCATGGGGCGGGTACCCGATCCATTTAATCATGACCCGCCCCGACCCATCAATACCAGGTCAACGGGTCGACCCGACCCGTTTCAACGGGTACCCGTTATAACGGGTACCCGAACTATTTAAATGGGTAATGGGTACCCGCGGGTACCCGCAGAATCACTAAAACACATTGAATAATACCAAAAAATGCCACATTTAAACTATATAAAATAACTAATTCGTGAACGAAGGGGAGTTCAAACTGAGATTATACCAATGGCGGACAATGCCAACGGCATCTCAATGTACCACGTCAGCGACCTCGACATGGGAGAACCCAACCCTCCGTCCTCGATCCCCTGCAACCTCCCATCTTACTTGCACTGGGTCACCTTTGAGCTGCGACCTCCTTGACGACTCCGACCTCTCCAACATCCAGCCATTCCTCTCCAAGAGCTATGTCGAGGAGTTGAGGACGACGATGACATGTTCCACCTCAACAAATCCATGGATTCCCTTCACTGGCCCATCCTCCCTCCTTCCATTGCTGCTATGTAGGACTGCTTTGCGACACCATCGATAAGCTTGTCACCTTCGTCATCGCCATCCTGCCCGCATCCGTGTAGGCGATGTCGTCGTACCCACAGTCGAAATCGACTTGATCTACATAGGCAAGGATCATCGGTCCCGACGAATGGAAGAGTTCACCAAGAGTGCTCGACTCAAGGGCGCACGATAGACCAATAACTCCGTTGTGCCCAACCCGTCACCAGAGCCATTTTTATCCAAATGTATAACACGGTGCAGGTTGCTGTTACAACTACTATTATTAAACATATTACACACTTTATTAAATCTACCAACGACAACAAAGCAATGACCAATTGTAATACTTCTTGCCCTCTTTAGCATTAGTCCACGTTTTCTCTCGTAATTAATGATACTGGAAAAACCCACCACTACCCGACCGGATACCTGATCCATCCAACCGGGTTTCCACTTGATTCATTTAGCTTTAGTGGGGCGGGTACCCAACCCGGATATATTTCATGGGTACCCGTCAAATTAGGGTCAAAATCACTGGATTTGGATGGGTACCCGTTTGACCCTAATATTTTGAACACCCCTAATCCTCAGATCACGAAGTAATGTAATTTGTCGGATATCTTATCCAGAGACTGTTATACCCCATCTTCCAATTTTCAAAACAAGGTGAGTAAGATAACGGGCTCCAGAAGGCCCAAGGCCTATTAAAACAAGGCCCATACACGGAGCTTCCACTTATTACAGCACCACAACCCTTCCTACCTTTTTCGTATCTCTTCTCCCTCCACTCTCCCCCGCACATATCAAACCACCGCCAAAACCCTAACAGGGAACTCACAGAACTCGGTTCCTCATCCATGGCGGCCATGATGGTAAGTAGCAGCCACAACAAGCACTTCCTCTTCGATCCCGATCGGTCAAGTCTCTCTAACTTCACTCCCAACCTTTCTCTCCTGTGCGCAGCAACCACAGATCATCCTCCTGAAGGAGGGGACGGACACCTCGCAGGGGAAGGCTCAGGTTGTAAGCAACATCAACGCCTGCATGGCCGTTGCCGACGTGGTTCGATCCACCCTCGGCCCCAGGGGCATGGACAAGCTCATTCACGACGACAAGGGATCGATCACCATCTCCAACGACGGCGCCACCATCATGAAGCTTCTCGACATTGTTCACCCTGCCGCCAAGATCCTCGTCGACATCGCTAAATCACAGGACTCCGAGGTCATCATTCCTACTCTTTTTCTTCTTGTTCATACCTTAAGATCCGATCTAGCTGTGCCTGAAAGAGCGGATATTGCGGGTTCTTTCGATTTTTTTCTGCTCACAACTAAAGGAATACGTGAAGTTTGGTCAAAAGTTGGGATCTTGGCTTGTTATTTGACTGTAGCTTCGTGATCCTGTCGTTTGCTTAGTTCCATCTTGGCACGATGTTATAAATCAGAAGAGGAGGTGTGGGCATTTTTGAAGCGGGCATTGTTGTGTTGTTGGCCATTCTTGTAACGGAAGGGCTTCTGCTTTTTAGGCTATAGGTTTAGATTATGGAACCTGGTTGGAGGTCGATGAATGATTTCAGTATGCCGCAGGACACACTTATTAGAGATTCGGTTTGAACTGTTAAATGCCGGTGAAATGAAACAGCTGTTGCCTGGTTGGTTGGAATGGTTGCTTCTAACATCTAGAGGACTGCTTATATAGAAATCAGATACTACAAAATAACGACCAATATGGGTGAGGGCATGCCACTATTAAATTATAGACCAGAAATTGCTTGCTGAAGTAAAAAAAGCTTTAGTTACGAAATCCGACTTACTTGAACTTTTCCGAAAATATCGGGTTGATTATAGGCAAGGTTCGAAATATTGATATCAATATTGTATCGGTCGTTCCGAAAATGGATATATCGGTAATATTGGTGGAAATCTTGGAATGGCACAAAAAAGTATTTTCTTTTGCAAATTATGACCATCATGCTTCTTAAAACCATAAATAACATACAAATGCATGCTATGTGCAAGAATGAGGTGTATCCATCACACCGATACACAATAAATCGTACATATCACCATTGTTAATGCTAATTGTTGATTGCTGAGAGATATTAGAAAGGAAATGATGAAATTTAAACAATAATAACTTAGTGACATCAAGTTCTAGAGTTATTTCATCTCCATCGCCAAAAGGAGACAGAGCCTCCCGCTCAAAATGGGGTTCATAATATGTTTTTAATGTCAGGAGTAGATACAAAAGCAAAATCTCAAACACAAAGATCGAAAATTTAAAAGTGGGTGATCTAAAGCAACATCAGTCCCATATCGATTGTATCGATCGATATCGATTGATATAATCATATATGGGAACTCTGTACTAAAATCTTCACTTTTGACTGATATGAGATGAATTACCAATATCTTGTCGATATCTTGTGAGATATTGGGTGATATCCTGGAACATAACATACCCCCGAATATCAAAACCCTGTTGATATATTGGATTGTTTAATAGAAATAAAAAATCTAGAATAATTACGAATAAATTGAAAACTCTACAAACCATATCCCTAAGATCTTAATAAATGCTATAAATTATAGATTGACACTAGAAAACTCAAGATCAGGTAATAAGGCAAATACATTTAAAATGATAAAAATCACCTTAAGAGAGCCATTTCTAAAGCCAACAAGAAGCTATATGCAATAACAACTCGATATGTCGAGATAGAAAATCGATATCGGCGATATCGATCGATACGAGAGAAGGTTGCATTCAAAACTTCAAGTTTTGATCGATATCCTGATAAATCGACGATATATCCATCAATATTCGGAAAAACAACATACATAGTAGTATTGATATCGGTCAATATCCGGCATTGATAATTTGACGGTATATCTTGATATTTGAATCCTTGCTAATAATGGTGATTGCTAATAATTGTGTTCAGGGTTTTTTAATTTGAGTTTGGTTTTCTTTTTTGAAGCGCTTGTTCAGGGTTCTGGGTCTTTGGTCTCGGTGGTAGGAAGGACCTTGGTTGAGTGTTTTGAGGTGTTTTTTGGGTTGTGTGGTTAAAAAAAGGGGTCATTCTTTGCTGTTGGGCTCTTGTCGATTCTTGCCATGTAAGTTCCTTTCTTAACCTTTTTAATAAAACTTTTGGGGCGGACACCTTCGCGTGTATCCCCCTCTTTGGATTCAAAAAAATAATGGTGATTGTTGTGTGTGGGATAACTTAGGGTAACGTTCACACCTACACACAGATTGGCGTTTTTCTATCTGAGCCTGCAACTATGGGCTTGGAAACTCAAAGCAATTGCTTGGTGTTCCCTTCTGTAGAAGATAGATAGGAAGTTGGCTAGCTGAATGGACATATACATGCTTAGATGTGGGTGATTGGTGTTGCAAAGATCAATGCGAAAATATCAATGCTACCAAAGATGCTAGTCTTTGACATGTTATGCAGGAGTTGTTTGTGGGGATGTGCAATGATTTAAAAGTCTCATCTGTTCTAAATAACAATATACCTATATATTTTATCATTGTTAATTCCGCTTTTTGGTGCTAGAGGCCATAATCGTTGCTTAGGCTAGCTAGCTTGATTGTTGGGTGTATTTAGTATAACAGAATGATTTAAGTATATATATAAAAATATTTTTTGTTGAGAAATTGGTGGGGAACAACAACCAGAAACTGTTGTTAATGCTTATAGGCTGATGAGCAAAAGGAGAAATCCACCCAAACATAGACTAATGTATGTTAGTTAGTGAGGCAATGGCTTACCAATGTGATTATTAGTAGCTGGTCTGAAAGGATGATTAACTACACTAGGACGGAGACATGTTCATACTCTTTAGGGAGGCAACATGAGATCTTTTCGCAATGGATGAAAGCTTGGAAGAGCAATGCTGCGTGGAGGTAGAAGTCCCTCAACTCATGGACTTTTCTCGAAGAAGAAGCAATGATGGTATTTTAGGAATAAGCGTCATCTAACTTTGTTCTAGCAAGCACCGTAAGACCAGGGATGCAAGCATTAGCCGGAATGATTGGGCGTCAGCTTCGATAGCTAGGTCACATTTGGCATCGAACTTGTTATATGTATGATATATATCGTCATTGAAAAACCTCCTCTCACTATAGAGAAAATGCGCTTTTCGTTGATTACCTCGTGTGAATGTGCCTAGTTCGTTTTGCACATCATTAGGAAGTTTGATTTTTTTGCTTAAATAATGTGAGATTCTCTTGCTTATAATATAAAAGCTTCCTGTGTGGAATGATTTGGATTGTCAGCATCGGTAAACATTCACTAGGGAGAAATTTGTATGTGATTTTTAATGGGCAATAAAGTTGTATGAATGCTGTTCATATGGTTCATGGCGATTCATATTTTTGTTTTGAATTTGAAGTGTTAGTTCAGTAATTTATTGGGATGTGTAAAATTTGTCCATCGAGATAGATATGACGTTCTTGTTTCTCTCCATTTTTCTCTTCTCCATAGAGGTGTAAATATTGATATTTAATTTACTATTGACCCCGCTTAAAGTGGGTTAAAGGCTTATGTTTAGTGATTGAAAATTTTTGTATTATTTTATAGGTTGGTGATGGCACGACCACTGTGGTTCTTCTGGCTGGTGAATTTTTGAAGGAGGCAAAGCCCTTTATTGAAGACGGGGTCCATTCTCAGAATTTAATACGTAGTTACAGAACTGCGTGCTCTTTGGTCTGTAGCTTATGCTCTTCTCTCTTTGTTTGCACTACAGTTTCTATGTTTATTTAAGAGGCTGTCTACAAATACTTTTGCAGGCTATTAACAAAATCAAAGAACTTGCTGTAAGTATAGAGGGAAAAAGCCTTGAAGAAAAGAAAACACTGTTAGCAAAATGCGCTTCTACGACGCTCTCATCGAAGCTAATTGGTGGTGAAAAAGAGTTTTTCGCGAACATGGTTGTTGATGCCGTGATTTCAATTGGTGGTGATGATAGACTAAATTTGATAGGAATTAAAAAGGTACATATTCGAACTTTACCTGTTTGTTTATTTTCTTACGACTCATGGTAGTTTTAATGATTACAATTATCTCTTAAATTTTATGTCTTGAGTTACATTTGTCTATTCGTAATAACATTGAACAAGAAGATGACTAGGTGGATAGTTTAATGTTGGGAACTATGTGCACGTTTATTTGCATTCTCTTATATTTGTATAGTTTTGGAAGTCGACCATGCAACCCTATGCAAGGTCAGCATGCATTTTCATGCACATGGCTTTTTGTAAAAGCTGCCTTATTAATGTCGTTATAGCCTCTGTTTTCTTCTATGCTCTTTCTTCCCTTTGTATTATTTAAGTTGTTTGTTTTGGAGAATGATGTACATATTGCTCTCATAAGTAGTCCTATTTATCTATTGGTGAGAAGTCATTATAAGGATTCAGCTTCCTGTATTTCCAAGGCATGCCTATTCCATTACATAAGTGTTTGCAGGTGAATGGGAGCATTGTCTTTTCCTTTTATTGCCTTTGATGATTACTTTTCTATTGAAGTTTACTAATTTTTGGGTGCATGTATAAGGTTTTCACCTTTACTGTTCCTTTTTGTAGGTTCCTGGAGGTACCATGCGGGACTCATTTATTGTGAATGGTGTTGCTTTCAAAAAAACATTTTCATATGCCGGATTTGAACAGCAACCGAAAAAATTTCAGAATCCAAAGGTTCTTCTGTTGAATATTGAGTTAGAGTTGAAGTCTGAAAAGGAAAATGCAGAAATCAGGTGAGTTTTTTTGACAAGATATTTGTTGTTGTGCAGTAACGTGACATCTGCCTTTTATTTTTCTCCACAGATTATCGGATCCCTCACAATATCAATCAATAGTTGATGCTGAATGGAATATTATATATGACAAACTTGATAAATGTGTGAAAACTGGTGCTAAAGTTGTACTATCACGCTTGGCAATTGGTGATCTTGCAACACAGGTCTGTTTCTGTTGTGGGACATACTTGAGGGCTTTGAAGATGCATGTATTTACGAAGTTTTTGCATACCTCTCGTTTTGCAGTATTTTGCTGATAGGGATATCTTTTGTGCTGGGCGAGTGACCGAAGAGGATTTACAACGTGTAGCTGCAGCAACTGGTGGGACTGTGCAGACTACTGTAAACAACATTATTGATGAGGTTGTTTCGTTGTCTACTTTTGAAGAGCTTGCGACCTTGTACTCCATTATAGTAATCCCATTATGTTCATGCAGTCCTAAGTTGCTTTTACCCTGATGACATATTTTCTTTTTGGTTTGTTCAAGGTTCTTGGATCTTGTGACGTGTTTGAGGAAAGACAAGTTGGGAATGAGCGGTTTAACATTTTTAGTGGTTGTCCTTCTGGGAGAACCGCTACAATTGTTCTTAGAGGAGGAGCTGACCAGGTCTGCTACAATGCATTGACACCATAAGTAGTAGTTCCTATACTTTTGTCAAAATGCCCATAGTTTGTCTTTACGCTTGTATTGTTTCCAGTTCATTGAAGAAGCTGAAAGAAGCCTGCATGATGCCATTATGATTGTCAGAAGAGCATTGAAGAACTCTTCTGTTGTGCCTGGTGGTGGTGCTATTGATGTAATTTCACAAACTTTTAGAAGCTTTGTCATTGACTGTTTATCGTAATACAATTTTCTCAAATAATGATACTTCAACAGATGGAAATAAGTCGATATTTGAGACTGCATGCACGGACAATAGCTGGGAAGTCACAGTTGTTTATAAATTCTTTTGCCAAAGCTCTTGAGGTGAAAATTTTTCTAACAATTGTTCTCTTTTCCAGTAAGCTGTGGTGCTTCATCTTTCATGTAAACTGCCATTGCTGTGTATATCAACTCTATTAGAATGATAGAAGTTGAAATTAGTGCCTGGTGTCTTAAGCTTTTACTATTAATTATGGGTTGGGAAGAATGTGTATGGCAAAGAAGTTATGGGTCTTCATCTGTCTGCCTGATTATTTAAAATGTAAGTGCATATATTTATTCTGGACTTTGATCATTTTTACTTCTTGTCGTTTCTCAGAATTTGCCATGCTACTGATGGCTATAAGTCCGTGAAGATGACTAACTAACATATACATACACATATACATATATGTATATGTATGCATATACATATATGTATACACACAATGATCATGGATTCGATTCTGGGTTACTTATCGAGTTTTTAGGAAATTATTCAACAACATAGTTCATAACTTATGCAGCAAAGTTGACAGGACACAAGTATACGAAATGAATTATTTGGGGGATGCCAGCCACGGAAGTGGGGAAACTTGGTCGAATCAAGACATGGAAAGGAGAATGGCCAGTGGTGGGCATTTGGGAAAATCAGATCGGGTGTCTTCATTCAAACAAGGCTATGGAGGAAGAACAAGCCGATGTGAAAGGCTGGGGGCTTGGGGGTTGTGAATGGAGAAGCATAATGAAATCTGGATTTGGTCCAAGCACTTTTGGACCAGCTCCTTTCTCTTATCCATCGGTAGAATGGACATGGCTCATCCTTGGGGAGGGAAAATTGAGACATGGCCAGTCAAACCGCCAACCCCATAACATCGTCCCGCACAGAAAGTGCCTGGTAGTGGAAGAGAATTATAAAGTTCCTTGCATTTGTTCGATTTGCTGAATGTGTATATGGTGAATGGAATTGATGAGTTGTTCTAGAGGGACGATCTCTTGTTGCTATACGGTTTTGCTACTAGGTGACTAATATCTGGCATCCCAATGGATGTCATTGGAATTTGGAACTTCACTCAATTCTCAATAGAGTTACTCGCCATATGGTGTGTGTTAGTTTGATGACGGATTGATGGGAATGCACCTTTATATGAAACTTCATCTATTGTTCAGAGCAAAGCCTTCGTTAATAACCTTCATTCTTATTGTTTCAAAGAAAGAGACCTGCCAAGATTAGTTTCCCTATCCACATTTTGGGGTGGGTTAATATGTGACAACATGCACTTTGTCTTTTGGCAATTGAAGTTTAATACATCTGTTATGTGCGTGGCCTCTTTTCACCGATGCACGGAGGAGTTGGACATTTTTTTTTGAAATTTCTGGACTAAGCTTTTGCTGTTTGGGGGTGGGGGTGGGTGTTGCATGGCTAAATTGGGATGGCTTGTCAAATGGTTTTGGTTTCAGTCAGATGGCTGGAAAATTGTTCCCGATTTTCTGAAATGGAAAATGTGTCCAATATGATACTATGCTCATGTGAGGGTTTGGCCAGCATTTTCCCTGTGATTGGTGGGTGATTGATAGTACTAAATCTAGGAGGATTGTTATGTACATATTAACCATTCCATCATAAGAAAAATGTCATACCTTTTACTATTTTAGATCTATCTATCTATCTATCTATCAAAACAAGTCATTCTCTACCTGGTTTGCCTAAGCTTCTCATTCCACGTGCATAGCAAAGAGATCCGTGAATCCATGCTCTCACTGGAATATGGTAGCACGAACTAGCATGCAGCTGAGATAGATGTATTGTTCATGTACATATTAATCATGCTTTACGTCATGGATTATTGGGATGCTTCCGGAAGTTGTTTTAGAAAGCATTTTTAACCTTCTATACTATCCTTACAAGATCCATCCAGAGACTATAAATGCATCCGACTGCAGCTGTAGGTTGGGTATATATATACAAATTTCCGGGTTAATTACATAGAGGTCTGTCACTATGTCTCTCATCCCATATGGGGTCCTTAAAATATATGGAGGATCTTGACTCTATTTCCTCGAATGCAGAATTGCATCTTATCAGAAAGTCTCTAACAGCAACCATCCTGAATGATTCTTAAACCTATTTCATTAAGTGTATAATTACCATCTTTTTGACTGATCTCAACAACCAACTTATAGAATGATACATGCATATTTCAACAAGAAGGGGACCTTACTCGTCACCTTATAAAGATGTGGGCACATTTAAGATCAAAACTATAAGTGGGGACATGTAGTTTTGTCCTAATTTCTTGAGATTGTACATTAATGATTTTGAAATGACAATCTCTTTACTATTTATGCCATCATAGCCATATCTTGCTTATACATGTGCATATTTATGTAGTCACGTAAAAATTGTGCTTGAGTTGAATTTATCATCGACTTGGAGCTTGTCAGTCACTGACATGGGACTCCTTCGGGATCCAGTGCATGGACTGTGGACTGGGGACCTGTCTTGGAGCAGTTTGAGAGAATATTGGATGGGAGGGTGTGGTTTCGAGAGTCAACAGGCATGCCTTCATGAGAGCAGTTTTGTTTACACTATTGGTGTATTATCTTTTGGTGTTTCTCCTGCCTGCTAGTTTAACCAAATGATTAAATGCTCTTAGATGGAGGTTGTTCTGGAGAGGGCTGCAGGGACAACTTGAGGTGATACTGGAGATGCAGTTTAAAGTGTGTAGGTTAGTGGTTATTCAATTATAGGGATTTGTGGGTTTGTGATGCGACTCTAGTCTGTGTTGCAAGTAGATTGTTGGCAAATGACAACTAATGGTATTTTAGAATCCTCTTGTATAGAATAGAGGGAGTCTGGGGTTAATGTAATGGTAAGATTAACATCGATATTCGGATAGGAAAAAGAAATTTAAAATACAGTTTTTTTTCGTAATTCTCTCACTCATCAAGTTGTCGCATATGCATATGCTATTCTTGGAAGTACTTTTGTTGATATAATTGCAAGATTAAGGTTTGAGGTGATGAGCAATGAGGAAGCTGTTGGGCTATCTATTTAGTTTAATATAATAGTCCCCTTACCAGTGCACCTGCAAGAGTTCCGTCTACCTTTCCCCTCCCTGGCATCACCAGGAACCCAAAGCTTAGCCGTGAACCGTCCCCAAAGTTCTTTATAAGGATAATGATTTCATCCAATTTCCTATAGTAGTAGTTTAACTCCTTGCTTCGCTTGATCCTGAGATTGACTTTTCTAATCCCATCTGAGCGTCTTTCTCTTTGACATGAGAAAGGAGTTTAGATCGCTCGAGAAAGGGCTCTGTAAATCTCCATCATTCTCTCCTCAACAAGGGGATACCTTCAATAATTGAGTGACCTGGGTGTTTGGCGGTTCTTTGGGCTATTTGGATTGCCAGTAATGGGGCTATTTTCAGAGGGCGCAGAATGTATGGTGAGAATGTTGTGGCAAATGCCAAAGTGCTTGCTGATAGTTGGGTGATGTAATCTCTTTTGTTGATGTTGCCTACCTATATACGACATGTAATCATTTTATGAAAGTGATAAATGGTGAAGTTTTTGGGCACACATATACGGTGGAGGCTCTTTTTTTCTTTCAAAAAAAATAGTTGAGTGACCTGACATGAATCTGAATTGTTTTTTAGTTACTTTGGAAACTTGCCTCAACCATCTTTCGATCACACGTTCCTAAATTTCCATCACATGACTCATCAATTTGATACCTCTGAAATTCAAACAATATTGAATGTCACTTTTATTCTTATATCCAATTGGATCATTCGGTTACAAGAATTGAACAAACCATTTGAATATGACACAAAAATATTTGTCGTTAAAGATAGAAAATACAAAATGTAATCCAAATATCCAATTGGACAATTTGATTACAAACCTAAAAAAATAGGTCCCAACACATATCTAAACGTAGAATGGTGAGTCCACATTAGATGTAAGTTCTTAACTTAAACATGAACAAAAAAGAATTTATCAATATGCAAAATATTCTTAAAAGTTCATTTATCCATCTACAAAATTTTCCTAAACATTTTCTTCAATAGTTTAAATGGTTAATTGTTTTATTTTAGCAACCAAAATATAACCTAGTAAATGTTGAAGTTTGCATTAAGAACATAACTTGTATTATTGACATAATATGGTAACAAAAGCCTCCATAAGATAATTATAATTCTTGATGGCATGTTAGTAAGCAAAGACAAACAAAGAATACAAGCATCCAGGCTTGTATGAGCTGCAACAGGATACGGAATTAGTTTATGACACAAAAATATTTGTCGTTAAAGATAGAAAATACAAAATGTAATCCAAATATCCAATTGGACAATTTGATTACAAACCTAAAAAAATAGGTCCCAACACATATCTAAACGTAGAATGGTGAGTCCACATTAGATGTAAGTTCTTAACTTAAACATGAACAAAAAAGAATTTATCAATATGCAAAATATTCTTAAAAGTTCATTTATCCATCTACAAAATTTTCCTAAACATTTTCTTCAATAGTTTAAATGGTTAATTGTTTTATTTTAGCAACCAAAATATAACCTAGTAAATGTTGAAGTTTGCATTAAGAACATAACTTGTATTATTGACATAATATGGTAACAAAAGCCTCCATAAGATAATTATAATTCTTGATGGCATGTTAGTAAGCAAAGACAAACAAAGAATACAAGCATCCAGGCTTGTATGAGCTGCAACAGGATACGGAATTAGTTTATGAAATGAAATGGGATGTAAAAAAACTAGTATGGTTAAAATTAAAAAAAGAAGCTCATTATGAGGTTCATTTAGATTGATGTATGGCAAATTAAAGTAACAGCTAACACGCATCACAATGATTCTAGTCACCATTTAATCATCACAAAGTCCTGCACTTGTTTTTCTAAAGGGCATGCCTTGTTCGTTTTGTGTGCTTATTTGCCAGAATAAGTAAATAAATCATTTCAGAAATCAATGAATTTAATTGAACTTGCCTTATCTGACTTTTTTTTTGAAAATGCCGACCTTGTTATGTGAACATGAATTTTTTAAGGGTGTCTCCCTGTTATTTGACCTTAAATTATGTTCTATAGATGTAAATTGAAACATATTTTAAAATTATTTTTTATCAAAAAGAGCATGAACCCAGAATAGTACCCAAATGGTACCCAGAATGTGACTTCTTTGTATGTTTGGATTCTCTTTTATATATACTCACTTGATAATGGTGGCGTGATCTGAGAGGAAGAAAACAATCGCAAGCCACGAGGCAGAGAAGTCGATGCGGAGGAGGGGCCACGAGGAGTCATAGAGGATGAGGTGCTGTAGAGGAGGAGGCGTTGTGGCGGAGAGCCGCAGTGGAGGCGGAGGCGCTGCTGAGGTGGTGGTATTGCACAACGGCGGTGCGGTGCAGAGGCGACCAAGAGTTGGGGGATAAGGGTTTTGAAGTAGCATGGGTTTCAAAATTAGGGAAATGGGAAGGCTTGAAGGGTTTCGCATGGAGTGGGGTTCGGTTCGTAACCGGTCAGACCGTATATGAACCTAATATGCGACCACATATGCTATTTATGTGGCCCGATTAAGCAATGGAGCTGCATATTACTGCATATGGCATATGCGGTTTGATGAGCTTGCATATGCGATCGCATATATGATATTATGATGCATGGACCATATTTCTAAGCATTAGTTGTTGGCAATGCAAAAGTGCAGCGTGGTTATCACATTGCAACTGCATAGGAAGAGGCACATCAACAACTACGTTTGTCAGAAGAGGATATGCTGCGGTGGAGAGTCGTAGTGGAGGCAGAGGTACTGCTGAGGTGGAGGTATTGCACATAGGTAATGCGGTGCAGAGGCGAAACGAAGAGGCCAACGTTGGGGAATAAGGGTTTCGAAGTAGTCGTGGTTTCAAATTAAGGAAATGGGAAGGCTCGAAGGGTTTCGCTTGAATTGGGGTTCGGTTCATAATCGGCCAGACCGCATATGGACCTAATATGCGACCACACATGCGATTTATGTGGCCCGATTAAGCGTTCGAGCTTCATATTACTGCATCTGGCATATGCGGTTTGATGAGCTTGCATTCGCGATCACATATATGACTACATGAACCATATTTCTAAGCATTGGTTGTTGGTAATGAAAAGAGCAACATGGTTATCACATTGCAACTGCATAGGAAGATGCACATCAACAACTAAGTTTGTCATAAGAGGATCTTACCTGCATCATCTCAGTGTTCCCCTATGCCATGGCTCTGTACTTTGACTTAGCACTGGATCTATCAATCTTGGTTTGCTTCTTGTTCTTCCACGACATCAAAGAGTTTCCTAGAGGTAGATTTCCTATTATGGGGACATCCTGCATAGTCTGCACATCTCGTGATGGGAAAGGATGTCCCTTTGCTATAAGTCAATCTTGTACTTGTAGAAAATTTCTGATACCTCAAGATCATGTGAACCACGCCCATGTAGTTTGTCTCAACCGCACCATTAATTGACTACTGCACCATAAATTGACTAACTTTGCTCACAACAACAGACATATTCGGCCTGGTAATAGACCATAGAAGGCCATATCGCGATATATCATCGATATATCGATATTGAGAGGCATGGGATATTGATATTATGGTGTATATCTATTTACAAGGATATCGACGATATATGATCGATATATCAGCGGTATATCGCCATATCGACCCATGTTGATCCAAAAAGATCGGATTCAGTACAAAAATTCCCGGATATCGATCGATATCGTTGAAATTTCACCAATATCTATATATTGATGAATAATACCCTTGTAAGCTTGATTTCACTACTTATTTTTCTACTCCTAGTATTAAAACACATTATGGTTTATATATTTTGTTTCGAGACCCCTGTCAGATAGGGTATGGTGCGACAAGGGGGTGCATACAATGGTTCTTCAACTTGGGGGTATCCAATCGATTTGAATTCATCTTCTTTCCCTTTCAAAATTATTATTATTATTATTATGAATTACGTCACCTTTTTTTAAAAAATACTATTATGTTCTTTATTTGTTTGGTTCAAAAAATAGCTCAAACATTTTGTTTATACATAATATGTGATGCAATATGTCTTGAATGAACTCCATTTCCAATATATATATATGAGTCAACAATCAACATTAACAATGATGTGCTCAATATGACAGATATGTGCATTATAAGGGCCATAAATGATCGATATGTGTGATATAAGTGTATATTTGTAAGTCATTTAGTGTTATAAGAACTTGGATGGACTACATTTCCAATATCCACAAGTTATCAATTAACGGTAACAATGAAATGTTCGATATGATCGATATATGCGATATAAGGGTCATAGATGATTGATATATGTGATCTAAGAGTATATTTGTAAGTTATTTAGTGTTCTAAGTATTTGGACGAACTCCATTTCCATTATTTATAGGTCAGCAATTAACAGTACCAACAATATGTTCGATATGACCGATATGTGCAATATAAGGGTCATGGATAATCGATATGTGTGATCTAAGAGTATATTTGTAAGTTATTTAGTGTTTCAAGAACTTGAACAAACTCCATTCCCAATATCTGTAAGTCAAGAATCGAGATTAACATCGATATGTTCGAAATGACCGATATGCGCGATATATGAGTTTTAAATGACCGATATGCGTGATATAAGTGTGTGTTTGTAGATCATTTGTTATTTTAATATCTTGGATGATCTTAATTTCTGAAAAAGTGATAAGATATCATTTTTAGCCATTTCCGACATTTTCACCGATATTATCGATATGTTGGCGATATACCCCGATATATCCTTTTTCGGTCAGATCGATACGATATCGATATGACCTTCTATGTAATAGACACATATATGAGCTTCCTAAGATGCTCACTATGTCTTTGCTTTTCCACCTCTTTAGTATCGTCATCATATAGCTTCATGCTGGTATCCATAGTAGTAGTGACATGTCTGCAGTCTGCCATATCTGTCTTTGAAAGGATATCTGTAATATACTTCCTCTGTGTCATCACAAGACTTCGCTATTTTCATACGAACTCAAGCCTTAGGAAGTATTGTAATTTGCCATGGTCTTTGATGATAAACTATCGTTGAAGGAACTCCTTAGATGCACTAATACCATGTATATCATCTATTGTAACAATGATATCATCAACATAAATTGTAATGATAACGATACCTCTACGATCCTCTTAACAAACAATGAGTGATCTATAGTCGATCGCGTGAAGGTCCGCTACCCTATCAAGTCCAAGAGCTTTTGAAAGTATGCTTCAGGACTCTCCTTAAGGCCATAGATATGCTTTGATGTTTGCATATCTTTTGACACTCCCCTCAGCAGGGAACACAAGTGGCTGCTTCATATCAAGGCCCTAAATGTCGGTTTCGGTCACCATTTCGGTATCGACCAAAACAGAATTTCGATGGAATTTCGGTGGAATTTCGACCGAAAGCGTTATTCACACCTAGCTGAGATAGGGATCGGCCCCATACCACTGCAATTGAGAGGTGGATCCTAAGGGTAGAATGACGTCTCACTGAAGAGAACATGCTTGATAGTCCACCCCATAAGTATGGGTGAACCCTCGATTCACAAGACTAGCTTTGTAGCAATTAACACTTCCATCTGCACGGTGCTTTGCTGTAAATACTCATTTGCATCCAATTGCGAAGGCCCGTGTAGAGGCAATATCCGAGTTCCATGTGCTGCGAGATTGAAGTATTGGTATTTCCTCCTTCATAGCCAGACACCACTGACTCTCTCGCATAACCTCATGATATGTTCGTGGGATCTCAACAGCTGAGAGATCCATGACAAATCTATTGAAATCCGCTGAAAGACGTCCAAAGGAACATGTACAACTAAAGGATATACATCACATATACGCTTCTTCTTCGAAGAGCAATGGTCTGATCTAGATCCATAGACCGATCTGTAACATCAGGTGCTATCGACTCAACCTGTAAAGTGGCCTATGATACATGCAAATTGCCCGTGTATCAATAGAAATCAAGTGCTCAGAATTTACTTAAGGTGTGTGTTGTACGGCAGGGAGGACCCATGAGTAGGGGGATAGTTGACATTGACAGTCTGCGAGAGAAAGTTGATAAATACCGAGTCACGTGAGTAGGTGTAAGCATCACATAAGAATGTGGAGGTGGTGGTGGTGTTGTATGGGGGATCCTAAGGTGGAGGTGGTGATGATGTAGGAGGAGGGATGTAAACCTCCTCACTAGATGCAAAAGTGGTCATCTTATCATCCGTAGGAGAAAAATACATGATTGACTCAAAGAATGTGACATCATCTCTCACGTAGTACTTCTGTCTAACATGATCAAAGCACTGGTACCCCTTTTGAATCGGGGGGTAGCCCACAAAGACATACTTGGCAACTTTAGGAGAGAGCGTTTCACAAGCAAGAGACAGATGATGAGCAAAAATCATGGAGCCAAAAAATACGAGGCATTAGAGAGAAAAGATCCTTATTAGGAAACACTTTCGAAAAGGAACCTTTTCTCCTAGAAGAAAGGATGGCATCTGGGTAATCAGATAGCAAGCAATATGAACTGTATCACCCCAGAAACAATGGAGAACACGACTTTGAATGAGGGTATTGGTCACATCAAGAAGATGATGATGTTTGCGAGCAACACCATTTTGTCGAGAAGTGTACACGTAAGAGGTCTGGTGTATAATGCTAGGGGACATGTAGAATTATGAGAGTTGTATAGTGCATAACTTCAAGGCATTGCCATCACGAACATATTTAACAATATCGGAAAAATATTCATTATTTCAGGAATAAAAGATTGGATAACATATCCGACCTCTGTTTTTTTCAAATGAAAAACCCATGAATGTCTAGAAAAATCGTCCACCGCAACAAGATAGAATATGTGCCCCTGATGGTCGGGAACAAAAACCCCAAATATCAAAATGGACCAACTCAAACAAAGGACCGCTACTACGACTCCGATGACCACGAAAACTAGATCGGTGATGCTTCCCAAGCTGGCAAGCCTCGTACTGAAAAGTGGACCGAGATGGAATTGTGGGAAAGCATACCTTTGCTCACGACCACATTCAAATACCTTGTTCGAAAATATATCCTGAAACACAAGAGAAGATCAATCAAATATGGCACAATAATGCAAGTCCTTGATAATTTGACTAATAGATAATAAATTCATGGAAAAATCAGGTGAATGAAGCACATTTTATAAGTGCATAAACAATGCCAACTGAATCCTCCATTGTCTAGTAACTTGAGAATGCGTCTCATCTGAAATTACAACTGATCTGCCAGGATGAATTGATCTATAGGAAGAGAACTGAGCTCTGTCTCCACAGAGGTGATGAGGCACGAAATCCATGATCAACGCAGAGGTGTCTGCCTTGTGACAACTAGTAAGAGCATATGTTTTATACCTTGAGTATTAGCAGAGGCTGAGGCGGTGATGTCATACGAATTAGAAGGAATACTAGAGGGTCTGGTAGTGGGAGTCATGATCTCCCTCAAATGGGTGACCGGATCATCAAATTTCTGTTTAGAAGTAGTAGGAGTATCATGTGTCTCAACATGCTCTGCAATACGAGCATATGCTGGATAACCATGCTAGCGATAGCAAGCATCCTTGGAGTGACCATAATGATGATAATAAGTGCTAAGCTAACCTTGACATCTACCTTCTCTGGTACGAGCCCCACGTCTCCTAAACTGAGAAGAGCCTCCACTGTCGCGAGATGCGGCCATCTCGGAGGAGGTTTGAGTAGAGGCTGAAGACGGGAGTGTAATCCTGCTGAGTCTATTGTATGCTTCCTACATGGGAGGTTTGGAAGCACCTGCAAGTAATTAATTCCGCGTGGCATCATACTTAGGGTGAAGAGCCCGTAGAAATACTCCAATGCCTTCTGCTCTTATGGAGATGCTGTCAGAGGCATGAAGCTGTGAAGCTTTTCGAACATGTCCCTGAGAGACGAATATAAAGCATTTAGAGGACGACCTTTCCGCTTGGCCATGAAAATGTTATACTGGACATGTGACTTCTTATCTTTCCTTGCTTGAGAATAGGTGGCAAGAAGGATATTCCACCTTGCCTTGATAATAGGCTGATGCCTGATGCATGATATCAATATATCATTGGCTATCTCCGTAGTAAGAGTTCCGGAGAGCCAAACACATGCATTATGCATCACCTTGCTCCCAAGAGGAATTAACTCCAGTCTTGTTGGTCAGCTTAAATTGTGTTAGAATGTGCTTCTTCCCGTTCCACTGCGTAATGCTCATGAATTGCATGGCTCACGACTTGTAGCTGGTCCCATTCATCTTGACGATGGGCACCAGACCTTTGAATGCGCTCGAAGATGGTAGATCGACCTTGTTTTCTGACATGATGATGAAAAGGCTGGGATTGGACGTGAATGGGGCTGTAGACCAATGTGAGTGTCTACGTAATCATACCAGAATCAGTTGTGCATCAATTTTGGGAACTCCTGAAGACAGGTCAGATAATTTAAGGGTCTAAAATTACCCAAACCATCAAAATCAGATCCTCTAGAGGTGCGATTCTCATGTAGTGGAACCACAAGAAGATCCGGTACTGCCTAGGGATCTAGCAACACTAAATCTTCTGATCCTGGGTGCTGGGCAGCACTAGAACACATGTTGCAGGGCCACATGCGGGTTGGTAGAACATTTGGTGGATGCTAGGGCAATGCCCAACCTATCGGTGAGGCTGCTGGTAGTATGGAGCAACCACTGTGGGTTGCTGGAAAGATCGGTGGAGGCACTTGGGCAATAATGGTAACGTTGGAGGACACGCTATAGTGGCTGACTCACGTGCAAGATTAGATGGTGGCTTGCGCAAAGTTCAGATGTGGCTGGTTGTTGGAGAGGGGGTGCAAGTGTCGTAGAGATATGGTTTAGGACAATCGCTTTGATACCATGCAGAGAGAAAAATATGAATTGATTATGAATGGAGGTCACATGGCTCTCTTATTTTGAGAGGAGAAACCATAGATTGCAAATTTACATAATAGAAACGAAATAAATAGAAAATGCATAAAATATAAGGAAAGATAAATGTCTCAATAAGATCGACAATGTTCATCAATATGCATTATGGCCTTAAATGTTGATACTGTGGAAGAGAATGATTTGTTATGTTTATTCCATGAGTTTAAGGTTTCTTATATACTAGAGAACAAAAAGGGAAATTACATATACGGTCCAGAAGGGTTATATAATTCAAAGAATAAAAATACAATAACTCTAGCACACCTTCTTAAGTTGGAGTAGTAGTGATTCTTCCTCATCGTACTGCATCATGAATGATGTGCCAATCAACCTCAATGTGTTTGGTCTGTTCATGGAATACAAGATAGGTGACGATGTACAAAGTAGACTTGTCACAGTATAAAGGTATATGTATAGCAACTGAAAGTCCAAGTTCCTGTAAAAAGGAGATAAGCCATGTAATCTCACAGCTTGGGCCATTGCCATGTATTTTGCCTATGCACTCCATCTGGAGACCATTGTCTGCTTCTTTTTTCGTCAAGTAAATAAGTTGCCCCCAACGAGCATGGTGTAGTCTGTAGTGGATCGACATTCCTCAAGCGAGCTGACATAGTCAGCATCTGTATAGTCGGAGACATCGGTGTGACCATTGACCCCATATATAAATCCATGGCCAAGAGATTCCTTCAAATTTCGAAGGATCAACAGAACATTCTTCCAGTGGCTACAAAGGGGTCTCTCCAAGTGCTGGCTAGCTATGCTCACAACATATAATATATCTGCTTAGTAATCGTGAGATTGATAAGTTTACCCACTAGGCTTCTGTACTGTGTAGTATTCTCAAACACATGATTAATATATGCGGAATGTTTCCTCACTTATGCAGGCAGGGATGCCAGATGGCTTGCATCCAAGGAGTCTAGCCTCAGTAAGAATGTCCATGCAGTACTTTCTCTGTGAGAGATGGAGTCCATCTGTAGTTCGTATCAACTCAATGCTTAGAAAGTAGCAGAGTTGGTCAAGTTCCTTTGTGATAAAGATCTTCTGGAGGAATGTCTTGGTCTTTGAAATGCTGGCTTCGTATTATCAACATAGACAACAAGTATAACAATGTTAGTAGACTGTTGTCTGACGGAGATAAAAATAGAGTAGTCAGATGTTGTTCTTTGAAAGCCAAGAGTGTTGATCTAAGTAACAAATCTGCCAAAGCATGCCTCATGGCTCTGCTTCATGGCATAGACAACCTTACGTAGTCGGCATATACACTCCTCCTCGACTACGTAACTCGACGACTGCATCATATATAAACATCCTCTTCGAGGTCACCATAGAGAAAGGCGTTCTTCACTTCAAGTTGAAAGATGTGCCATGCTTTAATAGCAACAACATAAAGAATGGTGCATATGGACCCCATTCTGGCAACTGGAGGTCTCAAAGTAATAACCATTATAGGTCTGCATGAATCCTTTTGCAACTAATTTGGCTTTCAATTTGTTAGCGAACCCATCAGGCAATTGTTTGATCATGAAGACCCATTTACATGCCACGAGACGAACTCTCGGGGGGCACGGCACAAGATCCCATGTGCCCTGGGAGGTAAAGGTTTCCATCTCATCCATGGCATATCATCAACCATGATCCTGCAGTGCACTATGATGATCTCTGGGAACAGTAGTGACTATTAAGTCATTTGTAAATCGCTTGTCACAACTAGATGAACATTACAAGTAAAATGTGACAAGGTGAAAAGTGCATTGGCTTTTTTGTTTGCAGAGAGCTGATGGAAGCTCCTCAGGCACATTTAAGGCATCAATGGAGTACTAGAAGACGTCATATCATTCTGCAAAAAAGGAACAAACAAACATACATAAGCATGTGCAGTGGTATTCTTGTGTTTAAAGATGATTGGTGGATGTGGTAGATTCAAAGGGATGTCACCCACAAGCTGTGTAAAGAAGCTAGTTTGCTCAAAAAAAGTGACATAAGTAGAAATATGGTATCAACACCCAACATGACTATAGGATCGATAGCTTGTTTGAGTGTGAGAGTACTCAAGAAAGACACACTTGATGTCCCTAGGTGGCAATTTATTTGCAGCATGGAAGTTGTGAACAAAAGCGATGCGCTCAAAAGTCCTCGAAGGTAAAGCAAAAGGAGATTCAATGGGGTATAGCAAGAGAAAGGAGTGCCTCTTTTAGGACATAAGATGGAACCCTGTTGATCAGATGAACAACAATAAAGATGGCGTCCCCTAGTATTATTTGGGAACATTCATATGAGTAAGAAGAGACCTAACAATATCAAGTAAATGTCCAAGTTTCCTTTCCGCTACTCCTTTTTGTTGAGAGGTATACATACATGATTTTTGATGAACAATCTTCTGGGAGGTAAAGAAAGACATCAAGCCTTGTTGGGTGAACTCAAGAGCATTATCAGTTCGAATAATTTGAATATACGTAGAGAAAGACGTTTTGACATATTGAAAGTAATTATTGACAATCTTTTTTTTTGAGACCAAAATTCTTGACAACCTTATTAATCTCCGAACGTTCCTTTACTAGATAAACCCACGCGGATCTACTATAATCATCCACAAAGACAATAAAATATCTATGACCACTCAAACTTTGGACTGGATAAGGTCCCTAAACATAACAATGCACTAAGCCAAAAAAAGTGGTACGACGTGACTCATCCTGAACATGAAAAGAAGCTCTATGATGTTTCCTGAACTCACACGCTTCACATTAAAAGGACTTCAAACTCTCAGAGTAGAGAGTTCATGGAACATCATGGAGAGCGTCTGAAGATGGACGCAACACCGATAAACTTAGAATATGAGGGTATATCAAGATAATTGAGGCTATTCTTCTCATGCCCCCACAAAAAATCTGCTTCATCTGTATGTCTTGAAAATAGCAACAGAATTCATCAAATATCACACGACAATTAAACTCAATACAAAGCTTATGAACAAACAATAGCTGAGAGGGAAATTCGGAGCACAAGGAACCCCAAACAATCAGAGTTTGGAGGATAACTCCATGATTCAAAAAGGTAGTAAAAGGTGAGTGAGCCCCATTGACTCGAACTAACTTCACCGATGAGGCGATGACGAGGGTTCGGAGAAGGTTAGTCGATTGCATTCTCTTGTCAGATGAGTAGAGGTTCCTTAGTCAATGATCCAAGCAAGAGCAATAATGGTTGCAGTGTTGGCTTCTATAATTGAAGTGGTCGCCAAAGTAGCAGTGGTAGTCTCACTGGTTGAGGGAGTGGGCCCATGGGTCTGGAGGATCTACATCAGACGAGAGTAATCAATAGTATTGATCAAATGAATGTTCCAAGAGAGACGGTTGATGCGAGGAGGCAATGCTAGAGCATCCTAGGCGATGCTGCAACACCATAGAGGGGAATAAATGCTTGCAGGACTAGGCGGGAAGGAAGGTCCGTGCATGCACTCAGAGGTTGTGAAGAGGCTCAGAGGTGGCATCAGGATAATTTAGGTCGGAACCTCGGTCTAGGACCATTGCTCTGATACCATGTGGAAGAGAATAAATTGTTGTGTAAGGCCTCAAATGTCGGATTTCGGTTACGTTTCGGTAAATCCAGAAAAGGAATTTTGATGGAATTTCGGTGAAATGGCCGGAAATTCTGGAAATGATTTGAAATCTCATTTTTTTAATAAAATTAAGATTTGTAATGTTGTTCAATCAATAAATGAGATAAAAATACAAGTTTTTATTCTAATAATAAGATGTTTTCATGATTAAGGCCTTAAATATATCACCATATCGGTGGCTGGCTTGAATCAAATTTTGGTACATAATATTAACTTCTGAGTTTTGACATTGAAATTTTCCTTCAAGCTCAATAAGAAGTAAAGACAACAATGATTTTATATGCATAGATGCCTTTCATATTGAAATATCTTATATTCATATTATATTATATATATCCACAACCACAAGATTACGTAACATGATACATGAAATTCCAATCACATAATGCGCATGCACAGATGCACTACCTTACTACTAGTAGTAGTCTAGTACCACATATCTTTATCTAGGAGACTAGGAATGACATTCATCCAAACCAAGAATCCCTAGGTGGATCCATGTACCCTATATGATTCCTTCCTCCATAACATGACCTGATTGAGTCCCTATATTCCACGTAATCCTACCATGTCATATAATGGTTTTGTAGTCCATTAAATACTTCTTGTATTCATGCTCAGTCACGTGTGCAAGGAAGCCAATCCTAGGATACTTGTCACCCGAAGAGGCAGAAGCCGCAGAACTCACGCGGAGATCGACGTGAGGAGGATGTAACTTGAGAACCTCGAGATGAAGAAGATGGAGCAGGAGTCGCATGAGGAGAAGCCATCTAAAGGGGTTGAGATGGAGGTACTGCAGGGTAATAATATAGAAATATACCATATCCTGATCCAACACCAATCTGCGAAGAGGTATTGGTATATTGTTGTTGATTTCTCGGAAATACCTTATAAGTACCACTATTATAGCCATATCCGGGAGTGAAAACATCATATGTATCATTTTGCCCTTGAAATCCATATCCATTGAAGGGGCTTGAAGTTGCCTCGCCAGGAAATATCGAATCTCCAACATCCATACTTAATGATCCCACCGAAGATATAAGATCTTTCATATTGGTGTCATCCTGGACTTGTCCCCGAGGGTGGGATTGTGGGTACGAGGGATATGGACAGTAATCCATTTGCTCTGCAGCTGGGTCTCTATTCGGACTTGGAATATATTGACCATGTATGTTTGTACGATAGCCCGTGTATTCTTGTCCAGGCAGTCCAACATGTACTCCTTCAACACCAGATCCAATATTATATGCACCCCCATCAGATGTTGCCTCTTCATCTTGCATGTAATCTTCTTCTGTAAAAACACCCCCTCCGCTACCACTTGATTTGTATTTTGATTTAGACCTGGAGGAGGAGTAATCGGAATCACTTTCCAACCCTCCACCTGGGTCTGGATGTCTCCCCGATCTAGCCATATAATCTTCAACATTTGCCTCCATTTGCGAGGCAATATGTGTATTTAGTCTCCCTCCTCTCTCATTAAGTACGGGAGCGATTACCATCTATCCACTTTTGCAAGACATCTTCCTCGTCGTCATCATCATCTTTAATCCTGAATATATATGCAAGGTCGATGGAATCTATGTATTCTTGTTTGTCGTGCCCTTCCCTTGCATGCTTCATTTTCAAGTTGAGGTTGTAGTGGATATAGACAAGATCATGTAGCTTCTGTACTCCCAAGGAATTTCGCCTTTTGGAGTGGATGAGGTTAAATGTGCTCCAATTTTTCTCACATCTTCCATCGGACACAGTTTGCGACAATATCTTCGCCAAGGTTCAGGAAAGCGGTATGCGTATGCGTTCGGACAGGTCACTGAATAGCGCTTAAGCGGTATGCAGGGGCATATGCGGGGTATATGCGATTCTACGCGTTTTCTTAATTTTTTACTTAAAAATAAATAAATATATATAAAAGTGACTACAACAGAACTAAATTTATGTATAATTGTGGTCCAACAGAAGATCTAAGAAAAATAACTTTCATAGAGTTCAAAATAATCTCTATCAATCAAATATCAATACTTCAATAGAACGTTTAGCACACAAAATAATTGACAACAATCAACAAAATAAAAAAGTTAGCGCACAAAATGCCTCTATTGTTGAATATAATGTCATTTATCTATGTCGTTATATTTATAATCAATCCTCCATCAAAAGTACCGAACTTTACATATAATATATTACATTCATAATAACTATTAGTTGACTAAATTAGTTTCCTAAATTATTAGTATATTATTCTTTTTCTTCCTTGCGTGTTTACTCCAATCTCACAGTACAACTACTTTGACGATGGATATAAATGGTCATGGAATGCTTGGTTGGCATACATGCAAAAGTAAGGAAAACATGGCACAAATAACACAACAAAACATGGCTCAAATTAAAAAAATAAAAAATAAATAAAAAATGGGTATGCGGCCGCACAGACCGCATATGCGGCCGCATAGCCCGCATATGCAGCCCGCATAAGCGCACAGGGCGCATAATGCGGGGTTTCAGGAAAGCGGTGCGCTGAGGGCACTGCATACGCATATGCGGCCGCATATGCGGCCGCACGGGCCGCTTTCATGAACACTGATCTTCGCATCTACTTGTCGCAAATTAGGCGCACCTAATCGATACAGGACCCACCATTCACCTACAAGGTACAAATTATTTTAATTGTGCTAGGCAAGTAATATTAGTATATTAATACATCAATACACACCTGGAAGAGTATTATTACGACCGTTGATCGCGGTCGTTCTTCCAAAAGAACCCAAGACCTCGCTAAAGTATTTTATCTACAAGATAGAAAATACCGGGTTCAATAATAAAGTTAAGAAGAGAAGACATCAGAGATTAGGAAGATATGATATTGTATACATCATTCATACAATTTGTTTGGACATCTCTTGACTTCACTAATTTCTCCACTAAAACTTGAAGGGCCGATAGGAGCTCAGGAAGAGTGCCAAAGTTGTGCTTGTAGTGGTATTTCAAATTAAGATAATACACTGAAAATATACAAAAAACTACTTAATGGTGATTGAATAAAGCTAAAAGTATTAACTTAAAGAGCGTAACGTACAAAATTCATACCAGTTTGGTGAAAATGACGTGACAGTATTTTCGACCAACGTTCGTCGATGATGCCCAACCACACCTTATAACATTTTCTTACATTTTCTTTCACTTTCTCCTTCATCACCCACATAACTTCATATATCACATCCGTGGTTGGCTTTTTGTCACCATCCACTGTTCTCAAGACTGACACAATCCGCTTCATAATTTTTATCGCCGAGCAATATCATCCCAAAAATTGATTGATCAGGTCTCTGCCCTTCTTCCTTGATCAGTGCGGACTTGGAATTGTCGAACCATTCCCTGAACAACACATTTTCTTTAAACCAATCTTGTGTCGTTGCATGCTTTGCAATACTATGAAATTGGTTGCAAATCTTGTAATTCCAAGCCTTACGATGTCACCACTACACATCCTTTGCATCAATGCTAGGACTTTTGAATGGTTGTAGATGTATGTTGTGATTGATCGTGCTTTATCAACCATATTAATGAGGGTTTTCCTCTTTCCAAAATCTTTAAGGATCAGGTCTGTGCAATGTGCAACACAAGGTGTCCAGAAGATGCCATACCTGTTGGAAGACATGATCATCTCACCGGCCTTCTTGAAATTACTTCCATTGTTAGTCACAATTCGAACAATGTTCTCTTGACCGACCTCTTCTATGACATCTTTCAAGAGTTTGAGTATGTACTTGTGACTCTTGACATGCTCATGCATCTACAAGCCTTATAAATATCGTCTTTCCATCACAATATATGAGGAAGTTGATGATTTGCTTTCTCGTATAGCTTGCCGAACCATCACACATGAAGGTCACACCATACTCAGGCCACTTCTTCAATTCGACAATATACTCCCCAATCTCATCTTTCTCCATGGGAGATACTTGTTCATTATCTCGTACGGAATAGGAGCTGTCACGCCTCCTCCTGCTGCATCAATCTCATCAATTGCGTGCTGTAAGAAGCGTCCCTTTGCCACATTTGCTGGAATACCCTCTCCTACAAACAACTTTGTAACAACCCTTCCTACCTGCCCCTCATATTACCGAACATGCCTTTTAATGTCTTTTACTTTGGATTTTTGCTCGGAACATAGTGATCGGAATTGCTCCTTCTCATAAATGCTTTTATACCCTTCGGTTCTTTAGTGGTACCATAGCTGCATCGCTTCCATTTTCACTGCCGCTTCTTGATCCAATATTTATCGGGAACCTTGAACTACCACCGACACGTCCAAGACCACTACGACCATTAAGTTCCCGTCTCTCATGCTCGCTCCTCATAGAGTCGCGTAATGCTTGCCTTATATGCATTTTTCTCAGCCTCTGTTTGAATATCTTGTGGATATTGGATATCATCATCGGAATCGGACAAGGCATTGAACTCTCTATGGAATATGAAATCATTAGACTCCTTATCTCTTCGCCCCTTTCCCTTCTTCTTCTCACTCTTCCTTTCCAAGTGAGCCTTCAGTTCATCTCTGATCTCTTTTGGACATGTAGGGCATTTAGCCACATTCAGATAGCCATCAACGAGATGTTGTTTCAGCTTTGTGATTCCTCCTTCAATTATCTTTCCACAAAATTTGTACTGAGGTTTTGACTTGTTGCCCTCGGGAGCAGTGGCATATTTCCATCCAATCTCTCCACCAGTATTTGTAAGTTGGCTAGACCCAGATTGAGAGTCGGCACCAGAGTCAGAAGCCATTATCTTCACCTCTTGAGCATTAACAAATTAACAATGTAATATATGATGATATTATGAAGATAAGAATATGAAAAAATGGACAAAATCCATAAACCAATCTACTAAATTTGTACCAAATCAAAGAAATTATTGACTATAACTATCACTAAAATATTTATCAAAGAGGGAGTCATTGGCTATAGTAGTCATTAAAGATATCCAAAGTGTTGATATGGATCATATGATTTGATTCCTAACAGTATGTTATGCTGAACACATATGTAGAACGATCCGATGCCCCCTCGTGCCACCATACTCTATAAGTACGGAGGTCTCGTTGCCCGATCAGCCAGCCTGGGGGGGCTAGGGGGGTCCTAGGTTGGCCCCTTGTGAGGGTTGCAGGGGGCATCGCCCCTGTCCCAAATTTTTTTCTTCTATGGCTATTCACCTTCGCATGCATTCTCTGATATAGATGTTTTTTTGTCGAAAATGATGTATATTTAGATGTTGATTTCAGCATCGAAAATCTGCTCTAATTTTCCAAAATGGTGTAACATGCTTTCATTACATATTTAGAGCAGTGAGAAATTGAGAATTAATCGTGGATAGCAACAAAATTATAATGAAAGTACTTACATACAATCATAAACACTACAAGACTTGTCGTCAAGGAGAGAGTAAGGAGAGCAAGAAGGCTTGTGAATTGTGAGAACTCTTTGAGTTGTGTGTGTGGTGAAATGGTGCAATGGATGACGCCATTTATATGCCTCCAAAGAATCTTTTGAAGGATATGGTTAGATCCTCAAGCGCATCACGGAAGCGTGTGCGTCGTATCGAATACGACGAAGAGCGACTAGTCGGACTAGTTGCTCGATGCAGCGGAATTTAAAAATTTTATACGACGAAACCACATGATCCAAGAACACTTCTCGAATCGTTTCGTCTAAACCACAAACAAGTAATAGGATTACCTCTTGAAGCGTGGTTGCGATCGAGTCTCTAAACGAAGAGACCTCCTGTCTCAAGTCCGATCCGACGGAGGAGACGCTTGCGAGCGCGGGGATGAACCGCGTGCTTCTCGCAATCCATGTTGATGATCCAAGCGGCGGATCTCCTGATCTCGACACACGAGATCCGACGTCTTCTTCACGAGCGAGGCGCACCGAAGGAGACGGAGATCCACGAGCAGAAGAACGGGCAGCATAACGACGATGCCGCGGCGATGGAGAACCTCTCCATGGCATCCATGGTGGACGGCCATGAGAGGGAGAGAGAGGGCTGACCTCTAGAGAGAAAGAGAAAGAGAGAGAGAGATGCTTCTCAAGCATTGTGTGTAAAGAGAGAGCATGGGTATGCCTCTCTATTTATAGGGTTTTGGGATCCATGGATCTCAATCCATGGGACATATAAAATCAATGGGTGAGATTGATTTATGTCAATCCAATGGCTAAGATTGTTGTTGGTAAAACCAACAAATTTAGATCAAAATATATTTGACAAAATCAAATACAAATTAATCCAAAATCAATCCAATAAATAAGGAGAGAATGTGCATGGAGATTTCATCTCCATGCACTTTCCATATGGACGGCCACACATTCCTTTTGGGAATGATGTGCCGCCCACCCTCTTTCCATGGAGGGAGCAATCTCATGGAAATCCATGAGATTGCATATCTCCTTGAAAATCTCCTCTATTTATTTCCAACAACTTTTGTTGGCTTTTTATTCTTCAAAAATAATTCACAATTATATTTGAGAATATTGCAATCTTGCCATAGAAAAATTGTGAATCAAATTCACAACCCAAAACAACATATAATTTACATTGTCAATTAATTACACAATGTGTATCCAATACACATAATAATTAATCAACACATATAAATTATAATTAACTCTCTCTAATACATTATAAATCACATTTATAATATATTATGAATAATTGGATATTTCTATCCACATTATTCTTATCCATAACAATTAAATCATATTTAATTATATTGGATAACTTATTCTCATGTACTCAAATAATATGAATCACATTCATGTTATCTACATCTTTGATAATCAAATCACATTTAATTATCTAAGATAACTCTCTTTATAATATGAATCAAATTCATATTATTCATGATAATTAAATCACATTTAATTATCCATTTTCTCAATGCTCGGATACATATATCAACAATAGAATTATCCATGAACTCTTTCAAGGATAATGCGCTTTCTCCGCGAATACTTGGAGATAAGGACAGGGCGATTGTATTGTTCCACGTATAGTGACATGGATATTGAGATCACATCTCAAATCCAGATCTCGGGCCTCCCATAGATGCTTGATTAAATCAAGACCGTAAATCTAATCTTCTCATTGAATCTGAATCACATTCAGATCAATGTCCAACATTTGGACTAAGATCAGATTACTTCTCTACTGAGAGGAGTCACTAAAATCCAAACCCGTTTCATCACTCCCTAGGAATGGAAGCGTCATGGTTATACAACCGTTTATGATCACATCACCCTCAGGTATTCCTAATACCTGTACATCCTGCATACTGGAAGACTCAGATTAAACCAGAAGTATTAGATCAACTTTACACTGTCTACTTCAGGGTTTTATCAGTAAGTTTCTCATTCGATCATTGGGAGTCGGTATCGATCATATACTTTCCAAAAGCATATATCATACCTAGGTCTTGATCATATACTTTCCAAAAGTATATATCAAACCAACAAATTCAGTCAAGCTTCCAAAGCGAGACGACCGTGCGCACGGAATTTGATTCTTCCCAATATCTCATGAGTGAGCTCATGTCTTCCGGTTCAGTAGTGAACCTGTATGATCCCTTTGAGAGATCGTATTACTCATATGCCCTTATATGCACACCAGCGCGCCGGTGTATAGACCTTGATTAGGTCATCAACCTATTGGTCTGCCAAATGTACATACTCAGACATATAGTAACACATCTGTCTCCGGTCAGAGGATGTGTGCCTGTATCGTGACAGCATACGATATAGGACTGTGGTTATCTCGATCTCGTTAAGTCAACTCTTTGACCTAACTTATCCGACACCTCCGAATCTCTATTCCTATGCAGATGACCTGCATCAAGAGGTCGGTCAGATTTCAACCTAAATGAGATAGGATTGCCATCTCCTACTCAGGCTGGAGATCATCTCTTAATAATCATTTGACGGTGCTTGATGAGTCCTCAATCTAACTCATTAGATATTCATCTAAGCACCAGCCTCTATGATTCAATAATTGAATCAACAGCTGTATGATCATTAAGATGGCCATGGTACATAACCCTAATTGTACTAAGGGACCTATTATGCAAACTATGTACTCTTTATTTCAGATTAAGGAGTGAATTGCAATAACATTTATTGCATAATGGCTCGCCGTGGGCTCGCATGTCCAACATCTTTATCTTGAGCTTACAACCAATATAATATGGATGAAATCCAAAATATCTTCTTATAAGGGTAAAATATTAGCCAGGTGTCCTATGGAGTCCAAATTTCAAAGAATCTATACTTAGTGTGTCCAAAATTCAAAGAATCTAGCCAACTTTGGTCATTTCACCATTTTCTTTAGTCATTTCACCATTTTTTGACCATTTCGGCTGAAAGTAACTGACAAGGACATGTTTCGGTCGAAATTCGATGCTCCTATGTGAAGAGATTCCACCTTTCGGTCATTTCGACCGAAAATTGTCGAAATGGACCGATTTTCGATGGAATATCGGCCGACATGGGGCCGAAATCCTGGAAACAGAAATACATACAGGTTTCGAAATCGGTACATACTGAAATCGAAATTCGACCGAATTTCGGTCGAATTTCGCTGAAATTTAAGGCCATGTTGTTATGTTTACTCCATGAGTCTAGGATTTCTTATATAAAGAAACCCTAGAGAACGAAAATGGAAAATTACATATAAGACCCCGAAAGGTTACAAGACTCAAATATAATAGATTTTTTTTTTGATAAAAGAGAGGGTGAGCTCCCGACGAGAGTCACCGCAACGACCACTTCATTAATAGATTTTTAAGTACATTACCTGGCAACCCATGAGCTATATAAAGCTTTATAGTGAGCTACAACATTCTCTGAGTTAAAACTTTGATTCTTGAACACCACATCATTTCTCCCTAACCAAATCGCTCAGAGAACCGCAAAAGATACGGAGCAATCGTCCGATGATCCGATCCCTAGCGCCCGAACCGACCTCCAAAAAGCGTCCGCTCCGTCCGTCGCCACCCACTGGATCCCCACCTCTTTCCAAACCTGTGCCGACGTCGGGCACGAACATATGATCCAGGTCCTCCATCCGGTGGCATTTGTCGCAGAGGGTGTCTTCAAAGCCTAAGGTCCTCCCCCTCCTCGCTTTATCACACAAACAACCCCTTCTCAAGCACCACAAAGAAGACTGCGATCCTGCAAGGTAGCTTAGCTGCCCAAACTACCTTCATATCCTGGCACAGGTCCGGATCCTGGACGTCTTCCACAGTCGCCATTTCCTCGTACGCACGCTTAACAATTTTGCGTGATTCAATAATAAATAAAGAAAAAAAATGAAAATAAAGAAGAATTAATTACAATAAAAAATTATAAATATACATCTAACTATAGTCTAACTAGTTATTATATATATACAATATAAATATAACTTCTTATAAATCCCATGATTTTAACATTTTTTCATTATTTTTATTTATTAAAATTAAAAATATATTAAAAATATATATAAATACATATGTAATATTAATGTTATTACATTATTTTATTCGCGAGGAGCTGGATGAGAAGAAACTCTCATGTCCAGTTCTGTAGTAGAGATGGAATTGAGAAATAACCATCAACTATAACCCCAAAAGAAACCAGATTCTGTAAACAACATAGAGGAAGAATGAAAAGAATATCTTATCGAGGCAATCATATTTCTTTCGGAAGATATGCTCCAAGAACCGCTTGCCTGCCCAGACAAAGTTGTCCAATCCCTGTTCCAGGTCGCCCGGCAGAGGCAATTCCTCCTGCAATCTGACATACTCTAATCGTTGATCCGACAGATCAGATAGGAAGGTCGGCGACCTCGTGCTCGAGTCCGCCACCTGCGCAACAGAGCTCTCCTTAGACACCGCCAACGCAAAAAGTCACGGATATCTATCTCCAGGGCTCCCTCGCCCATCCAGTCGTCGTGCCAGAACCTGAACGTCCACCCATCCCCTACATTTGGGTTGCCAGACTCAAATATAATAGAAATACGATAACTCTAATTGATACTATTATCATTTTACCAATCCCGTAACGGAAAATATCAAAGAATATCAACGATATATCACCGATATCATCCAAAATCGTGGAAATGGCGATAAAATCTTTTTCCTTTAAATATTAGCTTTTCAATGTTTTTATTCATTAAATAAGATCGGGATACCCATTTGTTTGCTGAAATAGAGGTCTAAATATATGTTTTGTAGCAGTATTATCATCATAATTATTGGATTCATTGCATTACATAAGTCATGCAATTTGAAGTTTAGTCGTGTAGAATATATATAAGTTAAAATAACAAATAACATAGTATCATAAATCTAAAATCCATAATATACATATATAGTAGATATCAAGTAAATATGTTGATGAAGATTTGCCGTTCGTCAGAAATTGAAACCGGGAGGGAGCGTCTTACTGTATTTATTTGCTCTGCTTGTGTCTCTCTTTCATAAATTTTCCCATGCCATATATGTGTATATGGCCTCTAGTCCATCGGTTTCTATCTATATTCATGGTTCACTATTTGTGTCAAGAAGCTAATTCTTGAATAAATGCTAGTGAAAAAGGGGGAATCACGAGGAGGTCAATGCCGCCTTGAGAACCACATGACGAAGATGATGGAGCACGAGGAGATAACATCTGCGTGGTTCAATTGAAGGCATTTTGGAGTAAAATTCTGGATATATACCTTATTTTGTGCTATATCCAGGACCACTCTTCGAGGATATATCATTATAGTGTTGGGGGTATTCTTAAAATTCCCTATAACCACCGTGATTGTAACCAGAACTAGGAAGATTTATATAATACACTAAGATCTATACTCATCATAAGGGCTTGATGTCTCATCTAACATCCATATTCGAGGATCTCACTGAAGATATCTAATCTTCCATCATGGTGTTGACTAGGTGTGTTCCTGTGGCTATTGCTGCGAGCCTGCGAATACGGGAACATATGATATGGATAGTAACCTATTAGCTCTGTAGGATCTTGACCTCGTGGAGGACTCAATATATATTGTCCATGTATGTTGGTATGCTAGCCCATATTTCCTTCTAGACACGCAGTCCTTTAAATAGGCACCTGTTTCATGTTCTTCATCTATATTGCCTCCACTTGATTATGATTTTAATTTGGTGGATCATAGTTGTAAAAATCCATCGACTAGTCTAGTCAATCAGGCTAGTCGATTCTGTGGGGGTGGCTGACTAAATATTGACTACTCGGTTAATATCTGTTGGACCGACTAGTTGGTTGATTTTTGGGACGTTCTTTTCTTCTTCTGATATTTTAAAAAGCAACCTTGATCTAAGATGCTTATTATGATAGTATAGAAAAGATGATTATTATGGTCACAAGTTAGCTAGTACATAATTAGTAGAGAAGATGATGAATTCTTTTTTCGAAGATGGTTTTAATGGACCACTCGTCTTTTTTGTCCCTCTCCTTTTTCTCAATATGACCCTCTAAGTCAGCTGTGACTGCGTTTCTGTTCTCCTTATGACAATTGGATCATTTGACCACATCCTTGTAGCCACCATTGAGATGTTTTTCAATCTGGTTATCCCACCTCATCGGCCCACCTTTCCACAAAATTTGCATGACGGCTTCCCTTTCTGGCCATCAACAGCATTAGCATATGTCCATCCAATCTCTTCCAGCTCTAGCGTGCTTAGAGTATGAACTAGAAGCTATGATATTTGTCCTCAAAGTGAATGAAAGGGATATTGCATGTAATAATGCCTCAACAAAGAAAAACTATATCAAAAATATCAACTTCATTATGAAATTCAAAGATGAAGACAAGTTTTCACTCGATATATCTAAGATCTAATGTTATACCAACAAAACACGAATCTATTGTGAACGTAACAACTTTGGCTTTGACATAGAAAGTTTTATTTTATTTCCCTAATAATGATTATTTGTACAAGTTATGATGCAACACGATATCAACTTTTGTGAACATTTATTTTGTTTATTTTATTTATCATTTATTTTGTTTTCCATGTAAAAGGCTCATTATACAAGGCCTTATTATCCTTCTTTCTTTGTTTTATTTCTTTCCCTAATTTTAGGAATTTGTTGCTCATTTTGGGGGAAATTAGCCTCTATAAAAGGCCCCCTTTGTATTAGGGTTGAGGAAGTTTGAATGAATAATTATTTCCCCTCACTTATCTCTCTCTCTCTCCCTCTCTCTAATCCCGCCGCCTACCCTTTTCCCCCCTCCCGTGTTCTCCTTCGACCCCGTGCCCTAACGCCTTCCACCCCGCCGCCGCCTCCCTCCCCTCTCCTCCCTCTCCCTCTCGTCGGCCATCTTCCCCCCCGGTTTCTCCTCTCCTCTTCCCGCTCCTTCCCAGCGCCGCCTCTTTTCCTCTCTAACCCAACCTCCCATCGCCGCCTCCCCACGTTTCTTCCCCACTCCCCACGCGTTTCCCCCGCCCCTCTAGCGCCAACCTCACACCGCCATCCCGCCTCCCATTCCCCTACTTCCCTTCTCCCCACCGTGCGCCCACCGCCCCTCCTCCTCGACTCGCCATCAACCGCCGCCTCGCCGCCCTGCGGACTGCTACCCCTGCGCGCCCCATCTACCACCTTCCCTCCTCCGGATACATCCCTCTCTCCCCCAGCCATCCCTACCGCGTCGCTCCAGCGACCCCTGCCACGTTCGCAGCCACCACCAACTGCCCTGCTGCTGCGACGCCGGAGAACCTGTGCTGCCCTGCTAGCCGCACCCCGCAAGCCACGGTGACCATCCACTGTACCAGTCAGATCTGAAGCGCTCGCTCCTCCCCTTGCCGGTTGTGATATGAGCGACAACTCCACCATTTCAATTCCACCGCAACATATTAGTTAGTGGATTGTTATATTGCTGTTTAGTTTGGTGATTTATTGAGGTCCTAATACTGCAATGTCGTTGTTTATTTCCTCGAGTCATTAACTAATTGATTTGCCCTAATATTGTGGAAGAAATCGGTGCTAAAACGTGCGTCTTTGCATGCATTTGTTGCTGATTTTTTGCACATCGTATATCATCCTTTTTGTATTCGTCATCTACTTCTTAGTTTCAATTGTTAGAAGCGCCATTTAGTTCATTGCCCATTTAGGTTGCATCAGTTTGGTATCAGAGCATAACGATTCTGCATTTCGTCTGCATCCCATTTATTCATTGCATATATATAAAAAACCACAAAACAAAACCACAAAAAAATCCCAACACAAGAGAGCAGAAAACTTAGAATTTCCATGGCCGACAAACCTAGTGCCTCTGAACCCACCTACACCTCACACCCTGAACTATCGTTAGAATCCCTAGCTGCTCAAATGCAACACATGCAATGGATGTATGAACAGATGAGCGGACAAATTGCTACCTTGACTAGTCGTATGTTAGGCAAAGACCTTACTGATGAAACCCCCAATAAAGGTCGACGTACTGGCCGGAAACCTCACTCACGGAATAGCACTTCCCGTGACTCTAGTTCATCTACTTCTGACGGACACGTTAGCGATTGACCATCACAAGATAGTGAAGAAGAAGAACCAAGGGACTACACTCCTTTCTTTCCCAATAATCAAGATCCACACACCTCCGGCTACACTGCACAACCTACTGGCGAATATCAATTCCCGCCCCGAAATGGACCTAGGTCCAATGATGGATGGGATCGAGGCATCCGCCTCGACGTTCCGGAATTTAATGGAGGACGAGACCCTGATGTTTTTTTGGATTGGCTTCAAGCCGTCGAACACTTCTTTTGTAGAAATCTATGCCTAGTGAGCGGAAAGTTCAATTTGTCACCATCAAACTAAAGGGACATGCTCTGCTATGGTGGGACCGTTTGCAGTCTGAACGCAAACGAAAGGGAAAAAGTAAAATCCGCAATTGGAGCAAAATGAAAGCCAAATTGAAGACCAAATTCGTGCCTGAAGATTACAGACGTGATCTGTACGCACGACTGCAATCATGGAGGCAAGGTACCATGAGCGTGAAGGAATACACCGAAGGGTTCCAATCCCTAGTCCATCGCAACCGCTTGCAGGAGACTCCTATTCAGGAAGTCACCCGCTACATGCAAGGCCTTCGCCAAGTCATCCAGGATGAACTCTACCTCCACAATTGCCGAGATGTCGACGAAGCCTACAAGCAGGCTGAACGGGCTGAGACCAAGCTCGCTAAAGTCCAAACAAGGAAGATGTCTTTTTCTGTGAACTCCGTCTCTCGCACCAGTACCCCGATGACGACCTCCAAACCGATAGGTTCCTCATCCATAGTTGCGGGTAAACCCCAAGCCAAACCATCGACCCCTGCCGTCGCCCGACCCCCTATTGGAAATTCCGGTCCAGGCATCTTGGGAAGTAGACCTATTGTAGGACCTGATACTTGTTTCCGATGCTATCAAAAGGGACACCGAGCAGCAGAGTGCCCAAACCCTAAGGCTAGACCGTCTACTTATGCACCACCGACGACCCTGAAGACCCTGACCCTGAATCACATGAATCACCTATGGAGGAACCGACTGCTTTGATTGCTGACACCATGGGAGCCGACGACTATGAGCCTCTAGGATTGGATGGAGACGAATCCGGTCCGTTCCTGGTAATTGAACACGAGAACTTTATCGCTCCTGACAGCGCACCCACAAACATTCTGCTCACCCCCGCTGTCCACGATGCTGATAGCTGGCTGCGACGCAACATCTTCTGAACCACCTGCACCTCAGGAGGACGACGTTGTTCGCTGATCATTGATGGAGGAAGCGTTGAGAACTTCGTCTCACAAGAAATGGTCGATAAGTTGGGTCTGCCAACTCAACCACTCGAGAAACCGTACAGTGTGGCATGGTTTCGTGGTGGTACTCAACTCCCGATCCACCGTCAAAGCCTCGTTAACTTCTCCATTGGTCCTTCATATAAGGACGAGGTGTGGTGCCATGTAGCCTATGAATGTCTGTCACATACTTCTAGGGAGACCGTGGTAATTTGATCGAGACACTGAACACCGAGGAAAACTGAGCACTTACACCTTTCTCATAGACAAAGTGCGTGTAACCCTCAGACCATAACGTGAAGCCCTTAGCCCTCGCCAAGTGGCTACACTTCGAGCTGCGACCGCCCAAACTGGTAATAAACTACACCGTCAAAGACTGTGACCACGGGCCCTGTGTTGTTGATGGAAGCCCAAACATTCCAACGTGAAATGCAGGAGAGCTCCACCATCTATGCATTAATGGGACGTGCAATGGACAATCAAGAGACAACTCCGCCTGAAGTCCCGCCTGAGATAAAGCCCATCATCCAAGAGTTCGCTGACATCATGCTTGAAGAGTTGCCTGAAGGACTACCCCCGTTGCGAGACATTCAACATCACATTGATCTAGTCCCTGGAGCCAGCCTACCCTACTTACCCCATTACCGAATGAGCCCAAGTGAGCATGAAGAGATGAACTGGCAGGTCACTTATCTGCTGCGACGTGGGTATGTTCGAGAGAGTATGAGCCCCGTGGCGGTTCCTGCTCTGCTTACCCCGAAGAAAGACGGCACATGGAGAATGTACGTGGACAGTCGTGCTATCAACAAGATAACGATCAAATATCGTTTTCCCATTCCACGCCTTGATGATATGCTTGATATGTTTTCGGGTGCCAAATTGTTCTCCAAAATGGATCTCCGCAGTGGCTACCAT
This sequence comes from Ottelia alismoides, assembly GCA_037367405.1. Taxonomy (NCBI): domain Eukaryota; kingdom Viridiplantae; phylum Streptophyta; class Magnoliopsida; order Alismatales; family Hydrocharitaceae; genus Ottelia; species Ottelia alismoides. The sequence continues at coordinate 912,417 of JAZKJV010006717.1, forward strand.
CAGATTCGCCTCCGACCTGGAGACGAGTGGAAGACTGCTTTTAAGACCAGAGAGGGCCTGTATGAATGGACGGTCATGCCCTTCGGCTTATCGAATGCCCTCAGCACCTTCATACGAACCATGAATCATGTATTGCGAACCTTCATTGGTAAGTTTGTGGTTGTGTACTTCGATGACATCCTGATCTACAGCTTGACCAAAGAAGACCACTTATCTCATTTGCGACAAGTCCTGGAAACCCTGAGAGCCCAAAAACTGTATGTCCACCTCAAGAAATGCTCCTTCATGTCTGACACGGTCTTCTTCTTGGGATACATTGTCACCGCTGATGGACATAAGGTTGACCCCTCCAAGATTCAGACCATTCAAAGCTGGCCCGTACCCAAAACCCTCACTGAAATTCGCAGCTTTCTGGGATTAGCTTCTTTTTACCGACGTTTCATCCGGAACTTTAGCACTTGTGCAGCTCCGTTTCTAGATTGCACGCGTAAAGGCGCACCCGCTTGGACTCTTGAAGCAGAAACGAGCTTTCAAAATCTAAAACATCAATTGACACATGCTCCTGTTTTGGCACTCCTTGACTTCACCAAGGTTTTTGTTGTCGATTGCAACGCCTCACATATCGGGATTGGTGCCGTCCTAAGCCAAGAAGGACGACCTGTAGCATTCTATAGTGAGAAATTGAATGAAGCCCGATCACGGTACTCCACTTATGACGTCGAATTCTATGCCGTGGTGCAAGCCCTCAAGCATTGGAGGCATTACCTGATCCAACGTGAATTTGTCCTTAATTCTGATCATGAAGCCTTAAGGTATCTGAACTCTCAGAAGACCCTTAACAAACGTCATGCCAAATGGGTTAGTTTCCTCCAAGAATACACTTTCCATCTCAAGCACAAAGCCGGAACCCTAAACCGTGTGGCCGACGTGTTGAGCCGGCGAGCACATGCCCTGACCACAATGACCGTCAGCACAACATGATTTGACACTCTCAAGGACCTCTACCCCACTGATCCTGACTTCAGTCAAGTTCATGCCGAATGTGTTGGTACTGGACAAGACCCAACAGCCACTTATGTTCTTCATGAGGGTTTCCTATTCAAAGGCCACCAACTGTGCATCCCTGCCACGTCCCTTCGTGAGAATCTAATTTCAGAACTACACAACGGAGGCTTAGCTGGACACTTTGGAAGGGACAATACCTTGACCCTTCTCCAAGAGCGATTTTATTGGCCGCAGATGCGAAAGGATGTTACAAAATTCGTACAGAAATGCCAAACATGTCAGAGATTCAAAGGCCACAGGCAAAACACTGGATTATATACACCTCTGCCAATTCCTCTGCGTCCCTGGGGCTGGGAAGACATCACCATGGATTTTGTGCTGGGCTTACCCCTCACTGTGCGAAAAGTTGACTCTATTTTGTGGTTGTGGATAGATTTTCTAAAATAGCACATTTCATTGCATGTAGAAAAACCTCAGATGCATCTCACGTCGCAGATCTGTTTTTTCGTGATGTCGTTCGTTTGCATGCTGTCCCTCGTTCTTTTACTTCGGATCGTGATACCCGGTTTTTGAGCTATGTTTGGCGCACTATTTAGTCTCGTCTTGGTACTCGTTTGCAGTATAGCACCGCTTATCATCCACAAACAGATGGGCAAACCGAAGTAGTTAACAGATCATTAGGAAATTTATTGCGATGTCTTGCAGGGGACTCTCATGGGATCTAATTCTTCCCCAAGCTGAATTCGCGTATAATAGTTCCACTAATAGGTCCACCGGAAAATCACCCTTTGAGAGTGTGTACGGCTTTCCACTTACCCAATTTTTAGACCTAAAGCCCACAACCATGCAAGGGAGAAGTAGTTCGGCTGCTGAGGATCTGGCGAACACCTAACCCATACCCATACTGAAATCCGAGCCAAACTTCAAACCATGACCCAGAAATACCAAGCCCAAGCCAACCTACACCGAAGAGAGAGCGAATTCAGAGTTGGAGAATTAGTGATGGTCCACCTAAAAAAAGAGAGGTTTCCATTGAGAGTCCACCAAAAATTGAGTGAACGAAAGGTTGGCCCATTCCGAGTCCTCAAGAGGATTGGGCCTAATGCATATTTACTCGACCTGCTGCCAGACGTCCAGACATCACCGGTCTTCAATGTATCAGATCTCTTCTTATATCATGGAGATGAACAAGCCGATGCCACTCCAGTAGCAGTTCCCGCCGATGACGCGCGCCAACCACCAGCTGCGGATGATGCCGATCAGATTGAAGATATTGCTGACATCCGAGATATGACGACTAGACGTGGTCTCTTTCGACGATATCTAGTCAAATGGAAGGGACGGCCTTTTACGGATTGCACCTGGATTGACGAGGATGAACTCTGACAACTCCGCCCCGACATATTTCAGAGCTTCTATGATGCCATCTCGACGGAGCGAGATTCTTTTCAGCAGGGGGAGTTGATGCAACATGATATCAACTTTTGTGAACATTTATTTCGTTTATTTTATTTATCATTTATTTTGTTTTCCATGTAAAAGGCTCATTATACAAGGCCTTATTATCCTGCTTTTTTATTTTATTTCTTTCCCTAATTTTAGGAATTTGTTGCTCATTTTGGGGGAAATTAGCCTCTATAAAAGGGCCCCCTTTGTATTAGGGTTGAGAAAGTTTGAATGAATAATTATTTCCCCTCACTTATCTCTCTCTCTCTCCCTCTCTCTAATCCTGCCGCCTACCCTTTTTCCCCTCCCGTGTTCTCCTTCGACCCCGTGCCCTAACGCCTTCCACCCCGCCGCCGCCTCCCTCCCCTCTCCTCCCTCTCCCTCTCGCCGGCCATCTTTCCCCCCGGTTTCCCCTCTCCTCTTCCCGCTCCTTCCCAGCGCCGCCTCTCTTCCTCTCTAACCCTACCTCCCAGGCTCCCATCGCCACCTCCCTACGTTTCTTCCCCACTCCCCACGCGTTTCCCCCGCCCCTCTAGCGCCAACCTCACACCGCCATCCCGCCTCCCATTCCCCTACTTCCCTTCTCCCCACCGTGCGCCCACCGCCCCTCCTCCTCGACTCGCCATCAACCGCCGCCTCGTCGCCCTGCGGACTGCTACCCCTGCGCGCCCCATCTACCACCTTCCCTCCTCCGTATACATCCCTCTCTCCCCCAGCCATCCCTATCGCGCCGCTCCAGCGACCCCTGCCACGTTCGCAACCACCACCAACTGCCCTGCTGCTGCGACGCCGGAGCACCTGTGCTGCCCTGCTAGCTGCACCCCGCAAGCCACGATGGCCATCCACTGTACCGGTCGGATCTGAAGCGCTCGCTCCTCCCCTTGCCGGTTGTGGTATGAGCGACAACTCCACCATTTCAATTCCACCGCAACATATTAGTTAGTGGATTGTTATATTGCTGTTTAGTTTGGTGATTTATTGAGGTCCTAATACTGCAACATCGTTGTTTATTTCCTCGAGTCATTAACTAATTGATTTGCCCTAATATTGTGGAAGAAATCGGTGCTAAAATGTGCGTCTTTGCATGCATTTGTTGCTGATTTTTTGCACATCGTATATCATCCTTTTGGTATTCGTCATCTAGTTCTTAGTTTCACTTGTTAGAAGCGCCATTTAGTTCATTGCCCATTTAGGTTGCATTAAGTTATCTAGTACATGAATAGAAGAGAAGACGTTGAATTCTTTTTCGAAGATGATTTTGTTGGAGTATTTGTTTATATGCGTCACTTACTTGGGAAGATGGATAAATGGATCCCACCAAGATCCATTTACCCCATCCATCCCGCATCTACCGTCTGTGAGATGTGGAGATTCAGTGGGTGCTATATATAGACCCCCACACCCATTGTATTCAGATGAGAAAGTACAATACATATATCAGCCATTTGAGGCGTTCTTTCGTGGTTTCATCCCACTTCTTAGGGAGTGGGGTTTCACGTAAAATCCCTTGTTCTTCATATGTTTTATGTTTATATCTTTGATACACTTTCACATTCCTATTTTCTAACATGGTATCAGAGCGAGTTCGATTCTCTGGGATTTGTTCTTGAAGATTTATTTGAGATTCGACTGTTCTGTAATTTATCTGAGACATGTTCAAGAATTCTAGGGTTTTCATGAACCCCTAATCATGTTCTTTTGCAAGCATTTTTTTCCTTGTTTTGATGTTCATCTCCAGTGAACATCTACAACGAGCAGGCTCGATCTGGGCCATCTCGCATCTTCTCGAGGCGGCGCCAAAGCTCCACGAGGAGCCCTCCTGCGGCACCCCCAGTCGAAGCCAAGCTCTCTATCTCCTCCAATCGATTTCAATGGCGGTGCAACAATTCTCGGCCACTACTCGATGCTCCAGGAGCATCCCAAATCTCCTCGCACGCACTTCCAGGCGCCTCCAAGTCCATGCGCGATCTCCTTGTCACCCTCCATCGAAGGGCAACACTTCATCTACAGACGACGCTCCAAGCAACATCAAAAACTTGAGATTGGCATCTCCAGCGACTTTGTGCGGTCTCAGCAGATCCCAGGCTGGCGGCATCGGCCAAGGCGGTGAGACCTAGCTGCTCCACTCCCACTCACCAGGCGACAAATGCCACTATTGGCGGCGATCCCACTCGCGAAGGAGGCCGCCATGACCACCAATGAGCCTTCTCCAGTGGTACCTCCTCCATCCCGATGCTCAGGTGGAGAATCCTCTTCGTGCAGAGACCGACATCACTCTTGATCATCTCTCGACGACCCCTCCAATGTTAAACCCTTCGGGGCGGCGGTCTTTTACAGAGTGGGGCTCCCATCATGAAAAAAGGGAGAAAAAGAGGGAGAGAGGCCGCAAGTAAAAAAAACTTTGAAAAAGACGCGCACAATTAAAATGCCGCACACAAAAGATTCACAAAAAAGACAAAAAGTTAAAAAAAAGATTTGAAGAGCCGATTTTTTGTTTGTCCCCATTATCTTGTCTTCGTCCAACTTGGTCGATGCCATTTTTCAAAAGGTATGGGAGAAAGGGGGAGTATTGTGTAGAGTTACAGTTCAGGTTCCATATTCAGATTCTCCAGATTTTCAGACTCTAAAATTTAGATATTCAGACTCGATGCCAGATGTTTCCGAGTCTTTAGTTTTCAGACACGCACACGTATACGGTCTTTTTTAGATGTGCACATGTATGCCATCATGTTTTGTGTCCCCATCATTCTTATTTTCGACCAGGGTTTTCATGTGATCTATAGGGACTCCAGAGTAGAGTACCATTCCCTATGTCATGTTGCCTAGGGTTTTCATGTGATTTCATAGGGACTCCAGAGTAGAGTACCATTCTTTGTGCTAGATGTGAGAGACCCAGTTCTCCGACAAGGAGACTTCTTCAGATTCCATTCTCAAACGATCGTGCCGGTAGAAATCCTTCCGAGGTTCCTATGAGAGAGAACCCACTTCGAGGTCCCTATGAGAGAGACCCATCTTCAGAGATCTACGTATGAATAATTAGCAATGCTCTTTTCGGCCCTTTTCAGAGATGGAGCAGTTGTCCACATATTGTGGCGGGCTAGAGTTCTCCGTATAGAGACTTATTTTCAGTTGCAATGACTCTAGAGCAGTACATAGCATATGCTCTTTGACGAGGAGATTCATTTGACTCACACTTCAGCCCGTTCATCCTCCTCACATGCATGGCATGAGAAGCAACATCTTCGAAGCAACCGACAATTGTGTATGTTGAGTTGGTATTGTCTGTAGTGTATTGTAGCATGAGTTGAGTTTTCTTTCTGTTTGTCCAAGCTAAGCATTGCATGCTCCAACTTGAGGGAGTGTTGGAGCATTTGTTTATATGCGTCACTCATGTGAGGAGATGAGTACCCATCCATGAGTTTAGTCCCACATCTACCGTTTGTGGGATGTGGAGACTTAGTGGGGGCTATATATAGACCCGTACACCCATTATATTCAGATGAGAAAGTGCAATGCATATATCGCCCCTTTGAGGCGTTCTCCCATGTTTTCATCCCGCTCCTTAAGGAATAGGGTTCCACGTAAATTCTCTTGTTCTTCATTTATTTTTTCTTTATTTCTTTGATACGCTTCCCCATTCCTATTTTCTAACAGATTTTAATGGACTGCTTGTCTTTTATGACCCTCTCCATTTTCTCAGTATGGCCTTCTAAGCATGGTTTTAAAAAACGCGCCTCGAGGCACAAAGGTGCTCGAGGCGAAACGAGGCGTTGAGAAAACGTCCTGAGGCGACCACCTCAGACCCCCTGGTTGAGGCGTACGCCTCATATGCCTGAGGCGGTCGAGGCGAGGCGTTGAGGCGGGGCGAGGCACTAGGTGAGGCGCGGGGAGCTTTTTCAAGTATTTTTTTTAAAACAACAACAACTACAAAGCCTTTTCCCACAATTAAGTAGGGTCGGCTACATGGATTCTTCGCCTCTATTCAGATCTATCTTGGGTCAATCTCGGACTTATATCCAAAAAACTAAGATCTTTTCGTATAGTCTCTTTCCAACACTTCTTGGGCCGTCCTCGCCCTCTCTTAGCCGGCTCAACATCCCAACACTCGCGTCTCCTAACCGGTGTATCAGTTGACCTTCTTTGCAAATGACCAAACCATCTTAAGCGGTTTTCTCGCATCTTATCCTCGATCGGAGCTACACCAACTTTCTTTCTGATGGCATCATTCCGAATCCGATCTTTACGTGTATGTACACACACCCATCTTAGCATTTTCATTTCTGCTACAACCATTCTCTGCACATGTCTATGGTTCACAGGCCAACATTCGGAACCATAAAGCATAGCAGGTCTCACGGCTGCTTTGTAAAACTTTCCTTTAATTTTTAAAGGAATTTTCTTATCACAGAGAACAGCGGAGGCTCCTCTCCACTTTAGCCAGCCTGCATTTATTCTATTAGTAACATCTCCATCAATTTCCTCATCATGTTGCAAAATAGATCCCAGATATCTAAAAGAATCTCTCTTTTGAATGTTATTGTCACCAATCTTCACCTCGATTCCTTCACCATTGCTTCCATCAAAGGTGCATTCCATATATTCCGTGTTAGCCCTACTTATACGAAAACCTTTAGTCTCCAATGCATGTCTCCAAACCTCAAGCGTCTCATTTACTCAATCTCTAGTCTCGTCAATCAACACAATATCATCAGCAAATAACATAGACCAAGGTAACTCATCCTGAATGTGACTTGTCAACTCGTCCATAATCAAAGTAAAAAGAAATGGACTCAAAGCTGAACCTTGATGTAAACCAATGTTGATATCAAAATAGTCAGTCTTCCCCGTCGGGGTCCTTACACAAGATAAAGTCCTATCATACATATCCTTTATGAGATTAATGTATAGGACATGTACTAGTCTCTTATCCAAAACTCTCCACAGTTTCTCTCGTGGGACGGAATCATAAGCCTTCTCCAAATCAATAAAGATCATATGGTGATTCTTCCTTTTAGCTCTATAAATCTCCATTGTTCTCCTCAGCAAATGGATGGCTTCAATAGTTGAGCGACCTGGCATGAATCCGAATTGGTTTTCTTTTACTTGGGAAATTTGCCTCAACCTTCTTTCGATCACACATTCCCAAATTTTCATAGTGTGACTCATCAGCTTGATACCTCTGTAATTTGAACAATTTTGAATGTCTCCTTTGTTCTTATAAAGAGGCACCACGATACTCCTCCAATCTTCAGGCATTTTCTTGCTTCGCCAAATAACATCGAATAGATTCGTAAGCCAAGTCAAACCACGCTCACCCAAAACTTTCCATACTTCTACAGGGATGTCATCCGGTCCAACACCTTTCCCAGGTCTCATAACCTTCAAAGCCTCCTCTACTTCTTTTCTTTGTATTCGTCTATAACATGCACGATTCAAGTAACTTTCACTAATAGTTAGATCACCCAAAGTGATCTCTCTATTTCCTTCTCCAATGAAAAGTTTATGGAAGTACTGCTCCCATCTAGTCTCTATATCCTTCTGAGTAACAAGCACGTGAACTTCCTCGTCCCTAATGCATCTCACTTGAGAAAGGTCTTTGGTCTTTCTTTCTCTTGCTTTGGCCAACTTGAATATATTCTTCTGGCCCTCCTTAGAGTTGAGATTTTTATACAAAACTTCATAAGCTTTTGACTTAGCTTCGCTTACAGCCTTTGCTTCCTTCTTCGCTATTTTATAGTCTGTGACAGTTTCCTCTGTTCTATTCTTAGACATAGCTTTAAAGCAAGCTCTTTTAATTTTTAGCTTCTCTTGCACCCCTTCACTCCACCACCAAACCTCCTTTTGACCCGGAGCTCCTCCTTTTGACTCGCCTAGCATCTCTTTGGCTACCTTTCGGATACAAGATGCTACTGCCTCCCACATCTCGTTTGCACTACCGCTACAATCCCAAGATAGGTCTTCTAAAACCTTCTCCCTAAAGCTTGATTGCTTCAACGGAAGATTCCACCACCTAGTTCTAGTGATCTTAGGAACCTTCTTTTTCTTTACCAGCCCTTTTATTTGTAAATCCAAGACTAACAAGCGATGTTGGGTTGTCAAACTCTCTCCAGGGATTACTTTGCAATCTTTGCAACACAACCGATCTCTTCTCCTCAACGCAAAGTAATCTATCTGTGTTCTAGTTGAGCCACTCTTATAAGTAATTAAATGCTCCCCCTCTTCTTGAAAAGAGTGTTTGCTATGAAAAGATCATATGCAGTTACAAAATCCAGAATGACTTTTCCCTCTTCATTTCTATCCCAAAACCATGTCCTCCATGCACACTTGCATACCTGAAACATCTTTTCCCACATGCCCATTAAGATCTCCACCTATGCAAACCATCTCTCTTTGTGGAATTCCTTGTAAAATCTTATCCAGATCCTCCCAAAAAGCTTGTTTAGTCCTTTCATCTAAATCAATTTGCTGTGCATAAACTGAGATGATATTCAGAATTTCTTCTTCAAGCACCAACTTTAGCAAAATAATCCGATCCCCAAATCTTTGCACCTCAACCACACAATCCTTCAAATCTTTACGAACAACCACTCCAACACCATTTCTGCCCTTATCTTTACCTGAATACCAAAGTTTAAAGCCTGTTTTCTCGATCTCCCTTGCTTTCTCTCCAACACATTTAGTCTCTTGAAGACATAATATATGAATCTTCCTTCTTTCCATTGTATCCACTATCTCCATCAATTTTCCAGTTAAAGTATCGATATTCCAACTACCAATCCGTAACTTCCTTTGCAATCTCTTTTGGACTACCTTCTTTACTCGCATGCGTCCATTATGCGAGGACCCTTGCAAATTTTGGACTGCATCCGGGTGGTGATGCAACAGATCTAGCTTATTTACCCGCATGCGTTTCTCATGCGAGAACCCTTGCAAATTTTGAACTACATCGAGGCTGCGATGTAGTGTCCCTTGCCAATTTTTCATTGCATTCGGGCGATGCAACGCGTCACAAGTAGGGAACGCCCCAACGAAATCTGTATGTTTGCTTAAATCCATGTTTAAAAGATCCGAACAGTTTCGAGATAAATTCATAAATAGTGTTCTTAGAAGAACTTTAAGAACAGTATTTACGAATTTATTTCTCCTGTGCTGGCTGTCGGCTACCTAACGCGCAACCCTCCTCATTTACCCGGGCTTGGGGCCGGCCCTTGCCAACTTTTTCAAGTATTTTTTAAAGGGAAAAATTATTCCTATTCGTATTTTCATATGTTTATAAAGGTCTTGTTGTTGAGTATATATTTATGCAAGATGAATGCTTAAATTTGACCTCTTTCATATTTATATGCTTAAATTTGGCCTGTTTCATATTCATATTTACCATTAACATGCCAAATTATTTTAGTTAACTCTTACTATTACATCCTTAAACATATAAAATAGTGTATACGAATTTGAATACTCATATAAGAAAAAATTATTTCAGTGCAGCAAGACCCCCGTACTGGTAGGGTATGGTGGCACATGGAGGACATCAGATCGTTCTTCATCTGAGCGTAGTAGAACATATAGTTAGGATTCAAATCATATGATTCATATCAACAACTTGGATATCTATAATGGCAAATAAAGCCAATCCCCTTTAGGTAAAAATTTTAGCGATAGTTATAGCCAATGATTTCCTTTTGATTGGGTCGAAATTTAGTAGAAAGTTTTATGGCATTGACATATTCTTTTTTCATGTTCTTATATTCGTAATATCATCATATATTACATTGTTATATACTATATGTTTGTCAGATTATATTATTTCACCAATAAATATACAACAACAAGAACAAATCCTTTTCCCACAATTAAGTAAGGTCGGCTACATGGATTCTTCGCCTCCATTCAGATATATCTTGGGTCAATCCCGGGCTTATATCAAAAAACTAAGATCCCTCCGTATAGTCTCTTTCCAACACTTCTTGGGCCGTCCTCGCCCTCTTAGCCGGTTCAGCATCCCAACACTCGCATCTCTAACTGGTGCCTCCGTTGATCTTCTTTGCAAATGACCAAACCATCTTAAGCGGTTTTCTCGCATCTTATCCTTGATCGGAGTTACAACAACTTTCTTTCTGATTGCATCATTCCGAATCCGATCTTTACATGTGTGTCCACACATCCACTTTAGTATCTTCATTTCTGCTACAGCCATTATCTGCACATGTCTATGGTTCACAGGCCAACATTCAGATCCATAGAGCATAGCAGGTCTCACGGTTGCTTTGTAAAACTTTCCTTTAATTTTTAAAGGAATTTTCTTATCACAGAGAACAACAGAGGCTCTTCTCCACTTTAGCCAGCCTGCATTTATTCTATTAGTAACATCTCCATCAATTTCCCCATCCTGTTGCAAAATAGATCCCAGATATCTAAAAGAATCTCTTTTCCGAATGTTATTGTCATCAATCTTCACCTCAATTCCTTCACCATTGCTTCCATCAAAGGTGTACTCCTTATATTCCGTCTTAGACCTACTAATACGAAATCCTTTAGTCTCCAATGTATGTCTCAGACCTCAAGCTTCTCATTTACTCCATCTCCAGTCTTGTCAATCAACACAATATCATCAGCAAATAACATACACCAAGGTAACTTATCCTGAATAGGACTTGTCAACTCGTCCATAATCAAAGTAAAAAGAAATGGACTCAAAGCTGAATCTTGATGTAAACCAATATTGATGTCAAAATAGTCAGTTTTCCCAGATGGGGTCCTTACACAAGATAAAGCCCTATCATACATGTTCTTTATGAGGTTAATATATAGGACAAGTACTTGTCTCTTCGCCAAAACTCTTTACAATATCTCTCGTGGGACAGAATCATAAGCCTTCTCCAAATCAATAAAGATCATATGTAGGTTCTTCCTTTTAGCTCTATAAATCTCAATTGTTCTCCTCAGCAAATGGATGGCTTCAATAGTTTGAGCGACCTGGCATGAATACGAATTGATTTTCTTTTACGTTGGAAACTTTCCTCAGCCTTCTTTCGATGACACGTTCCCAAATTTTCATAGTGTGACTCATCAGTTTGATACCTCCGTAATTTGAACAATTTTGAATGTCTCTTTTATTCATTTCACCAATAAATATATTTATTATATATTTTATAATTATTTTTCTATACAAACTGAGGCTTACGCCTCGACCGCCTCGAGGCTATGCCTCGCCTCGCTTCCAAGGAAAACACCTCGTTCCGCCTTTCGTTTTTTCGAACCTTGCTTCTAAGTCAGCTGTGACTGCGTTTCTGTTCTCATTATGACAAGTGGATCATTTGATCATATTCTTATAGCCACCGTTGAGATGTTTTTCAGTCTGGTGATCCCTCCTCATCCGCCCACCTTTCCACAAAATTTGTATGAGGGTTTCCCTTTCTGGCCATCAACAACATTAGCATACCTCCATCCATTCTCTTCCAGCTCTAGCCTGCTTAGTGTATGAACTAGAAGCTATGATCTTTGTCCTCAAAGTGAATGAGAGGGATATTGCATGTAATAATGCCTCAACAAAAGAACTATATTAAAATATCAACTTCAGTATGAAATTCAAAGATGAAGACAAATTTTCACTTGATATGTCTAAGATCAAATGTTATACCAACGAAATGCGAACCTATCGTGAACCTAACAACTTTGGCTTTGACATAGAAGGTTTTTTTCCCTAACATGATTATTTGTACACTATCAACAATCTTGAGAATTTTCCACAAAATTTTAAGATTGATTTCTTCCATCATCACGTTTATACAAATTAGATATTGAGAAATAGACTATGATAATCAGTCTTGCGAAAATCTGGGGGTGGAGAGCATGCACCTTCAATTATCCAAGATATATCCGAAACTGTTCCTAATAAAAGATATATCCGAAACTTCGAAAATGCCAAAAATTGTTCAAGAGCACTAATTTACAGCAGCCATCGGGCGAAATGGAGAAAGCTATTGGTTATGTTATGTCGATTTTGAGTAAAAAATACGGAATCTTCATTGTTGGGAGAGGGAGTCTTCATTGTTGGGAAATGTAATCGATATCGATGATATGTCGGTGACATGACCTTACATGTTGATGTTAGTGTCATTTTGCCACTTGGAAAAAGGCACGCCGTTGACATGTTGGTACGTCACAATCACCGCACAAGCTGTATGTATTACCATGTAAGGTATGTTATTAGAATTTTGTTTATGAATAATGTATAAATAAGTTGAAAAAAAATAAAAAAAGACTCAATTCATAAATTATATAAGTACTATACATACATACATACAACAACAAAGCCTTTTCCCACTTTAAGTAGGGTCGGCTAAGTACTATACATACCATGTAAACATTTATTTGACTTTCGTTATAACCAATGGTGTAAAATGTGTGAGGAAGCCAATTCGAGGGTAATTGGCCCAAGATACCGATGATATTCATGGATTTAAATATTAAGTGCTCACCGAGTGACTAATATCAATATTGCTGACCTTTGTAGATGCACACCATGTGAAATGAGTTAAAATGGGGAAACATGTGACTGATATCGTCCATATCAAACACAATATATTACAAAACAAGAATAGTTCTCATCTCTTTGCATATCATCATATTTCGATGAGACATCGACGATATTGGTTATACATTGCTGACATGCCATCGATGCCCTAGGAAGATATATATCTCTATTGTCAGTACTGCTGACTTGGTGATACCGACATCTCGATATTTAAGGTCATGATCATTTTTGTCATTGATGCTCGAGTAAAATTTTAATGGTTGGCACCAAAATCATTAAGGAGACATCGATATATCAATGATATATCATCGATATGTTGCGATATTGAAGGCCATGATTTGCACATTAGGATGAATACGTAAAGGTAAAGACAAACTTTATGGTTCATCTTGTGGTGGACATGGAGTTGGAGGCAGGAAATCTTCGAGTCTTGAACATGATTAGTGAAATAGTTGGACTTCTAAAAAATGATGTCAGTAGAAACATAGTAACGACATGTAATGGAATGATAATATTGGTACCCTTTTTGGGCCTGAATTATTAAAAAAACACAATTAATTACACGAGCAGAAAGTTTATTTGCAGATTGAAAGTTATGAGCATTGGGATAAAGGATGGAGAATGGGGTGCTAACCCTCCCAATAATAAAAGATGGAACCTTGCTAATCAACTAAAGTGGCTATTAAGATTGCTTCAATCCAAGACGTCTTAGTAATCACCTCATTTGATCGAGTTTATGCAACATTAAGGTGTTTCAGCTTCCACTCCACAATCCTATTTGCTGCAAGGTGTAGGGGCTGGAAATTTGATGTAGGTTGCCTTGAGATGCAAGCTAGTTAGATCGTTCTGCACAAATTACAGATCATTATCACGTTGAAAAATTTTAGTGCAGGAAGGAAATGATACCATTGCTACGAAAGAAAGATTTGTGGACGACATTGATCTCAGATCGTTCCTATATTAGGTAGTCACAAGTAACTTCATCGAAATCGTCCAAAAAATAACAAAGTAATGATGATCAATTACGATGTGTACATAACAAAAATATACACCGTAATATAATAAGTCAAGGGATACTTGATGAGGCTTTAGACATTGAGGGAGCGAGTTTAGAAGCATTGTTCGGAATGACACGTGCCATACTCAAAATGCTTAATCGTAGATAGTTCATGGAATACTAGAGAAATGCTTGAAGCAGGCGGGTGATGTAGATGAAGATACCATAATAATGAGTCGCTTGAGGTTGACATATCATCCAAGTTGTAAAGATTCTAACAACCTTTCTAATAGCGCCTATCGATAATCTGGGGCTATCGATTATCTGTTATGCAAGACTGGAAAGAAATAGAAAGACTAATCAACTTTACAAATAAGGTGAAAGAATAACATGCGAAAGGAAAGGAAGGTTGGAGGAAGCGCATACTAAACTGCAGAGCATGAGTTTGGAGGTGAAGTGAATGTTTTCAACGTAGCTTTACCCGACCCACTATGAATGACTGATGCAGCTTCTTCTGATCAACTCTTCCAATATTCTTGACACTGCTCCAAGCCTTCCAATATAGCAGCTCATACATCGTCTACTTCAAATCTTTAGCGAATCATTAACTCGGGTGCGTCTAATAGCTTGAGCATTTGAGCTGCATTTGCCTTGTCCATGCAAGAGGGCAAGTGCAGCAAAACTTTCTATAGATGGTGGTATAGACAACATAATATTAGGCTGCTGAAGTCTGCCAACAACGACAGAGAGAAGGAATTACGTCAACAGAGAGAAACTGATTCTTTACTATATGATAGAGAGAATTCAAGCTAGCAAGTAACTTAAAGGTTTTCCACTCAGCACGTGGATGTGCCTGGGATTATAAGATTGATGGAAAATAGCAAACTCATTATAGATCCCTGTCTTCTGAGTATAATAATGGATAAACTTGAAGTCAATAGTGTTCTCACAGATTCAATAATGATCTTATAGGTTTTGCCACTAATAGAGCAACTATCATGGCCAACTTATGCATTGATTGTTGGAGGTTGAATTTTTTTCTGTGTAACACCTGTCGGATGGTCGGTTTGCTCGCAATTAAGTTGCAGAGGGCACATCTTCACCAACAATCTGAAGCTCAGCTGCTGCCTCAAGCACTTGAGCTGGCCTCTTCCTCCTCGTCCATGAAAGAGAGCACACAAATAACTCTTTGTAAATGGTGTAGACACATATCATTTGGTTGCTGAAGGCGACTAACCATTGCATGAAGAAGTAATTGTGTCAAGTGTCAACATAGAGAAGTTGATCCTTCACTGTTTGATGGAGAGGATTTAAGCTAGTAAGAAACATGTGGGGTTTTCGATCGGCAAACTCAGCACACACCCAGAGTTGCTTGGGATGATATATATGATCAAATAGCAAGCTCTTTCTAGAGCCCTGCCATGTGAGTATAATAATGGAAAAGAGTAGAGTCTCTCAGATGCTGACCAAATAATTATGCACGCGATGCATGATTTGGTCGTTTGCTGGGAGTGCATTTGAGCAAGCTTATCCCATGTATCCTTAGTAGTATCCTTGTGGCGATTCATTGCAGTCAACCACTCACATTATTGGATATATAGTTTTTTTTTGAAAAGGAAAGAGTGTGGCATTTCATGACATGTAATTGTTCAGAGCATTGTATCGGTCTTGTTGGTCTCTATCAAAGGGTCCTTCATAAGGATATATTTGCTTCTATCTGCAAACAAACACCTTTAAAGCCCATGGGTGTCGACATCTTCAAGTTTGATAGAGGGCATTGCCAAACAATGGTGGAGGTAGAGATCAATGACTTTATCTATTAAGTAGTTCCACTGGCCATGGTGATCATACAATTAGGATACCGACCTTAGATGAACAATGCAACTTTAGACATGGTCCACATAGTCATAAACCGTAGTAGATGTACTTGCACAAGATTGCATGCTGGAGTAGTTCCACTTTGTTTTTTTGTGTGGGATTAAATTGTGCAAAAAGATCGCACAGAGGGCCCATGTCAGTGAAAAGCCCCAAATATTATTGTTGACGCATAATATAGATTAACTGTACCTGTTCGTTATTTTATTTTTCTGTTGTTCTCCCTATGTAATTTACCCATATGCTACTCTCCTATATAAGAGAGCCTAGGGCTTATGGAATAGACAGATCATTGGTTTTTCCCAACATGGTATCAGAGCGACGGTCCTAGACCGGAGTTCTCGAAACCCTAACCCACCCCACCCGCCGGCCTCTCTTCTCTCTCTCTCTCTTTACTCGGCGCCGGCCACCTCAACCGATCGGCGGTCTTCTTCTCCGATCTGCGGTGCCCCTGCGCGCCTCGCGCATCGCGCCTCTCGCGCCTAGCGCCTCTCGCGCCTAGCGCGCCTAGCGCGCCTCGCGCGCCTCTGCGCGCCTCTCGCGCATCTCCTCTGCGCTCCTGTGCGCACTCCTACGCGCACTGCTGCGCGCTCTCTTCAGTGCATCTGTGCCTCGCGCCTCTGCGCGCTGTGCGACAGTGTGCGCCAGTGCACGCGATAGCGCCTGCACCAGGAAGCAAGCCAGCCCCGACGCCTGCCTGATCTTCTGTGCATCGCCAGTACATCACCTGCGCCTGGGCAGGTTCTAGTGCACACCAGTGCACCTCCAGTTGCGTGCGCGCGTGCTCCTTGCACGTGCCTACGTGCCCTAAGCCCCAAACCCTAGGGCACACACACATCTTGATCTACATGGGGTTAGTTGCTTGACGTCTACACACGCAACTAATCCCGTCTATGTCATTGTAGACAGAGTATCTTCTCTCAGTCGCTCCAGTCTTCCATCTCCAGTATGTCAGAAAGCAAGGTAGATATAACGTCTATTGGCGCATTTCGTGGTCCAGCGCCCATTGTCAAGATGGATGGTACGAACTATGAACTGTGGGCAATGCAGTTCATGAGTATGATGAAGTCTACAGGGAAGAAGCATATTCTTACCGAACCTGAGCCTGCAGAGAAGACTGGAGTCCATGCCTCATGGGAGGCAGATGATGCATATGCCAAGGTCTGGCTATCTGGTACATTGGCTATTGAAATTGCCAATGACATTCTACATCAACCCACAGCCAAAGACATGTGGGATATCCTGGCGACATATTCTCAGGCAAAGAACGAAACAAAGATCCTGCAACTGCAACATGATATATTCACAATAAAGCAGAATGGCCGTCCTTTACATTCTCTCTACACATCACTGAGAGGGATGTTCGAGAAGCTCTATAGCTTCATGCCTCTTACCGCCACACCAGAACAGCAGAAGACATACAGGAATGCGACGATGGTGGGTGTGTTTCTTGCTGCACTCGATCCAGAGTATGAGGCAGCACAGTCTCAGATTTTGGCTGACTCGACTATTCCTCCCATGGAGGAAGCCTTTCACAGATTGAGTAGGATCACATTGCCTTCAGCAGCTGCCAGTTAGAATTCCTCAGCTATGGCCGCAAGCAGAGGCCGCGGATTTCATCAACAGGGACGGGGACGTGGACCTCGTGGAAGAGGTGGTCGTACTAGGCCCACATGCACATATTGTCACCGAGTCGGCCATAACGAAGACACATGCTATTCGAAGCATGGATTACCTGCATCTGCACGAGCCGCTGAGCAGATAGAGCCCCCATCTGCTGCTACCTTGGATCAACGATTTGATGATCTAGTTGCCCGCCTCAGGGGAATCATCCCACCATCTGGTCCAGCACCGACTACAGAGAGTCATACTGATGCTGCTGCTTCTGCATCTGCCTCTACTAGTACTTCAGGTAGTACACCTGCACTCCAGAGTAGTAGATCTGATACATTGCCATGGATCATGGACTCGGGCGCCACACATCATCTATGTGGCGACCAGAGTCTCCTTTCACGATATACTCAGATCCCTCCGGGTCGGACAGTAGTGATTGCCAATGGCACACATTCCCCTATCACGGGTCAGGGGGAGATTAGATTGACATCTTCTATGCAGCTTAAGAATGTCCTACATGCACCACATTTTTCTATGAATCTGTTGTCAATTAGTCAGATTACGAAGGATCTCCATTGTCGAGCTATTTTTGATCCATCGTCTTTGATTTTTCAGGACATCCGTACGGGCAACGTGATTGGTCATGGCTATGAGCAAGGAGGCCTTTACCGTCTGAACCAGACCCCATTTGCCGGCACCACATCTTCTCCTGCTGGACAAGTATCTCCTCTCCTGTGGCATCTGCGTTTTGGTCATTTACCGCTTCAAAAGTTGTGTTGTGTTCTACCCTATGGTTTTTCTCACACACCTATCCAGTGTGAGGCATGTCAGTTGGGAAAGCATCACAGGTCGTCCTTTCCCAGTCGTCTAGGTCGGAGTAGTAACTCCAAATTTGAGTTGTTTCATATAGATGTCTGGGGTCCGAGTCGTGTTCCTGATCATCAGGGACACATGTTTTATATTGTATTTGTGGATGATTTCTTGAGAGTGTCATGGGTGTTTCTTATGAAAAATAAATCTGAAGCAGGAAATATTATTATCCATTTTCTAAATGAAATTCAGAATGTTTTCTCCACATCTGTCAAATTTGTAAGAAGTGATAATGTTTAGAGTTATGCACCCATACTTTGGCCAATTACTGCTCCTCAAAAGGGATTATTCACCAAACCTCTTGCGCGCATACATCCCAACAGAATGGGATTGCTGAAAGAAAACACCGTCACCTCCTTGATGTCACAAGATCCCTTCTTATACAGAGTCATGCTCCATACTCCTACTGGGGTGATGCAGTTCTTACTGCATGTTACCTAATCAACCGTATGCCCTCATCGGTCTTGAATGAACAGATTCCGTTTTCACTCATTTTCCCAGACAAGGATTTGTTCGCTCTTACTCCTCGTGTGTTTGGGTCAGTCGCATTCGTCCATCAGTTGTCGCCTGGTACTGACAAGCTCTCTCCTAGGGCTGTCAAGTGTGTCTTTGTGGGGTACTCCAGAACTCAAAAGGGGTACAAGTGTTTTGATCCTGTGCGTCGGCGGTATATGATCAGTGCAAATGTTACATTTTTTGAATCTGTTATGTACTTTTCAGCATCTGGAGACATCCAGCTACCACCTATATCTCCTGATGCCATAAGCGCCACCACCACCATTGCCACAAACAACACCACAGCCACCTACACCGCCACCACCACCGCCACCACCACCGCCACCGCTGGTATCTCCACTACCATTCCATTACACACGCAGGCCTCCTCCAGCTCATGGGTCTGACCCGTCAACTAGCTCGCCTATGGTATGTAATGAAAATATTAATGCTGATGGATCTGACGACATTTCTCAGCAGGATGTATTACAGGAACATGGTGAGCATACAGATGATTTGGATGTTCCAATTGCTCTACGCAAGCCGAAGAGAAGCTGTGCCAAATATCCACTATCAGCACCCGTGTCTTTTGAGAGGCTATCTGGAGACTTCAGGACATTTGCATTGGCACTTTCAGCTACAGACATTCCACGGAATCATCATGATGCATTGCAGGATGCTAGATGGCGGCTAGCAATGGAAGAAGAAATGGCGGCACTACAATCCAGAGGAACCTGGAGTCTGGTTCCTATACCTCCAGATATCAGTCCGATCAGTTGCAAATGGGTGTTCACAGTGAAGCACAATGCAGATGGTTCCATTGACAGGTACAAGGCACGCCTGGTTGCACGTGGCTTCACACAGACATATGGGGTAGATTACCTTGACACATTTTCCCCTGTGGCGCGTCATTCCACTCTACGGATCCTGTTATCAGTTGCAGTTGCTAGAGATTGGCCACTTTATCAACTGGACGTGAAGAATGCATTTCTGTATGGCGACTTGCAGGAGGAAGTCTATATGCAACAACCACCTGGTTTTGCTGTTGAGGGGGAGTGTTCCAAGGTATGCAGATTACATAAGGCCATCTATGGCCTTAAGCAGAGCCCCATAGCATGGTTTCAAAAGCTGTCAGATCTCTTTGAGAAACAAGGATATAAACGCTCCAATGCTGATCATTCCTTGTTTGTACAGAAGACGGGTAGAGGTATCATCGTAATCATGGTTTATGTTGATGATATCTTGATTACAGGTGATGATGAGCAGGGCATTAAATAGGCAAAAGAAAAGCTGGGCACCGAGTTTGTCACCAAGGACTTGGGAGTCCTTCGATATTTTCTGGGGCTGGAGTTTGCTAGAAATCCATATGGATTAGTAATGTCACAGAGGAAGTATGTTACCGATCTATTGACTGAGACATGTATGCTAGGGTGTCGACCTGCTACGACACCAATGGATCCTAGCATGAAGCTCTATGATGATGACACAGAAGAGGTGGACAAGAGAAGGTACAGGGACCTGGTAGGCAAACTATTGTATGTCACGATCACTAGACCTGATATATCATTTGCAGTGAGTCGTGTGAGCCAGTTCATGGAGCAACCACGTCAGGCCCATATGGATGCAATACACATGATTCTGAGATATTTAAAATCATCTCCAGGTGCAGGCTTGTTATTTAAGAAAGGAAAAGAAATCTCTATCACGGCATGTGCTGATGCAGATTATGCAGGATGCCCCAAGGACAGGAAGTCTACATCAGGATTTGCAGTCTATGTTGGGGACGCTCTTGTTTCGTGGAGAAGCAAGAAACAGACAGTGGTAGCTAGATCCAGTGCTGAATCCGAATACAGGGCTATGGCCCAGGCTAGCACAGAAATGATGTGGGTGAGATCTTTACTTGCAGATCTATGTATTGATATACCTCTTCCTATGAAGTTGGAGTGTGACAATCAGGCCGCCTTGTTCATTGCAAATAACCCAGCCTTTCATGAGAGGACCAAGCACATTGAGGTCGACTGTCACTACATACGTGACATGGTTCAGAAGGGGTTCATTGCTACATCTCACGTCACATCAGAGAATCAGACTGCTGATATTTTCACCAAGACATTACTTCGAGGTCCATTCCAGAAGTGTGCGTCCAAGCTGAGCATGATTGATATCTATGCTCTATCTTGAGGGGGAGTGTTGACGCATAATATAGATTAACTGTACCTGTTCGTTATTTTATTTTTATGTTGTTCTCCCTATGTAATTTACCCATAGGCTACTCTCCTATATAAGAGAGCCTAGGGCTTATGGAATAGACAGATCATTGGTTTTTCCCAACAATTATCGTTAAGTTGTTGGTCAGTAGTGCGATGGTGGTAGGGGGTGGGGTAGATAGTGCGAGAGATTAATGAGGGGTCGACAACGGTTTGGATTAGTTTTTTTGGTGTAGGGTAAATGAGGCTTATTCGGGTAGTTGTTAGCCACTTGATGTAAGATCGGTTCTTTGACACACCATCTTGGGAAAAACGAATAACTTGTTTGTTTTGTGACCGTATGATCTTACATAGAAGTGAGTGAGTCTTGGGATTAACGATAACATTATATCGATATTACAAGCAAATAGTAAATCACAAATACAAATATTAAATAAATAATTCTCTCTCACATCGATGATTTCTTAAGTAAGATGTTTTATTCTCCTATAGACGGGCTATGGGACCTGCGTGAGGATGCCAGATTTCCGTGGTGCCTATCCCTTTTTCCGAGGGATATCATGGAGATCATTTTGCAGATTATGCCATTAGTCGGTATGACTTTGTATTCTTTAATGGACAGCTTCTGGGCGGGATTCGAAGAAATGATATATCAAAGAACGTCTCACTCCCCTCCTTGGTTTGGTTGTCCGCAACTGAAGTAGGACTAAAGTAACTGCATAACTGGATATACTAATGTTTGGGGAAAGAGCCTTTTAAACAACTCAACAGAAGGTTAATGCGTATCCAATTTTCCATGTGGGAAAAACCTATTGCTGGTTTGATTGACATCTCTACAATATGCCTCCGTCACGGTTGACCACAGGATGAAAATAGAATACGGAAGCGTACGAGCTGGAGGAGCAGGGAAAAGAAATAGTATAGTATAGTTTTCCTGATGTTTGACCGCTTTCTGTGATTCCTAAGCCGTCGTAGGCACTTCAACTCATACCTATCATTTATTGGTTGACCTGCACCTTTCTCATTTGTGGTCACAACAGATGCATTGAATACATCTCCTGAGGTTGGCGGTACACCAGTTTTTAAGATGCTTCACAGCGTGGAAATGCTCCAATTTCGTTCAGCATGTGAATGGCATCTGTTGTGAGGATCCGCGAAGCCCGAGTACTAGTGACGGTTGAAATTTTTGATGGTTTTTTGGGCCTGTACATGAAAGGATCTGAAAATTTTATTCATGCCTTTCGGTTTATTTGATGCGGTGGCGATAAGGTGCAATGATTGGTCGTGGACGCCAACATGACAGTTGCATGTCCTTGGAAGTCCACTAGTTGCATGGAGACTCTGGATGAAAGATGGTATTTGTTGATAGAGAAGATGAAATGCATGCTGTCAAATCTTTCTGCTTCTCTGCCCGTAGGAGATAGCATGGCCTCAAATTTCGGCAAAATTCGACCGAATTTCGGTTTCGACAGGTTACCGAAATTTGACCGAAATTGCCAAAATGACCGAAGTATGGGGTGCCCTAGTACAAAAATGACTGAAATGATCGAAATTTTGGTCGAATTTCGACCAAAATTTCGTTTCGTTCTGTCACCGAAATGGTGACTGAAACCGACATTTAGGGCCTTGGGAGAGAATCTTCCTGTGCATGGCCTGCAATTGCTAGGGCTTGCGTCTTGTCCATAATCAGAATGGACACAATTATTTTCTCGCTTTGGTTGATGATTATAATCACGAGGGTCTATTTACGTGCTGAAGTCATCGATGTATTATATTCAACGATTCTCGCGCCTGTAATGACCATGCTTTGAAGTTTTTCCAGCATGATCTTCATACTTTCTTTAGCTCGTGATGGGCATCAAACTAGGGACTTTAAAAGATGAAATTTCGAGGCTCTTCCTCTGGTCTTTCATTTTGGTCGACCATATATTGATAATGTGTTGCAGGCTGTATCTTATTACATGGTCTCTAGGGAAACAGTTTTATAGTATTGGTGGGTCCAAGCTGTGCTCTACATTCTTCATGATTTTTTTCAGATGTGCCATTAAATTATAATAGCTATCATTTTTTTTAAAGTTTTCGAATGAGACACTGCCACATCCAGATAGTGCATTTGCCTTATTGATACCGAGTTACGAGTTTATGGATAAATAGATGTGACTACACTGATGCTGTCATAAAAAATGCTGCAAAAAGGCTTCAATATTGTGATGATCCAAATCACATGAGTCATATTTGCAATTAGTTTATGTATTGATCCGTTGTTGAGTTCATTACAAATTTAGGTACTCAGAGTCAGATGCGACTGGATTAATGCCTATACTAATAAAAGTGTTTGAAATTGCTTCGGATATAGTTAAAATTTGCAATTATTTCATGCATGGATAACATGCAATATGGACTACTTTATTTTGATTTGCTGTGAATATGATTTATTTCTTACGATCGTTGTTCGACCTCCTTGGATATATTAATGATCCAACACATGAAGATTATCTGCATGACCTTTTTGTTTTCTTATCCAAATTCCAATGCTTCTAAATTGGAGTCGTAAGCTTCTCTCCAGACATACGACCACCTCTAAGTAATATCACAAGAAAAAAACAATAATGATGATATCACAAATGCATCTCTTAATACCCATACGTTTTCTTGCTGATAGCCTGGGGATGCCCGGTTCATATTTATACATCGATGAAATTCTGTGCAACCTGGAACCATGGATGGTGATGTTCTGCATCTTGCTGAATGCTGATTAGCTTGAACATTTGGAATTTATGTCCCCTGTAACAAATGAGACATTTAAGTTTTCCGTTATTTTGCATCAGGGGTAAGATTGTGTGTGGAGTGATAATGCTGCTGGTCAATATTCTATACACTGGGTGAAGCATTAAGATTTGGGATTTTTACACCCATAACTCTGAGTAATTCCGCAATTACAATCATAACCCTGCGTAACCATGAATTACATGAGAACCCCCAGATAGTCACACCGTTTCACATTCATAACCCTCCGTTAGTTTAATATGTTAACTCAACCATATAAACGAGTTAATCTAACCAACCTATGATCCAGCTTCGATTGGGCGGACGCGACAGGGATTGAGCTTCGGCGGCACGCTGGGGAGTGGGGATGCTGCACGGGGGCGCTTGGGTTGGGGTGGGGGTCTGCCGGGGCGGGCCTTTGGAGAGCTGCTCTGCAGGAGCTGCTGCTCAGGGGGGTGGGGGTGCACGGGGGGGGGGGGGGGGCTTCGACCGGGCTGGGGCTTTGGGAGAGCTGATGCTGGGTGGGGGTGCGCCGGGGGGCTTCGGCATGAGCAGCACGCGCGGGGAGGCTTCGGCAGGAGCTGCTGCTGGGGGGCTTCGAAGCGAGGAAGGGGACGTTCGGCTTCGGGGAGATATGGCTGCAGTGCAGTGGATGGCAGGAGGAGAAAGGGCTTCCAGCAGAGGCTTGGCGACGAGCTTATCAGCAGCGGGTTGCTTGGGGTTTCGAGCAGGCTTCCACCGGGGAAGAGAGGATGGCATGCTTTGTAAATAAGAATGAGCTTTAAGGACATTGCAGTCTTTTTCAACGGAAACAATCAAATATAACGGAGGTCCCAAACGGAATATAGCACGGGGTTATGTCATGTAAGAGTTAAGCATTACTCGGGGTTTCTCATGTAATTCGCGATTATGCAGGGTTACGAATGTTATTGCAAAATTACTCAGGGTTATGGGTGTAAAAATCCCTTAAAGATTTTCTCATTGATGGTCAAGATACAAAAAAATGTTTACTATCTGGCTGGTATATTTTAATAACAAAAAATAGATTTTGCCAATGCCTAGAGATCACTGTGGAAATATCATATACATGTTAATCGCTTTAGTCTTTTCAAAAACCACCCTTTAAATTTTTATACATCTATATAATGCAAATTTTCTTTATTTTTCCAGGTTATTCCTAGGCAGCTTTGTGATAATGCTGGTTTTGATGCCACCGACGTGTTAAATAAACTTCGGCAGAAGCACGCTTCTGGTTGGTTGAGGCAATTTACATGTTAATGTTTGTAATTTTATAGATGGTATACAAGGGTTCATCTTATTTTATAAACAGGTGAAGGTGCAAATTATGGAGTAGACATAAACAGTGGTGGAATTGCGGATTCTTTTACTAACTTTGTGTGGGAACCTTCTGTTGTTAAGGTAGTTGGATGCATTTGTGCACTTATTGCAGTTCCTTTGATTTGAGAATTTCTAAGTTGACAACCTTATGTACAGATTAATGCTATAAATGCTGCAACTGAGGCTGCATGCCTCATCTTAAGTGTTGATGAGACGGTTAAAAACCCAAAGGTATAATGCTGCTTGCTATTAACTGTTCTTTTTATGTGCAGAGTCAACATTGTTATACAAGTCCCTGTGGAATTTTGTTCTTTGAATATTTTTCTTGCGTATTTTGTTTTCTCTGTTTGATTACTTTGATAGTCCCAACACCTGTGTGGACACCTTATCAATATCCTTGAAAATGGGCAAGCTGACAATTTAATGAAAAGCGTGGAAATTGCTCAAAATGTTTCAAGGTCACTGGTTATAAAAAATTTGCAAAATCCATGAATAAACAAGGGATTATATACCAAGGATCCTAAAAACTTTGCAAAATACTTTCTCAACCCTATTCTTCCTAATTATCATATAAACCTTGAAAGTATGATCTGTCTTCCACCACAACCTCTGCTGTCAATTTTAATTTTATTTGAGTCCATAACCTGAGTTAGTCATGAGTTAATCTAACCATAATAATCGGACGGTGGATATTCCACCTCCCAAAGCCAAATAGGGACCAACCAAATCCGAATGCTTGGAACCCACCAAAATCTTGCTGCTCGGAACTAGTGCTGAACATGCTACACCGAACCACCTTAATGCTCGACCCTTCACACGTCCACTACGGTCACGGTAGTGTGGGTCGGGGTGTTCGGGCAGTGACATCGAGGGCCAGAAGCTAGGGATCCCTTTGAGGGACGCTGCCGCCGAAGTGGAGGTGAGCTACACATGATATGGGCGGAGGAACCACATATGGCTGGGTGGCGGTGACTGTTGGTGGAGATGTGTGCGTGCATGACAGGTATCCACCTCGAAAGCGGAACAGTAATGGCAGCAACTGGGATGCGAGGCACAGAGGGAAGCAGTGGTCGTCCACCTTGGGATGGGACCAGTGACTTGAAGGTAACAGTTGACGAGTTTGCACAATTATTTGGAGAGGTAAAGGGATTTCCGGGGTCGACCTCCCTCAGATTGGGTTCTTCCCCATATACAGGGCTTAAGGGGGGGAGGTGAAGGGGCGGCATGCACATCACGACAGTTGGTGAGGGATGTGGGGTTTTGAGGGCCTTGGCCATTCCCAAGGGCGATCGGCAGTAGCATAACCATCAGAGGCGTTGCAGCATCCGACACCAGGATTCGTCTCAAGGACGATGAAGGCGTTCGAGTCGACGCACACTGCTCGGATTTTTCACTTGAAGAGTGTCTATAATTTTGTGTCTGGGGGAGGAGAGAAGGTGGTGGGCAATGCTGGGGAAGAGAGAAGGTGGTGGGATCATAGATGGTGTAGGAGTGTTGGGGGGAGGATGAAGGGGAGAAGGGCATGGCTTGTGAATTTTATAGGATAAGAATGGTAAATGTGACCTGTTTCTGACGGATTCTGTTCACTCCTACCGAACAAATGGATGGATATTAAGCACATGGGTTGTGGTGTAAGAGTTAGCAAGTTCATAGCATTTAGGTAATAATTACAAAGAATACATGGTCAAGAAGGCAAATTGCGAAGTTATTAGGATTCATGGTGTAAAAATCCCAATAAACAATTGTACAATCCGGAGGTGTTGGCACGTTTTTTTGGTGACAGTCCTTTGTCTTAAATCCTTTTGTAGTTGGCATGAAGACAAGAGATTACTTATTCATACATGATAGCTGTCTAAAGATTACATAAATATGCGATTAGAAATAACTGGAAGTAACATTTATCTATTAGAAACTACTTAATATGGCTGGTGATCGTCACTGCAACGATCACATCATCATTAACATCTTGAGCTCCAAGCTGGCCTGTCAGCGTTAGAATCCCTACTTTTGGGCTGGCTCTTTTGTTACTTTTAGAACTCTAGTCTAAATAGCCATATTTTGATCTGAGAGTCAGCGTGCGATGAATAGAGGTTATGTTGACCTGATTGCACGATGAATAAATGTTATATGATGATTTGATCGTACAAGTGCTGGTGACTGTCAGAGTAACGTGTTTTAACTCAGAGCATGCTTCTCAATGACACTATATGATGAGTAAGATTTTTTAAGATTAAAAAGTGGAGGAGGTGATGTTCATCTTTCTAAACACTAAATGTTAGTGTTAATTGATGGGGTGGATTCTTTGATTTTCAATCCGCACAAGCAGTTATGAAAATTTTATCATTAGTCTGATTTGCTATCATCAAGTCTGCTTGATCTACCTCCATCTGTTCATGTTATATGTCACATTCTTAAATGATTTTACTAATTACTGTATATACAGTTGACCGTCCGCATAGTATCATGGTTATTTAAGCCCCCTAACTGATTTGCAGTCTGAAAGTGCCCAAGGTGAGGCTGCCGCTAGTGCAATGGCTGGGCGTGGACGTGGCATGCCTGGTCTCCGAGGTCGTGGTGGTAGAGGCATGCGGAGACGGTAACTTATGCAAGTTCCGTTGCACAAAATCCAATCAACTCATGTCAACTTTCCTTTTTGGTATGTCACTCAATGAATGAAATTTTGTACTTAGGATTTCTTCAGTTATTGTTTTTGTTTGCCAGTGATATTCGTTGGCAGAGCATGCACAATGAGTGTTAGTGAGATCTTATCTTTTTTTGTTTCTCCGAGTGGTTCTGGCGAGTTCCTGATTGATCTGGTAGTTGTTTGTACTCCGGGTTCATGGGCACAATTCCGTGGAAGTACTATCTATTGGAAGAAATGTGCATTTTTGGCACTTTGGTCTGGGTACAGTTTTTCTTGTTTTTTGGGAAAGCTTTCTCATACCCTCATTTATCATTTGTCATGGCATCGTCGATTTTGTACCTGTGTTAAAACTCTGGCTGTTCTGGTATCTTGGTAACATATCTTAGATGGAGGATAAATTCCCATGTTAGATTGTGATTTATCCTTGAAATTGATGTGAATGTTGTGAGATCAAGGCTTATTGGTACCCTCACAATTGATTTATGGATCTCATTCTCTTGATCGTCACAAGACCTGATGAGCATTGCATGCCTCTATTGACGTTGAACCGTCTGATGCTGTGTCGCCTTCAGCCCTGCAAAGTCTTTCCCGGACCATAGTTGGTGTAGTTGTCCTCAATTGAGCCTCATAAACACACATATGCACACACTTGCACACGCACACACAGACACAAGTAGGTACATTTTCATATCCTTGTTTTTAAATTTGAATTCATACATGATTACGAATTACCTTTTCAGATTCCTCTTTGAAACGAACATGAATATGAACAAATACATATATTCACATCCATTTTCTCTCTCTAAACTTTGTCATATTTGCTTACACGAAAATGAATGAATATTCATCAATTCTACCGTCAAAACTTTGGTTTTGTGCAATGTCGGAGATCGATTCCATTGTTTCTTGTTGCAGGACATTGTCCAAAATTTTGTCTGATATCAATGATATATTGGCGATGTGGGTAAAATGTGAATATTGTTTATTAAAATTTTCTCGATTTTTTTCCTTTGCTTGCAAAATTTATTCTCTATACCATAATTTCTGCCATATTTTTGGGGGAGGGCTGTTTTTATTGTTTTTTCGACGAGTGCTCTTTCTTGACTAAGCAGTTTAAGATCCACATTTTTGGTGCAATCCCATATCATATATAATGTTTCCATTTGAGTACATATGATACGATGCTCCGTGGTTTTCCAGTCCTGCATGCAAATTTGTTCTCCATCTAATTCGACGAAAGAACTTTGGGAAACAAACATTTATAGACGATCGATCTTTCAGTCTATCTACCTTTTGCACCGACATAATAGTTTTAGAAGCTAATTTTTTTGTCAAGATGCCATGGCCTTCAAGCTTATTTTTCGGCGATGCGTTTTATTGTTTTTTTGGCTTTATTATTTGGTTGCTTCCTTCGTGACGGTGTGCACACCTTGTGAGAATTTGCTGTTGGGATGGTTGCAACTATGAAATCGACGAATATACATTATTTTCTATGGTCTACAACGATGGATGCTTCCTTGCATCAAAAGGGCAAGATGTGTATGTGAATGGGATAAAGAGAGAACTGATCGTCTCTGCTGTACGGAAGATAGCCAGTGTTCCAACCATTTGTAGAAAAATGCTAGAGCAGTGGCACACGTTCGAAAACATGTACAGGTAAAGAAATGAGACATCTGCATATATCAATTGAGTAGAGAAGTGTCTATGAGATAAGGAGAGATGTGTGTTATTTACTATGCTGCCTTATAAGTTAAAATGGCAAGACATCAATTATTATTATGATAACACCCGCACAAGTCCTGCCGATGAAAAAAATACCGGGACAAGATTTGTAAGCAGAGGACCTTTTCTTTTCTTGGTGACCTCAACTTTGAGTTGAGGCAACTAGGAGTCAAATTATGACAATAGGGATATTAATAAATTTTGAGGAAATAACAAGAAGTATGGATACTACAATTAAAACTAATCATGTGATCAATTATTACTGAAATAAAACTGAATAAAGGAAAGAATCTCTTCGCAATGAAATAAAACTGAGTAAAGGAAAGAACCTCTTCGCAATGGCAACCGATATGATAAGTGCTATTCGTAGTCATACTGAATGCAAATAATTGACAAATGATCAGGTCAGAGATCTCCACCCGTAGTTCAAAAAGATATTTTTCTCTGACAAAATTGGAAGTGATGTTAAAATCTCGAACACTACCATTTGCTATTCAGAAAAAATGAAGGTAGTCAATTATTTAATAAATGTCTGAATTGTTTATTAATCGTGGTGCCTCTTATAGGTAATCCAGAAATATTCTAGTACTATTGCTTCTGGAAGAGAATTAGCAAATTTGAGAGAGGAATCCGGATATCAATGTTGTGCAAAAAGAATCACATCTATTATCGCCAAAATGTCACTTGAGGGATGATCATCATGTTCTTTAATTTTTCAATTAATTTGCTTTCTATTTAATTGCTTGGATCAAGGGACAAAGAAGCATATCGAGATTGGTTTGATTTTTGATGGTCTTTATTACATGCTAGCTCATGCTGGCTTTGCTTTGATTGCCAAAAATGTTGAAATCTCCACACTCTTCATCATTAACATGAGCAGCTTGATCACGCTGATTTTGCCATCGTTTTGCATTTATATCCTGATTTATGTAATAAACTCAAATCTACGATTCATTTTTGTGTCAACCGCCTAAGCATACTAAAACTGCATTCCCTTTTTCATTATAGGGTAGTACTTTTATTTTTTTTTCAACTTGTTCATTTTTGATGCTTGGGACTTTCAAGTGTGAAGAATTTAGGAGGCCATATCTATATTACATTCATCGATGGATTTTTTTAAGAAATGCTTATTTATACTTGATAAACAGAAGTAAAGTTTCACCTCTTATCAAAACTTTTATCAACATGATCGCCCCTCAATACTCCACAAGAGTATTGTATTTTTCTTATGGGAAAAGAAGTCTTCATGAAAGCTTTGTAGCTATACACCTATGCAGAACGAGGTAATCGAAAGGAACAATTTCCATTTATTGAATGTGACCTAAGCATTGTTATATCAAAGAAATGTGCCACAATTTTTGGGAGAGAGGCCATTTTACTGGATGTCTATCTCATCACAAGATTCCTTCTGTGATTAGAAAGTGGGATTCATTCGCTTACATCCTAACATATCTTCGTTTAGCTTGGACTCACATGTGTTTAGGCGTGTCAGCTTTCTTCATAACTCTTACCCCGGTATGTGTAAATTGGATCAAGAGCTAGGAAGTGCATCTTTATTGACTATTCTAATACCCATAAATGGTACAAATGCTATGGTCCTATGTCACGTCATCTGCATGTGAGGAAGGGTGTCATTTTCTTTAAGCTTGATTCTCACTTTTCGAGGACTTCTCCTTTGGGGGAGCATGTAAGGATGTCGAGGAAAAAGAACATGGGATTTACTTTCTTTATGGAATAAGAGAAATTATCCAAATAGTTGACAACAATATGCGAGTATGGATCATCAGGGGCGGAGCCAAGAATTTCTTGTAGGTAGGGTCGGTATATAATCAATCAAGCTACATATTTTGATAACTAAAAAATACTGCTATTGATTTAGATTATTTAAAAACGATGGACACAGCCTTAGAGAGGCATATGTAATTTGTTTAGATTATGACTGGCGATTTTTCAATACATAAAAAATCATTAACTTTCTTCACAGTTGTCAACTCTTGATTTCTTGATAAAGGACTCTATTGTTCTTTTTATCATAACTGAACCTCAATCCATACGATGCAATGTAAACTCCTTAATAATATATAATCTAAATATCTAATTAATTGAAAATTTACAAATTACGATATCAATATTCCTATCTACAAACAAATAAAAATATATGTATAACCATATCTTCAAAAATAAGAACATCATCAAATCTATATCCATAAATAAAATAAAAAGTTGTATCACAATCCATCTCTTCTTTTATTGTTAATTTCAATTAAAAAAAATAATATTGATATCTGTATATGTATTATGTATTTACAATCGAAGGGTAGCCAAAGAGATGCTATGCAAATCAGAGGGAGGAGCTCCAGGCCAAAAGGAGGTTTGATGATGGAGTGGAGAGGTGCAAGAGAAGTTCAAAATTAGAAGAGCATGCTTTAAAGCTATGTCTAAGAGTAGAATATATGAATTGTCTCAAATTACAAAATCACGAAGAAGGAAGCAAAGAAGGCTGTAAGTGAAGCTAAGTCAAAAGCTTATCAAATTTTGTACAAATACCTCAACTCTAGGGAGGGCCATAAGGATATATTCAGGTTGGCTAAAGCAAGAAAAAGAAAGATCAAAGACTTTTCTCAAGTGAGATGCATTAAGGATGAGGAAGGTTACATGCTTGTTACTCAGAAGGATATAAAGACTAAGTGGAAGCGATATTTCCATAAGATTTTCATTGGGGAAGGAAATAGAGAGATCACTTTAGGAGATCTAGATAGTAGTGAAAGTTACTTGAATCGTGCAAGATATAAACGAATACAAAAGAAGGAAGTAGAAGAGGCTTTAAAGGTTATGAGACCTGGGAAAGGTGTAGGACCTGATGACATTCCTATAGATGTTTGGAGAGTTTTAGGTGAGCGTGGTTTGACTTGGCTTACAAATTTATTTAATGTTATTTGACGAAGCAAGAAAATGCCTGAAGATTGGAGAAGCATTGTGATGCCTCTTTATAAGAACAAAGGAGACATTCAAAATTGTTCAAATTACTGAAGTATCAAGTTACTGAGTCACACTATGAAAATTTGAAAATGTGTGATCGAAAGAAGGTTGAGGCAAGTTTTCAAAATAAAAGAAAATCAATTTGGATTCATACCAGGTCGCTCAAATATTGAAGCCATCCACTTGATGAGGAGAACAATGGAGATTTATAGAGCTAAAAGAAAGAACCTTCATTAGTTGATTTGGAGAAGGCTTATAATTTTGTCCCACGGGAGATATCGTGGACAGTTTTGGAGAAGAGGCAAATACATGTCCTATACATTAACCTCATCAAATATATGGATGATACTGGGAAGACTGACTATTTTGACATCAACATTGGTCTCCATCAAGGTTCAACATTGAGTCCATTCCTTTTTACTTGGATCATGGACGAGTTAACAAGTCACATTCAGGATGAGTTTATCTTAATGCATGTTATTCAATGATGATATTATATTGATTGATGAGACTAGAGATGGAGTAAATGAGAAGCTTGAGGTTTGAAGACATGCATTGAAGACTAAAGGATTTCATATAAGTAGGACTGCGATTGAATATATGGAGTGCACGTTTGATGGAAGCAATGGTGAATGAATCGAGATGAAGATTAGTGACGATAACATTCAGAAGATAAATTCTTTTAG
Source organism: Ottelia alismoides (assembly GCA_037367405.1). Classification (NCBI taxonomy): domain Eukaryota; kingdom Viridiplantae; phylum Streptophyta; class Magnoliopsida; order Alismatales; family Hydrocharitaceae; genus Ottelia; species Ottelia alismoides. Next base: position 945,598 of record JAZKJV010006717.1, read on the forward strand.
ATACTTGGGATCTAATTTGCAACATTATGGGAACATTGATGGAGATGTTACTAATATAATAAATGCAGGTTGGCTAAAGTGAAGAGGAGCCTCTACTGTTCTCTGTAATATGAAAATTCCTTTGAAAATCAAAGGAAAGTTTTACAAAGCAGCAGTGAGACCTACTATGCTCTATGGATCTGAATGTTGGCATGCGAACCTTAGACATGTGCAGAGAATGGAAGTAGTAGAAATGAAAATGCTAAGGTGGATGTGTAGACACACACACACACACATAAAGATAGGATTCGTAATGATGCAATAAAAATGAAATTTTGTGTAGCTCCGATCGAAAATAAGATGCGAGAAATCACTTAAGGTGGTTGGCCATTTCCAAAGGAGGTCAAATGATACACCAGTGAGGAGATGCAAGTTTTGGGATGTTGAGCCATCAAAGAGAGGACGAGAATGGCCCAAGAGGTGTTGGAATGAGACTATATAAAAGGGATCTTAGTTTTTTGGATCTAACCCGTAGAATAACTCAAGATATATCAGAATGGAGGCAAAGAATCTATGTAACCGACCCTAGTTAATGCGGAAAAAGGCTTTGTTGTTATTATTGTTGAATGAACAATATAGAGATTGATTCCAGAATATGTGGCTACACATTTTAGTATTGGGACTATTATGTATTTTTTTGATACGTCGTGGCTTGTAAGACAAATCTTCTGCTTGTAAGTCAAATCTTCTACTTCTGAATTGTAATAAAGAGGTGCTTGTAACCATAAATGACACATCATATAAATTTTACATTCTAATATCGAAAAAACCATTATCAGTTCGATATAAATCAAATTACATACCACTGTAAATCCCAATGTCAAGGCATTATGAAGATAAATTTACTAACAGACAAAATTAGGAGATTTTAGTGCAAGGAATAGGATGATCATACCGTTTTGTGTTGCACAGATACAAAAAATTTCATTCGTGACAATTGGAGGATTTGTTAAGATTATTGTAAGGTTCTCGCACTGGTGAAATATATGATTCTCAAAGTTTATAAATGATGAATCCCTGCCCAGCTAAATTGATATTTCTAGCCGCCACAATTGTTGTTGTTGCAAATTCGCAACTATAATAATGCGATTCAGCTTCTAAAGACTATCATTCATGGATTTTGCAACTTCAATAATGGGATATCGACAATAGGATTCATGAAAATAGGTATAAGTTATAACTTCTAATGTCAAAAGGAAATAGAAACCCAAAGTGGAATTCAAGTAAACAACGAAGGAGACCATTGAATTACTCACATCCTATAATCATGGATTGAAGAAGGGATGCTTAATTAAAGTATTGAGGTGACCACCTTTAATACCATTTTTAATTATGTGTGTGGGGGGGGGGGGGGGGGGGAGGGGGAGGAGTAGGTACGACCCCTACCCGTCCCCCTTCCCTCCACGCCTCTGTGGATCATGTTAATGCTCATTGAGACAGACATGAGGATAGAGACATTGTTTGGACAAACATATGTTAGATAAGAGGAAATCGATAATGTCATGGAAATTAAAGAAGAAATATTACTTTTTGTATTCTCACTATCTCTCAAAAAAACTATTGAAGCCCAAATTGATCCTAATGACCTAATCTTTTGAAGGAAGAAATGGATGCTCGGATTAAAATTGAAACATGGGGCACCGTTGTTGATCCTGAGGGTGTTCATTTGGTTGGCTTCAAATGGGTCTCTAAGATCAAGTACACTTTAGATGGGTAAGTTGATAGATTCAAGGCTCGTTTGGTGACTAGAAAGTATGGTCCGAAAGATTAAATTGAAATACATGAGAGCCTTGCCCTTAAGTCAAAGACAAATACCGTCAGAACTGTTAATTGCATAGATGTTTAATTCTTTTTAAATGTATCAAATCAGATGTGAAAAGTGCCTTCTTAGACGTTGATACGAAAGAAAAAGTCTATATGAAGATGCTTCCTATATTTGAAATGCAGAACAATTGTCATAAACTAAAAAGGGCATTGTATGGACAAGAGAAGTCTCTAAGGGATTGGTTTTAGAGACTCTCAGTGGTGATGAGTGGTCATAATCCGAAAATGTTACAACTAAGTGGATGGTGAAGACACTCCATTCATAAGAAGTAGAGGTGAAAAAAATTCTATTCTTTTAGTCTGTGGTGATGACATGATTTTTATAATTAACGATGATGGAGAGCTATCCAACATAAAAAGAAATTTTGCAATTGACTTAAGCTAAAAGATGTTAGGCAGTTGAAGTACATACTAGTTGTTGAGCAGGATCAATCTCTCGAAGGTATGCGTCTAAACCAATACAAGTATACTCTATAATTGTTGAAAGATGACGTTAGGTTGCAAACTGACCACTACCCATGTGGAGGTGAATCATAATTTGAGTAAAGAAGACGTTGAGCTTGTTCATGATGTAGGGAAATGACAACATCAATGATTGGTTTGAAACTTAATCTATCTGATCCTCAACGACATGATATCACCTATGCTATAAATGTTGTTAGCGGGTTCATGCATGAACCTTGCACCTCTCACATCAATGATATTAATAGAATATTGTACCATATAACAGATCACCCTAGAAAGGTCTTATGTTTACGGAAAAACTGGATGTGAAATCTGAATTATGATACTGGCTGGACATGTTCAATGGATGATGGAAGATCTACTTCCACTTATGTGGTGTATCTATGTGCAAACTTGGTTATTTGAAGAAGACAAACCATGATAATACCCAATGTTACTTTATTTTTTTATGCTGTAGTTGGGAAATCAAGGGTCAATCAAAATAACCACGAACAAATAATTCAATCAATTAGGAAATGTGCATTTTGTGTTTATTTAACCTGGGACTTGCCCTAGGGTCGACTCAAGGAGGTAAAGGAACAACTTATGGTTCAATTTATAAAACTTGATGTACAATTTTCAAATAGAGATTTTTTTTGCATTTTATATGCAAAATGATGCAAATGCAAAATAAGCACTTTTTATGGGGTTTTCTGCAATTTTTCATGCAAACAATATGCAAAAATTATGAAAATTTGACATGAGATTAAAAATGGTGAAAGTAACCTATTGTGAATTTTTGGGATATTTCTGATGCAAATTGGATTTTTTAGAAATAAAATAATGCATACTCTGTGATTTTCAGTAAATCAATTTTAGTAAATAGTAAACCTAATTATTTTAGAGAATTAAAATTACCCTAGATAAGTCTAATCAAGATGTATCCAAGACAACTCCTAAAATAATCGAATTTATAGAAAATTAAAAATTAAACACATAGATCACCAAATAATTTATTTTAAGAAAAACATGCATGCAAATGACTTATTTTATTGGAATATTTAGAACACAATTAATTATATCTAATGCATTTTTTTGGGAATTTTTAGAGCAATGGTAGAATTATTGTGAATTATAGAGCTCACAATGGGGTAAAGTATGCCAATAATCACCAAAATAATACTAATAATTCAAGCACAACTCACAAAAATACATTAATTACATCAAATGATAGAGAATTAATTATTCTATAACATACACTTTTTGGAATAAAAATATGATGACAAATGAAGGTTCAAAATAACGTGAAAAAATAAGGGTCTAAATGCAAATAACAAATTTAAAATTAATAAAATAAAAACATAAAGGGCCTAAAAGTAATTACAACCCACCATGGATTTTCTTATAAATTTCCCTGCGTACGCGTGCGTTGTGCATGCCCACAAGTCGGCAGGACATTGGCTCAATATCTGAGAAACACGGGGATTCTACTGAAATTTGCCCCAACACACGCATGTGGGGATGAGGTTCGGCTGTGGCTTGAGGGTCCAAGCCTATGCATGGCAGGCAGAGGAAGCCTCAGGTTCACCCGAGGCTGAGGGCTCAGGCGATGGTGGTGATGCTCGATCCTACGTTCATTGTATGTTGAGGTGAGATAGTGGATGAGATGTAGCGCGACTCACTAGCGGAGGGCCGAGCAAAGTGACCGAGGGTGGGGGACATGTGGCTGATGGCATGAGGTGACGAGTCCCTTGTGCGAGGGAGAGGCCGAACTAGGTGGTGGTCGAAGAGATGAGTGGAGAAGGTGTGAAGACGAAGGTGGTGGCGTAGGTCAAGGTGAGGCGGTGGCAAATCTAAGGTGTGAAGACGAAGCTGGTTGCTCGAGGATCGAGGTCTCGGTCGGTGGTTGCTGACGATCATTGATGGCGAGCGGTGAGCGGAGGGGAGTTGATCGACATAGACAATGAAGAAGAAGAAAGGTGTAAAGAAGAGGAGAACAAAGGAAAAGTGGAGAAGCAAGGAAGAAGCAAAGAAGAAGAACACAGATGTATACGTGATGGGTTTCGCTTGGGGGAAGAACTCGATGGAGCTCCATCGTCGCTCGAAGCCGCGACAAAGGCTTAGCTTAGCGGCTGCGAGGAGCAACTGAAACAAAGTCGGAGGGGGCCTTAGATCTTGCTGAGATGGGGAGGCGGTCGCCCGCTGTCACTGATGGCCTCCTCTCCCATGCTCTCTCTCGAGGTCACATAATGGAAGATGTCGAGAAGCTGCAGTGGTGTCATGTTTTTGAGGGTCAGTGAGTCGTAACAGTCATGGAGAAGGTGGAGCGTAATGAATGTAGGTCGTTGGGATGCCATCGGCTGAAGGAGGAAGGGGATTAACAACCGAAGGAGGAGGTGAACGGTCGAGGGCTTGGAGCGGTGGAGGTGGAACCGCAAGAGTCGGAGGAAGGGGAAAGGTCCTTGATCGTTCGTTCGATCGATTGAGATCGAACGACTGAGGAAACTCCATGTGGCATAATAAAAAACAAAAAAAATAAAATAGAATAAAGGGGGTAAAATGTGGCAACACGTGGTAGCTCCACGAGCGACCACGTATCACTCTCAGATAATTCAGAAAGAAATTAAAAGAAAATTTAATAAAAATAGCAAAAACAGTCAAATCAAAAAGTGGTCTTCCTAAAATTGTTCGACTCAACGAGATCTATAACTTTGTGAAAGGATCAAAATCAAAAGAAATCATTTGTAGAAAACATATTTTTGGTGGTACTCTATAGATATAAAATACATGTATTTTTTATATTTTGCATTTTTTGTGATTTTTAAATAAGGTAAAAATCAAAATAAAATTAGATAAAATATAAAATAAATATATATACATTAATCTATTTTTTCTTTAGATAATTAAGAAAATAAACAAATAAAATAAAAGGGAATATATAAGACTCTATACAGACTTAAATTGATTTATTTTCTTTGATTTTTGATTCAATTTAGATTTGAATTTTTAGAACTTTATTATAAATTAAATCAAAGAAAATAAATGAAAAAGAAATAAATAAAAAAGATTTATTTTTGTACATAAATTAATAAGGTTAAAAATCTCGCAAAATATACAATATATAATGAGGTCCCAAAATCTCTGTTTCACGTATAAACTCCGATTCTTTGGCTTTTGATCTTGTTTGTAGATAATTGAACGTATTTAATTCAAAAGTGAGTAGGGGTTTATAGAAGACTGCAAGAGAGAGATATTGGCATTTACAATATCTCCGAAATATGGTTTGAGTTCTATTGGGCAAATATAGAAGTTAGTATTTTTTGGCATTTTTATTTAATTAATGTTAGTAATATGTACATGACTAAGTTGATTTTATTTTATTTGGAGTTAATAAAAAATAATTAAAAACTAGAGAAGTTATGGTAATATACATGTGATAATGTAAAAGGTTTTTAGGTTTCTTATTAAATACAATTACACATGCTAAAACATGAATATTAACTACATATGCATGAATAATAAAAAAATCAATTTAAATGAATACATGCAATGAATCACTTGGGAACAAAGCTCTATTATCATATTTTAGAGTGATGAATCACAAATTCATAATCCCTATATACTTAAACCTTGCTCGTCCCCGAGCAACCAAAATAAAATGCATAAGTGAAATGATATTGGGTTCCATACCAAGGTCATGAACAAAGGTGAAAATGGAGCTCGACTTGACCTTTGGATTGACATAACTCCTTATAAGAATCAGGGTTTTGAGAACAACAATCTCCAAGTTATATAAGTTATTATCCCGACCTGACTCAGAAGTCATCTTAGATCAACCACTTCCCAAAGCATCCCATATGAACACTGAATAATCGTCTTTGATGTGTGAAGGATGTTAGTTCATCCCATCCAAGATGCTGAACTACCATGTAATCTCCTCCTCTAGTAACTCGTCCTCGAGGAGTCAAGTATTTCCTTCTTAGTTCAGGAATGAACTAGTTTACAACGAGTGGAGGAGAAGTTTAGAAGAAGCTGAAAAGAAGTTGGGAGTGACCCATGTAGTCAACTCTCCTGTGAAGCTTGTCCGGTGTAGCCAAGTCTCTACCAGATCTGTAGGCTATCTTGAAGTTTGGACCATTGTGGTCAAATATTGTTCTTTTTGGTATTGGCTTCTTTTTGGTCGGAACTGTGGTTGCTATGCATTTATCTATTGTACCCCGACAGATATAAATCTTTTGTTAAACCCATGTTTTGGGGTCTTAGAAAGAATTGTGCTAGCAATCCATCCCTCATTCAAAGTGTATTTAACCCCGATACTCCAGTCTTTAGATGTCTATGAATCTTCTTGCTGCTAAATCTGGATGGTGCATCTTCATGAAGAGTGGTCTGATGTATCTGTACTATACTTGCTCTGCATGAAGTTGATGACCTCAACTTGGACTAACTGATCTTTAGAATATATAAAGTGCTTCAACAGTTGCCCATTTACCAAAAAGGAACGTGCATCATCTATGAGATCGACTATCTCTACACTGCCATTACTGTGCACTTCCTTAACAACGTAGGGATCCGTCTATTTGGATTTGAGTCTCCCATGGAGCATCTTTAACTTAACGTTGAACAACCATACCTTTTGTCCATGGATAAAGTTCTTGCACCTAATGTACCGATCATGCCATTTCTTAACCTTGTTCTTATAGATCAGATTGTTGTCATATGCCTGGTTCTTGATTTCCACGAGCTCGTTCAAGTTCAAGCCTCGACAAAGTTTCCCTAGGTTATAACTCCAATTCATTTTCTTGATTGCCCATTTTGACTTGTGAATTAACTCTGTAGGAAAATAACATGGCTTGCCGTAGATCATCCTAAAAGGTGAAGTATCGAGTGGAATCTTGTAGGCTGTCCTATAGGCCCACATATACTAGTCCAATAGTTTGACCGGTTCTTCCTATCGGGACACACCAACTTCTGAAGAATTCTCTTCACCTCTCGATTCAAAACCTCTTCCATGACGTTTGACTGTGCGTGGTAAGGACTAGAAACTCTATTCTCAAATCCGTAGTCTTGAGCTAATGATCTTACTTCTCTATTCACAAAGTGGCTTCCCCAATTAGGTATCGAAACCTTGGGAACCCCAAACCTAGCAATGATGTGATTTTCACAAACTTATAGACAATCTTGATGTCTGCGGCTTGAATTGGGATAGTGAGTTGGGATAGCTTCCATCCACCTAGACAAGTAGTCAATTGCCAACAAGATGTACTCATATCCATGATTGTTGGGAAAGGGACCCAATCTATGCCCTATGTGTCAAAAACATCACCGAAAATCATCAGCTATATGGGCATCTCATATCTGTATCCAACAGTCCCCCTCATCCTCAGATAGATTGGGAATGACCGTACAAAATCAAAGGCATCTCTAAACAGGGTCGACCAATAAAATCCATATTGGAGTACCTTGTGCGTGGTTCTCTTTCTCAAATGGTGTCCTCTAGACTCAAGTGAATGACAACGTGTAAGGACACCATGATATTTCTCCTAAGGAGTACATCTTCTCTAGATACAATCTGATCCTTTAAAGAAAAGGAATGGATCCTCCCAATGGTACCTCCTCGAATCCGACTTTAGTCGGTCAATGCTGCTCGTATTCTAATCATTGGGGAACCTGCTTGGAGACAAGCAAGTTCACCATGTTGGTGCACCACAGGAGTGAGTCAATAGCACAGATTGACTCATCTAGGAAGATCTCTATGATCTGCTCAAATTTAGGGGAATCCTTCAACTCAATTAGGGATAATGATCAACTACTACATTCTTCACTCCATGTTTATCCTTAATCACCAAATCAAACTCCCGGAGTAGTAAAATTCACATGAGAAGACACACCTTCACGTCCTTCTTTTCCATTAAGTATTGAATGCCTGTATGATCAGTAAAAATCGCCACCCTAGAGCCTAAAACATAAGACCTGAACTTTTTGAGGGCCGATACTATCACAAGAATTTCCTTTTCAGTCATCGTATAATTCTTTTGTACATGATCTAAAGCTTTGCTTGTGTAGTATATAACATACGAAATCCCATCTTGCCTCTATCCTGACACAACTCTTATAGAAAAATATGAAGCGTCAGTCATGATCTTGAAGGGAAGAGACCACTTAGGAGCTTGTAGGATCGACGAGTCACAAATCTTCCTTTTCAAGAGCTCGAAGGCCTCCAGACACTTGTGATGTACAATAAAATCTGTCTTTTTCCTAAGAACTCAGTCATTTGGCAGGCAATATTTGAAAAATCCTGAATGAATCTCCTATAGAATCAAACATGCCCTAAGAAAGAACTCACTGACATTATGTTGGTTGGTGGATCAAGTTTCTTGACCACATCAACCTTGGCATGGTCAATCTCCATTCCCTTTTTAGAGATAACATGCCCCAACACAATACCCTCCGTTACCATGAAATGGCTTTTGATCCAGGAGAGTACCGGATTCACCTCTCTATACCTATTGAGGACTCGGTTCAAGTATGCTAAACATGTATCAAAGGAATCGTTATGGATCGAGAAGTCATCCATGAAAACTTCCAGGAAGTCTCCCACCATCTTGGCAAATACGACGATCATGGACAACTGAAATGTACCAGGGGCATTGTAGAGCCTGAGTGGTGTGCGCCTGGATGTGTAAGTAACAAATGCAAATGTGAAGGTGGTCTTTTCTTGGTCATCAGGAGCGATGGCTACCTGATTATAGCCTGAGTACCCTTCAAGAAAATTGAAGAATGCTTTCCATGCTAGTTTTTCTAAAATCTGATCAATGAATGGCAAGGGAAATTGGTCTTTCTTGGTCATGGCATTTAGGTTCCTTTAGTCGACACAGATGCACCACGATGTGGGTAGTCTTGTCGCGATCTCTACCCCTTCCTCATTGGTGACCATTTAAATTCTTGACTTCTTCGAGACTATATGGAGTGGGGCGACCCACTTGGAATATGAAATGGGGTATATAAATCTTGCTTTACACCACTTCTCAATCTCATCCTTAACTACTTCCTGCATATTAAGGTTAAGTATCCTCTGGAACTCACATGAAGGATTCACATTATCCTCAACATATATGTGGTATGAGTAGAGAGCGAGGTTAATCTCCACGAGATCCGACACTGTCTAGCTAATCGCTCTGTGGTTCCGCTCTAAGACATATAAAATCCTAGACTCTTATTCTAAGGTAAGGTAAACACTAATGATCACATGATATATATTTTTGGGTCCCACAAGAAAGGCATACTTCAGTGTAGGAGGGAGCAACTTCATCTCTGGTAGTGTTGTATCAAGTCCGGCTGAATCACATCTGAATATGGTTGTAAGCTGCTTGAAGTGGGTCCATTTGTACAATACTCGCCACCAACTCTGCTATGTAGGGAGTCGGATCACCAAAAAGATGCGGTGGCTAGACCAAAGCTGCATCCGGCTCATCATCTATGTCTCTTAACCTTTCCGAAGGAGTCGAATTGACAGATCCAAAGGGATGGATCTTTGAGTTGTCAAGGGAATAGGGGGATGCATCTATCAAGATATCATGCAATACATGGAAAGCTGCATCGTGCACTAAATCCTCTCCAGATAAGAGGGTATCGCTCTGCCCTACTGGGGTCTATTTCCAAATCCCAACTATGCTGATCATCTTGCAATATAGCTCTAAAAATGAGTACTCCATGCTGGTTTCAGAGTCAGGTCGCTGCCACTTTGTTTGTTTCATCTCTAAGTTCACTTCTCCGCATAGATAATAGAACTTCATCATTCTTATCTGATAATCAAATGTTGCACTGAGGTCCTTAGGAATGCTTGTCTAAGAATGATATGAGACTCTCTCCAATGGTTCAAGATTTCCATGTTAAGGACCGTGAAGTCCACCTTGTAGTCTTATCCCTAAGTAGAGATAACCACATTCTACACTTCTCCCTTAGGTCTCTTCATTGATTTGTCTGTGAATTGGAGTAATGCTCATGATTTCTGAAGTGGTCCTATCTCGAATTTATCATAAAGTTCTAAGGGTAGAAGGTTGATAGAAGAATCGATATCTAGGAGAGTGCGTGCAAACACAATGTCATTGATGAATCCATATTCATTAACGTTCTGTCGTATTTTATCTTAAAACCCTTAACAAATACATGTAAATATGCATTAATTCCTATCTTTTATCAAAATCTCATTCATGAATTAAAACACATTTTTATGCTTAAAAAGACAGGGAAAATAAAAATAAAAATAAATAAAGGCAGATCATACATATGTATATATTGTACATAATGACTAATAATATACAAATATAGCTGTAAGATATATTTATATAACCTTACTCCCGAGACCAAGTCAGTATGGATTGGTCAACAAACACTAGGAAGATCACCAAAAATAACTAACCTTGTATATCACAGATTAAATCATATTTATTTATTATTTATATACAATCTTTAGCTAACTTTAGTTAATTCATTTTCATATATTTTCCACCAAACTCTTTTCAATAGTATTTATAAAAATGTATATAAAAATATAAAAATCATAAAAAAATTCCAACCTGTATATATACCAAGAATCTGGATTACAAATTGTCAATTTCCCAACTTCCGAATCTCATAACTTCTTCGTACGAACTTCAAATTCACTCTACTCACCTTTAAATTTCACAAAATAAAATTGTTTAATTAATGAAATGATTTCATTAGAAATGGAGTCAGTTTGCAAAAAGTCGATTTGATCCTAATGACAATTGGGTTTCTGGACTATTTATTTTATTCTGTACATATATTTATAAAACAAGTGATTTAATAATTTTTAATAATTTTTATGATCTTGTAATTTATTTACAAAATAAAATCAATAAATAAAATCCTCATTTAATATTTTAAATAAATCAAAAATCCTAAAAATAGTCAAATTTGAACTACAATATGCATACATGTATTTATTATTATATGTAAATTAATTTATTAAAATCTATAAAATTCACACATTATTATATTAACTCATAAAATATAAAGAATGATATCTTATTTATTAAAATAATGAATTAAAAATGTAAATGCTATTTATAAGGTATACGATGTATATATACATATTTATTAAAATTTTATTTATATACCCTAAAATATATATTATTTATAAAGGGTTTTTATTAGTTATGCCCCTCCGAGATATTGCAATATCAGTTATACCCCTCTTTTTTTGGGAATATCAATTGTGCCCTCGACTTCTTACAGTTTTATCACTTGTGCCCCTCCGTTACTTTGGCCGTCAATAAGTTTAACTTAACCATAGTTTAATCAATCCATGTTGTAGTTAATAGGGTCATATCTGGAAGAAAAGCTCCAACCTCCTCCACCACCCTTCGACTCCTTCGATGACTCCTTCTACACGTGGGTCACCAACGACGGCGACGAAACTTAGGTACGTGCTAGCAAGGAAGCATCGGGGAAAGGAATCGCGGCGACAGGAGTAAGGACAATGATACAGGCAATGATAAAGGAATGGTTCTTTTGCTCCCGGCGGGGAGGAGGAGGTCAGCCTAATGAAACTTGTGTTGATCTGATCAAAATTTGTAGAGCATGGTTGGCCAGTCCTCTCATTATCGTCCATTTTGATTCGAAAACCTCAACATCATATAAAAAATTCTTACTATAACAATAGTCCAGTAGGGATGTGTTGCAAAATAGAATACGCTTGGATGATATAGCAGATACCCAACAATGCAAATTCAGATCATCCAACTTCCGTAAATTTTACGCCAGAGATTCTTCCTCGATCCTGCTTCCATGGAACCACATAGGCATGTTGTTCATAGCATGCTCGATGTCTTTGAACTCCCACATCTTCATGGATTACACTTCCAGAGCAAGAGAAGTATCAGTCTGCGAGCAACGTCGAACATCAAATCGTATAACTTTAATGGTAGAAGGCGGAATGCGACTGGAGAAGACTTATCTGGAGATTGTTCAGGTACTTGATGCCACAGACATCTTTCCAGCTCAAGTCGAACACTATGAGCTCAGAATGGGACTTGCAAATGTTGAAGTAAAACATAGATTCTCTATGCAGCATCACTGTCATCACAATGTGGAGCAGCTTTGCGATCCTTGTCTCTTTGTTTCGATCCGACCCCAAGCAGTAACTTCGTTCTGTTGTTGGGATTCATTCTACGCAAGTGCCCTCATGTTGATGAACGGGGACATCCTGTACTGCAATCGCAAATGCTCAGATTGTAGATGAAGATCATCATCTAAGTCATATATGAATTGAGGTAGAAAGATGAACCTTGGTGACCATCAACTGCCAGGATAGGGGGAGGTTGGGGGTCGAGGAGAGGGGGAGGAGGAGGGTGGAAGCTGGGGGTGAGGAGAGTGGGAGGCAGAGGGTAGAGGAGGGGGGAGGTTGGGGGCCGAGGAGAGGGGGAGGTAGAGGGTGGAAGCTGGTAGCGGAGGAGAGGGGGAGTCAGAGGAGGGTGGATGCTGGGGGTGGAGGAGAGAAGGGGAGGGATGGAGGAGGTCAGCTTGGGGAGGAGTAGGGAGGGAGGAGGACGTCGGTCAGGAGGAGGATGTCGGCCTGAGGAGGAGGAGGTCAGCCAGGGGAGGAGGAGGAGGGGAGGGAGGAGGAGGGAAGGGAGGAGGAGGTCGGTCGGGAGGAGGAGGTCAGCCTGGGGAGGAGGAGAATGTGAGGGAGGAGGGTGTCGGTGTGGGGAGGAGGGGAAGGAGGAGGGAGAGGGTGAGGAGTGTTAAGACCTCTCAGCACCTTTTTTAAATTTATTTCCGGTTGTGTCCCCAAAGTTAACATCCGTTTGCGTTGGAGATAGACGTCAACTAACCTGAGGGGCACAAGTGATAGAACGACAAGAAGTTGAGGGCACAACTGATATTCTCAAAAAGGGAGGGGATGACTGATATTGCAATATCTCATAGGGGCACAACTGATAAAAACCCATTTATAAATATAAAGGAAAAAATGGGGCTGCCCTTTAGGGGCAGCTGCTCCCGCCCCATTTTCTGATGTTTTTTTTTATTTTTTTCAAAAATAAATCCATGTATTTTTATCACTATATCCCTCTAACATGTCATTCCAATTTCATTAGAAATAAAGACTCCTATGCCTTCCATATAGAACATGTAATTTTAACGGTCTTAGAATTGCTGTAATCGACCTGTTCTAGATGAAGGGCATATGAGTATGTTTCTAACGAATTGGAATCATATATTAAAGGGATATAGTGATGAAAATACATGACTTTATTTTTGAAGAATATAAAAAAACATCGGAAAATGGGGCACAAACAGCCCCATTGAACCAAATATAAAATATACCATAAATTAGATAATTTAATTATGAATATTTACCATTTTTATACCTTTTTATATAATACTATTTAATAATCATTACATATTTATTAAGGTATTTTGACTTTTGGATTTTTATGGTGCTGACACTTGTCAGCACCACCTGCTTCTTCAAGAAGCTAAGTCATTAAACTTGTTCCAACCTCCTCATTTCTCTCAAATATTCATACTTTGATTTACATCCAAACCTCGATTTGAAAACTCCACCTCCTTCTTCTAATAACCAGCACACGTGCCTTCCATCCGATCAACCTTTGACCTTCATCGTCCTTCCTATATAATCACCCAAAGTCACAATTAACGACTTAACTTCTCCAACCATCATATACAACCGATCGATCTCCCATCTTCCAAGCATTGAACTGCCGACCTCAGGTGACAGACGAAGAAGGTTGCACCTCCATGAGGAAAAAGGATTATCAAGGAGTTGTTCCAAGGTGCTCTGCCACCTTGCATCGACGCCCACTAACCGATGTTTAAGCTCGAACTCCACCGGTTCTCGAGCAAGGACAAGAGTGTTGGACATGCAAGCCCACGGCGAGCCATTATGCAATACATGTTATTGCAAATATCATTCCCTGATCTGAAATGAAGAATAACTAATTTGCATAATAGGTCTCTTAGTACAATTAGGGTTCTGTACCATGGACATCTTAATGATCATACAGTCGTTGATTCAATTATTGAATCATAGAGGCTGGTGTTTGGATGAATATTTAAAGAGTTAGATTGAGGACTCATCAAGCACCGTCAAATGATTGTTAAAAAATGATCTCCAACATGAGTAGGAGATAGCAATCCTTTCTCATTTGGCTGATATCTAACTGACCTCTTGATGCAGGTTCTCTGCATGGGAATAGAGATTCAGAGGAGTTAGATTAGTTCGGTCAAAGAGTTGACTTAACAAGATCGAGATAATCAAAGACCTATGTCGTATGCTGTCACGATATAAACACGCATCCTCTGACCGGAGACATATGTGTTACTATATGTCTGAGTATTTACATTTGGCATATCAATAGGTTGATGATCTAACCAAGGTCTATACACCGATGCACTAGTGTGCATGCAAGGGCATATGAGTAATACGATCTCTCTAAGGGATCATACAGGTTCACTACTGAACCAGAAGACATAAGATCACTCATGAGATATTGGGAAGAATCAAATTCCACGCGTGGTCGTCTCGCTTTAGAAGCTTGACTGAATTTATAAGGTTTGATATATACTTTTGAAAAGTATATGATCAACACCTAGGTATGATATATGCTTTTGGAAAGTATATGATCGATACCGACTCTCAATGATCGAATGATAACCTTAATGATAAAATCCTAAAGGAGATAATTTAAAGGAGATCTAAAACTTCGGATTTTTCCGGGTCTTCCAGTATGCATGATGTATAGGTATTAGGAATACATGAGGGTGATGTGATCATAAATGATTGTATAACCATGATGCTTCCATTCCGAGGGAGTGATGAAACTGATCTGGATTTTAGTGACTCCTCTCATAGAGAAGTGATCTGATCTTAGTCCAAATGTGGACCTTGGTCTGAATGTGATTCAGATGCAATGAGAAGATTAGATCTAAGGTCTTGATTTAATCAAGAATATATGGGAGGTCCGCAAGATATGGATTTGAGATGTGATCTCAATATCCAAGTCACTATACATGGAATAATACAACCACCCTATCCTTATCTCCAAGTATCCGCGGAGAAAGCACATTATCCTTGAAAGAGTTCATGGATAATTTCATTATTGATATATGTATACGAGTATTGAGAAAATGGATAATTAAATGTGATTTATTTATCATGAATAATATGAATTTGATTCATATTATAAGGAGAGTTATATGAGATAATTAAATGTGATTAGTTATCAAAGTTGTGAATAATGTGAATGTGATTCATGTTATTTGGGTACATGAGAAAAGAGATCCAAGATGATTAAATGTGATTTAATTATCATGGATATGAATAGTGTGGATAGTACTATCCACATTAATCAGTATATTATAAATGTGATTTATAATATATTAGAGAGAGAATATTGTGATTTATATTTATTAATTAAGTATTGATGTGAATTGGATTTACATTGGATGATTAATTGAAAATATAATTTACATTTTATTTTTGGATGTGAATATGATTCACATTTTTTCTAATGGCATGATTGCAATGTTCATAAGATAATTATGATTATTTTCGTGAAATAATTTACAACAAATGTTGTTCTAAATCTTGGAGATATCATGAGATAATAAGATCTTATGAGATAATGAGATCTCGTTAGATTTTGAGGAGATAGACCCATTCTCCCCTTTGTTTAAGGAATAAGGTCAATCTTCTCATTATCTCCAAGATTAATTAATTAATTTGATTTAAAATTAATTATATTTATTTATCATGATATATCAATTTAAATTAAATTAATTGTTGTTTTTACAACAACATCATGGCCATTGAAAGACACAAATCAATCTCAACCATTGATTGTGTGTTGTCCATGGATTGAGATCCATGGACTCCCAAAACCCTATATAAGAAGATGCGCCCCTTGCTCTTTGTGAAATAAGTTTACAATGTAAACTAATGATCTCTCCCTCTCTCTCTCTATACATGCCAAGACTCTCTTCCTCACTCTCTTGTGGCCATCCATCATGGAGCCTTAGAGAGAGTCGCTATCACCGCAACATTATCGTTATGCTGCCAGATCATCTACTCATGGATCTCCAACTCCTTCGGTGCTCCTCGCTCGTGAAGAAGATGTTGTATCTCGTGTGTCGAGATCAGGAGATCTGTCGCTTGGATCATCAACATGGATTGTGAGAAGGACGCGTCTCATAAACGCGCTCGCAAGCATCTCCTCTATTGGATCAGACTTGAGATAGGGGGTCTCTTTGTTTAGAGACTCGATCGCAACCACGCTTCAAGAGGTAAACCTTATAATTAATCGTGGTTTAGATGAAATGATCCGAGAAAGGTTCTTGGATCATGTGGTTTCATCACATTGAAATTTTTTAAATTCCGATGCATCGAGCAACTAGTGCGACTAGTCGCTCCCGATTGCATTCGATGCGATCATCACTCTTTCGTGATGTGTTTGAGGATCTCTCCGATATCCTTCAAGTGGTATCAGAGACATATTGGAGGTTTTGGACTCGATCCATAAACCTAATAAGATTTGGGCTCGTTAGGGTTTGTGAAAGTTTTATCGCATTTCAATTTTCGCAGCCCTGTTTTGTGATAAATTTTGGCCCTGTTTAAAATGTTTAAATACAAAATTTTAAATTGGATAATGTTTCTCATTAATTAAGGAAACAATAGGATTTGAGTTTGCGTGATTTGGAATCTGATAACTCAAGATATGATCATTTTAATGAACCTATATCCACTGTTTCGAGGATGGTGAATCATAGCGTAATTAAGGAGTTAATTACTGTTTTTACATGCCTAGAAATGCGTGATTATCACTTAGGTTTTGTTTATTAGCAAACTTTAGAAACTGATTTTGCTTAATTTGGATTTCAAATGAATGGGATATGTTAATTTTAGTAAGTGAGGGTCACTGCTGGAAATTGTATACTTCATCGAGAACCTTGTGATTGTCATTTAATTTTTATAGAAATTAATGGTTAATTTCTTGAGATAATTATTGATAAATATTTTTGAAATATTTAAGGATGATAATTGTTCCCTTAAATGACATAGCCTCAACCAATAAATGATTAAATTTGATCTAGATCACCATTTGGTTACTTGATACATTTTCAACAAACATGTTACTTGAATAGGTTTGGGATGTTGTCTAGCAATTTTTTTTATAATCAAAATGGTTTTGATTATTACTATATGGTATAATTTCTGTTGAAAAACCGATGAACATCTCAAATACACAATGATCGATTTGGCATTATCCTTTCCTGAGGTGGATGGTGTCTAGTCGGGGAGCGTTGGTGTAGCAGGTTGCACCGTGTGTGGTCTGTCCCACTCCCATCATACTGGCCATGACAGCGGGTAGGGACTCGATAATGCTGGAGAAATCAGGGTGTATTTTCTAATTATTAAAATTTGAAATAATACGTATTTGAGATAATACCATATTTTCAAGTAACAATTAAAAATGTTTGTTGGATATTAATTATATCATTAATTTAATATGACTAGATTAATTAGAATCCAATTAAAACTAAAATACTCTATTATAAATAAAGTTGTTATTCCCCTTGGAAGAATTAATCATAATGAGTATGATTCATAACGATTAATTAGAATTTGAATATGAGGTGGAGGATCACATAAGTGACATCCATGGTCTCCCGTCAAGGCGAAGGGTTCTGTCGCCAGATATTGTATGTAGGAGATGCCTGTCCGAAGTGACAGCTCTTGCATACAACCATTTGGATCGGGCTCTTCGCTTCTCGAAAAAGTAAGGACGTATACGAAGTGACCTCAATATTGGGTCCTCATATTATTGGGGCGATATTGGATTGCGTAGAGCGAGTTGTATTCTTGTTGACGGTTGGTTCAATTAATGACGGGTCAACATCACCTTAGGGGTGGTGGGCCCGAGTGTTAAAGACCGAATTGGGAGATGCAAGTTGGACTTGCAAGGCGGAATGTGTTCCTGCTTATTTTTATCGGAGTCGTAGGTTCTCATATTATTGGGATGTAACAAGATAAGAAAGGAGATCATAGATCTTGCTTGGGATATAATGGTAAGTATATCTCTTACATTAAAAGTGATTAAGGGAATGAACTTTCAATGTTGACAAGGCAAGACAACTTTGATATAAAAATTCCTAAATCAAAGTAAAATGTGTATATATATATTTATATATATTTATGCAAATTTTTTATTTCAGATAATCCTTCCTTAAACCCAATCAATACTATACTCAATAATAACCAGTAAAATATCATGGATTGGAACCATGATCAAAATATTATACTTGCAGTTGGACACATAATGTATGTGGTTGCAATATGCATGTTTCCTCATAATAACGAGGAATGACAATTAAATAGATAATAAGACAACAACTGAGGGTTTGTATGTCTCTATAGTCTTTATCTCTCATCGGATGTACTTTGGAAGTGACATGCCGACGATGATCGTGTTTGTCAAATAATCCTTTTAAAAGTTCTAAGAAGATGTTCTGGCATACATATGTGGTCTTGACATTTAATCATGAATGACATGGTTCACTGCATTATGCAGAATGGTGGCTCTATAAGAGATGATGTATTCAAAATGTTTGAATACCAACCTGAACCTAAGTCTTTACGAGTTAAGATGTATTAGATATGATGAATGTCTTCATTCTACTATATATATGCTCTAGTCATTCATGAAGCTTCATAATATTCATATTGTATGAATTAAATGAGGCATGTATAAATGTCGAAATACTCTTATATTGAAATCTTTTGAATTCAACATAAGAGATCCTTTGTCTTAAGCAATGGTTGTTTAGAGATGAAAGGAGCATAGTGGAAGCATGGGTCGGACCCAAGTTAGAAGGAAACTCAAAGAGTTGACTGTACTTCTATGGTTTCCACACATATGACATCGAAAGACTCGGATAAATGCCAATAGTACAATGAGCTGATGTGTTGATAGTATGTCTATCAAGTCTATCGATCCTTAGAGAAGGACTTGGATAGTGCATCGGAATAATCTACATTTGATCATTGAAATTGGCTTTCTTATTGGATAAGATTAAAAAATCTAATAATTGTATCTCGTTCTTCTAATAATACTTGCAGTAGGTTGCGTATGTTTTAGAAGACTAGAAAACTTGATCTTAAGGTTTAATAGTCAATCATATGGATATTGGTGCAATTGTTGCAACAATCTCTATTGGATGAACATACTTCATATTTTTAGTGGGAGAGCCCTTAGTCTTAGAGAATGTCTCTATGACCTAGATATTAGAATACACTCATTGTTTATTTCTAAATGTTGGAAATAAACATGAATTCTAGAATAAACCTATCATAAAGAGTTATGATGGATATATTTCAAATAGTAATATGACATCTGGAGGACTCTAGAAAATTAATGACTAGTTCATTAACATTTCTAATACTGAAATTAAACTTTAAAAAGATCAATAGGAGGATGAATATCATTTGACAATGATCTGGCATCAAATGTTGGACATATGTCTATTGATGAGATCAATAGACTAGTAAGATATGAAACTTTAGATTGTCTGAAATTTCAAAATCTTACTTGCTTGTGAATATTGTATTTAAAAGTGAAAATGTCCAATGCACCCTTCTTTGGGAATGGTGTTAGATGTCAAGGTATTCAGGATCTCATACATATTGATGTATGTTGATCATCTATATCAAAGTAAACATTAATGATATGTGATATCATTCTATGATTATTTGTGATATAATACTTCTCTTCACCTTGGAAACCTTTGAATGTTCAAAGATTTCACAATTTTAGTTTAGAACCAAAGTTTGAAGGAAGATGAAATGAATTTTATCTAATCAATGTAGCTTGTACCTATTAGATGACTTCAAAGAATACCTTATAGAGTAAGGAATACCATTCCTATCTCAATCCTCCTAATACACCTAAACTCAATAGAGTTGTATGGAGATACAATTGATCATGTGTGACACGATTTGATCAATGATTGATCTTAGCATAATTATCTCTTAGTTTCCAGGTATATATATGTAGTAGAGACTACATTATATATCCTTAATAAGGTTTACTGCAAGTAAGCAGGAATCTAGCACAAGAGAGTGCTACTTCATTAGAAAAATAAAGGATGGTATTGAATACCTACTTTATGACCTTGAGATTCTTAAAAGATCTCATCTCTAAGGATTTGATTCTTAGAGGATGAATCTCTTGAGAATTGAGATGAAAATGAAGTAAATGAACTCATTTAATCTTGAGAAAATAATGAGGCTCCTGAAATCGGAAACTAAAAGGACAATTAAAGATGAAACACTAATACCTCTTCAAATGAGTTTGAGGATGTATTCCACGTGCCAGAGAAATCTGACAATGATTGAACTTCATGTGATGAAGCTTCTGAAGATCATGTCATGGAAAGATGGATGTTAGCAATTAAGTCTAAAGTAGACTTCGTATACAAGTGTTGTATATGGACCCTCGAGGATAGGTTAAGGTGTAAATGGTTCTTCAAGAGAAAGAGGGAACCTAATGAGAAGGTAGAGACCTTCAAAGCACGGTTCGTATCCACAAGATACACACCAAAGATAAGACATTGCTTGCAATGAGACTTGCTCTTCAGTAACCTCGCTTAAACCCATCAGAATATTGCTAACTATAGCTTTACAACTTGACTTTGACATCTTTAATATGGAAGTCAATATTGCATTTCTCTATGAATACCTCTTCGAGGATATTCATATGAAGTAGCCCCAAGGCTTCATAGTTGAGGAAAGTAAACTGTGCAAGCTGAATAACTCCACCTATAAGGATAGGACTCGTTAAGGTGTAAATGGATCTTCAAGAGAAAGAGGGAACCTAATGAGAAGGTAGAGACCTTCAAAGCACGGTTGGTATCCACAAGATACACACCAAAGAGAAGATATTGCTTGCAATGAGACTTGCTCTTCAGTAACCCCGCTTAAACCCATTAGAATATTGCTAACTATAGCTACACAACTTGACTTTGACATCTTTTATATGGAAGTCAATATTGCATTTCTCTATGAATACCTCTTCGAGGATATTCATATGTAGTAGCCCCAAGGCTTCATAGTTGAGGAAAGTAAGCTGTGCAAGATGAATAACTCCATCTGTGGACTCAAATAAGCTTCTTGTAGTTGGAACATCAGATTTAATGAAATCATAAATGTTATGATTTCAGATAGAATCTTGATGAACCATGTGAAACTTAGTGGGAGTGCCATTGTGTTCATCGTGCTAATGTAGATAATATCCTAATCATTTGGAATGATATAAAGATAATAATAAGTGTTTCATAGATGGGCTATTCCACACCTTGAGATATGATCTCAAGGATACCTCTTAAGATCTTAGTTCTGAAAGTGTTCAAAAGTAAAGAGAAGAGGGCATTGGAACCGTCACAGTAGTGATACACCTTGGATATATTCGATTTTCTGGAAAATTCTAAGAAAGGCTTCTTTTCCTTAAGATGTGGTACTAACCTATCTGAAGAGATAGAACCTCAAAGAGTTGAGGAAGTGAATGCTAAAACGGCCTGCCCTTGTGCATCAGTTGTGAGAAGCCAGATATATGCTAGATGTGTACAAAAGCCAGATTTCTGCCATGCAGTGGGAGTAGCACACTGTTACTAATCCTACTATGAAAATAAAACACTTGATTGCAGTAATAACAAAATCTTCATAGATGACAAGACTTTAGAGATAGTGATCTCAAGTCTTATCTTCAAGAAATCAAGACTTTATAGATGGAGATCTAAAAGGTCTAAACTGTGGATACCTTAGGTGATAGAGATCTTCAGGAATAAGGGTATTCTGATAAGGATAATGAAAATACTGGTTATGATAATTATTGATTTGTAGTGTCAAGGACACTATAACTAACAAAATTGAGTATTGGCTGCATAAGACGCAACATTCTCATTGGATAGGGATATGCAAGTGCCGTAAAAGGACTTGGCGTAGTCTCTTGGGAACAGAGTGACTGATCAGCTTCCCTAGCTATTTTTCTAAATAGCATATGATTATCACACGAGTGCATGTTTAAATGATTAGCCCATTGATGGCTCTTTGGGCTAGAGGGAGATTGTTGGACAAGCGAGACCACGCCGAGCCATTATGCAATAAATGTTATTGCAAATATCATTCCCTGATCTGAAATGAAGAATAAATAATTTGCATAATACGTCCCTTAGTATAATTAGGGTTATGTACCACGTCCATATTAATGATCATACAACCGTTGATTCAATTATGAATCATAGAGGCTGGTGCTTGGATAAAAATCTAAAGAGATAGATTGAGGACTCATCAAGCACCATCAAATGATTGTTAAGAGATGATCTCCAGCTTGAGTAGCAGATGGAAATCATTTCTCATTTGGATGATATCTGACCAACCTCTTGATGCAGGTACTCTGCATGGGAATAAAGATTCAGAGGTGTTAGATTAGTTAGGTCAAAGAGTTGACCTAACGAGATCGAGATAACCAAAGACCTATGTCGTATGCTGTCACAATATAGGCATATATCCTCTGATCAGAGACAGATGTGTTACTATATGTCTGAGTATGTACATTTGGCAACCTAATAGGTTGATGACCTAACCAAGGTCTATACACCGATGCGCTGGTGTGCATGCAAGGGCATATGTGTAATACGATCTCTCGAAGGGATCATACAGGTTCACTACTGAACCGGAAGACATGAGCTCACTCATGAGATATTGGGAAGAATCAAATTCCACGCGTAGTCGTCTCACTTTGGAAGCTTGACTGAATTTGTAAGGTTTGATATATGCTTTTGGAAAGTATATGATCAACACCTAGGTATGATATATGCTTTTGGAAAGTATATGATCGATACCGACTCTCAATGATCGAATGAGAACCTTAATGATAAAATCCTGAAGGAGACAGTTTCAAAGAGATCTAAAACTTCTTATTTGTTTTGGGTCTTCCAGTATGCAGGATGTATAGGTATTAGGAATACCTGAGGGTGATGTGATCATAAACAATTGTATAACCATGGCGCTTCCATTTCGAGGGAGTGATGAAACAAGTCTGAATTTTAGTGACTCCTCTCATAGAGAAGTGATGTGATCTTAGTCCAAATGTTGGACCTTGGTCTGAATGTGATTCGGATGCAATGAGAAGATTAGATCTATGGTCTTGATTTAATCAAGTATCTATGGGAGGTCCGCAAGATCCGGATTTGAGATGTGATCTCAATATCCAAGTCACTATACGTGGAATAATACAATCGCCCTGTCCTTATCTCCAAGTATCCACGGAGAAAGTGCATTATCCTTGAAAGAGTTCATGGATAATTTCATTGTTGATATATGTATCCGAGCATTGAGAAAATGGATAATTAAATGTGATTTAATTATCATGAATAATATGAATTTGATTCATATTATACGGAGAGTTATCTGAGATAATTAAATGTGATTAGTTTTCAAGGCTATGAATAATGTGAATGTGATTGATGTTATTTGGGCACATGAGAAAGGAGATCCAAGATGATTAAATGTGATTTAATTATCATGGATATAAATAATGTGGATAGCACTATCCATATTAATCAATACATTATAAATGTGATTTATAATATATTAGAGAGAGCATATTGTGATCTATATTTGTTAATTAATTACTGATGTGAATTGGATTACATTAGATGATTAATTGAAAATATAATTTACATTTTATTTTGGGATGTGAATGTGATTCACATTTTTCCAATGGCATGATTGCAATGTTTACAAGATAATTATGAATTATTTTTGTGAACTAATTTACAACAAATGTTATTTTAAATCTTGGAGATATCATGAGATAATGAGATCTCATGAGATAATGAGATCTCGTGAGATTTTGAGGAGATAGACCCATTCTCCCCTTTGTTTAAGGGATAAGGTCAATCTTCTTATTATCTCCAAGATTAATTAATTAATTTGATTTAAAATTAATTATATTGATTTATCAAGATATATTAATTTAAATTAAATTAATTGTTGTTTTTACAACAACATCATGGCCATTGAAAGAAACGCAAATCAATCTCAACCATTGATCGTGTGTTGTCCATGGATTGAGATCCATGGACTCCCAAAACCCTATATAAGAAGAGGCGCCCCTTGCTCTTCGAGAAATAAGTTTACAGAGTAAACTAATGATCTCTCCCTCTCTCTCTACACGCCAAGACTCTCTTCCTCACTCTCTTGTGGCCGTCCATCATGGAGCCTTAGAGAGAGTCGCTATCGCTGCAGCATCATCATTATGCTGCCGGATCATCTACTCGTGGATCTCCAACTCCTTAGGTGCACCTCACTCGTGAAGAAGATGTTGGATCTCATGTGTCGAGATCATGAGATCCGTCGCTTTGATCATCAACATGGATTGCGAGAAGGACGCGTCTCATCAACGCACTCGCAAGCGTCTCTTCCATTGGATCGGACTTGAGACCGGAGGTCTCTTCTTTTAGAGACTCGATCGCAACCACGCTTCAAGAGGTAAACCTTATACCTAATTGTGTTTTAGATGAAACGATCCAAAAAAGGTTCTTGGATCATGTGGCTTCATCACATTGAAATTTTTTAAATTCCACTACATCGAGCAACTAGTGCGACTAGTCGCTCCCGATCGCATTCGATGCGATCATCACACTTCCATGACGTGCTTGAGGATCTCCCCAATATCCTTCAAAGAGGTCCTACACCTCCATTCCCTAGGTGACCTCCTTCACCATTTAATTCCTCGATTTCATCATCTGATTAGCACATTTTAATTCCATCTTAGTTAGGTTAATCACTCATCTTTAATCCACGAACAAAATCCAAGTTCAAATAAACTTGAATTTGCGTGAGAATTCAATATGAAGTAACCCCTTCTGGAACTTTGTTGCTGCACAAGAATTCCATTACTTTGCAGGTCAATTCCATCAGGAATCGAACCCATCCAATTCTTGTAGGTACATCAGCTGTCTGGAGGTGATCACTCGTAGCATCTGGAGCCGCAATCACAAATCACAATGCCTACCGAAGCTGTTGAAGGACCTTCAACCTTCTTTAGCATTCTGGAGCCCTAGTGGTCCCTCGATTATTTATCTTCGACTTATCCTCACAGTAGAAGAGCTTAAAGGGAGACACCCCCTTCTGGCACTATCGGAGCACCCTCCAGACATCCGCTAGCCATTATTGGAGCCGTTAATCATCACCGATACCATTCACCACTACCACTTCCCTCGATTCGGGGAAGAATATGCAAGAATGCCAATGGTCACAAGCTAGTGACATGTGTCACCACATGATCTAATCGCATCCATTCATTTCCAAATGGTGGACATTTTGCATCACTAGACCATTTTCAGAATTCCAGAGTACCACACATTCTTTTGTTAATTGCATTTAGATCCCCACATGTAGACGTAATTGTAAGTAAACTTATTTTTCTTACATTTAGGTCCCTAATCGAGGATTGATTTGAAGAGACTTTTATTCTTTTATTTACACTGGCATCCCTATATATTGTAAACATTAGACATCATAGAGACCTTATTTCTTGGTGATTTTTCTAGGGTAGATAGTTAACTACCCTAGCAAGGTTTTGTTCTATTTTTCACGTATTTTCATCGCTTTATTATTGAGTTATGATTTGTTGAATTTCATCTTCGTTTTGAGTTTCCCTTTGTGTTTCTTCGAGCACATGGCTCGATTTTCTTTTCTTTTATTCATCATGCCTACTATATAGTATCACCTATATTCATATATCACCTATATACTATATAGTAGATCTTTTGAAAATCTATTCCTTTTTTGAAATAAAAAATCATTTAATTTCCCTTTATTTTCCCACTATATTATAATAATACATTACTGATATTCCACCTATTATATAGTATCACTACTTTTTCGCAAATTAGTCATGTTTGAATTCAAATAAAAATTACAAAAATAAAATAAAATGAAATAAAACTTTGTAAAAAATTTGAAATAAAAAATTTGTAAAAAGATAAAAACCACAAAAATAATCTTTTCGAAGAAGAAAAATTAATCACAAAAATATTTTTTCTTGAAAATCTGAGTATTCTTTCTCCCTCCTTGTGACAAGGACACTTACATGATTATTAATCAGTGAAAAATAAAATAGAAGAGAGAAGTATATTTTCTTTTATTTATCATTTACCTTCTCTTCCATTTTATTAATTTTTGTTTGATTGATTTTCTCTTCTCTTTCACAGATTACTACAATCGGCAACATCATCATTCATTCTTTATCGGTAGGGAAGCACGCTCATCAAAACTGCACCGTTGCCGGGGATGCATACTCATACTTAGATTTTTGAGATTTTTTTGTGATTTTTATTTCTTATTTCTTTTTCTTGATTTTTCTTATGTCTTGTTTCTCATTTTTTCTCAGTTTTTGTGTGTATTGATTTTCTTTTTCTTTTTGATTTTTCTTGATTTTTGTTTCTGTTGTTTTTCCTAGCTGATGAGTGGTGCAGGGACTTCAGGATCAACCGGCTTCTTCAAAAGCCGGTTCAATTGAGAGAGCAGAGACCAGGCTCTTTCTCTATGAGTCGGTTGCAGAGGAGCAACATTAGTCGGATTATTTCTTGTTTTTTCGAGAGACACTATTTTTGTTTTCTTTTTTATTGAGAGTACTTTTGCCTGTTTTTCTGTTTTTGTGAGAGAGGACAGGACACTTTTCTATTTTTCATTTTGTAGAGAGGAGTACAATAAGGACATCCTAACTTGTGCCAGGACTTTGATACTTCTTATCGGGATCCGTTTTGCCAAGTGCCGATGTAGTTAGGGGACCTTACCACAGTTTTCTATTAGTCTAAATTTTCTTTATTTCCTATGATTTCGTGAAGCCTAGGGGTGTATACATGCTTGGTTAGATGATTAAAATAGAACCCACTACCCTAATTCTCACATGCGTAAAAATCGGACTAATTTTGATAATCAATTTATTCTTACACTAGAGCTATCTGCTAAGGTTTGATTTTATCGACTTTTGCATGCATTAGAATTAGGTTTATACATGTAGAGTTCCTGAGCCAAGCATGGTTTCTATCTTTACATGTTTCATGATTTTTCACCGCATTATATCATTCTCCTCTATGCGATACATTTTTCACTGAAAAAGAAAATTAACTTCTTGTTAGATTGTTCAAAATACCAAAAAAGTGAAAATCTAAAAACAAAAAATTTTCTTTGGAAACTTTAAAAAAAATAAAAAAAAGTAATTGGACCTAATTGCTTTGGGAGAGCAACCCCCTCCAGACAGAGTGGGCGAGGACGTAGCCTAAGGATTAGAGCCAAAAATCCTACTACACATGTACACAATCGCAACTGCAAGCACTTGCCTTCGACCATAGAAAGCCATTTTGGTGTATTCCACTTCACATTTCTCTTTGGGCCTAATATAACCCAACATGCTGGTGATGAATTGCGGATTCATCACCTAACACTGTCTATCGTGTCCACACATTAAATCATAAAATATTTCCTACATAATATTTTAAATAAGTTACACTATCTTCATCATGCATCAATCGGTCCATAATTAATCTCTGTGAATTACTTATTTATGCATTTGAATAATTCATTTGTTCAGTGCATTCCATTGATATATGTCATAACTATTTGTTTATCCTCCCCTTCCGTAGGCAACTATCATTACCATTTGATCCCATTGTATTTTGCTGCATGCTCAATACAGATTAAAAAAGAGAGAATATTGGATTATTGAAAAAATGACATGAGGATTTACAATTCGACCAAAGGAAGATTGAAAGTTTAATATGACACCATCTTAATATTGTTTCTCAATGTATCATGCTGATCACATGTTGTTATCATAGTCAAATCCTTTTAGCATTTAGTTCTCCTCATATTACACCTTTTGAAATAAATCTAGGACACACAAACACACACATCTATCTCACTATAAATTCAAACTATTCCATTATTAGTATTCCCTATTGAATAAATGGATAATGTCACCTCAATATATGAAAGCAAATTTGGTTATGTAAAATTGGGATGAGGACATCCATTATGGAAACGTTGCAACATGTATAAGAATTAATTATATATTAGAATAATTTAATAGTAATGGTTAAACATGGTGTTCGTTGGAAATATGCAACATAGAGAATGGTTTAACCTCAACTATGGTGAAGAGGTATCAATAATGAAAAAAGGCACATATGATTTTGGTGCTTATATCAAGAGGTGCAGTGACAATATGAAAAGATGCCAAATTAGTTGGTGCTTAGGTGCCAAATTAGTTGATGCTTATATCAAGAGGTGTAGTGCCAATATGAAGAGATGCTTAAGTTAAATTTGAGGAGATACATCCCTTGGTGGGAATGACTACGATTTATGTATAAATATCACATGGGAGGGACTTTAGGGGATCATTCAGTTCCCAAGCATCTTCTCCCATTCCATTATTACCATCATTTGATTGCCAACCAATTCTACTACAATCAATTTCATCATCATTCAACCCAATAAAATTCCACCACAATAATTAGTCATCCATTTTATTATCGACGAAGCATTGAAATTATTTCGTCAACTTGTGCATTCGAACCCTCTACGAATCTGACTCCTGCGGCTCTACCCCGAGTGCCGTTAAAAATTATCCAACATCATAGATGTCTGCCAATCATTATTTCCTCAGACCTTCTGCGAATCCGACTCTAGAGGCTTCCTCCCGAGCCGCCGACCACCATATTTTTATCTCTCTTTTATTTTATTAATTTACAATTTTATATCTATTTTATTTTGTTGTCTTCTCTTTCATGCAACCGTTCGTCAAGATTATCGCGATAGTATCTATAAGTGATTATCCTCGACTCTTGGAGAACTGGTCCATGACACGAGGTTCGAGCTCGATTTGCGGTGGTAATCTCATTCAACTTGCCTCACCAGGACATCCAAATTCATGAAAAGTTAATGCGTACGAGTCCAATTGGAGGCTGCTGCATAGCAGGGGAGTAATCAATATTTGCCGGCCTGCACTATTGTCTTCTCCAATTTTCATTTCAATTTTTGTTATTCGAATATTTTGCAACAAACTTATCAATTTAAAAAGTATTTTTATTTGCAAAATAAAGTGCACAATCTTCTTGTCCCGGTGGATTCGTCCCTGACTTACCATATACTATGGTTAGTGCATAATATGGTCAAGTCCGGTAATTTAGTTGTTTGAAGTGTGTTTTTGAGGGTTCGCAATGACTATCTAACGTAAAAATTGGGTACTTAAACCCTCAAAAATACGCCCCAACACTCAAGCAGATGGTTCCACTGTTTGGGATAGTGTGAAGACGTACACTAGGCAACAGGGAGACATCACCTTTGAGTTTGCTATAAATAACTGCTTGAATCACATAACTAAAACTGAAAAGATAAATGATCGAACTCTTACGGTCATCACTGTGTGAAGTTGGTGAATTGGGGGTTTGCTATTGTGTTTGTTTGCAGTGTGCTTGTGCTTCTATGTCTTATGCACCTTCCATATATCTCTTGTTTTGATATCATGTTCCTATCAATATTCTCTTGGCATCAAAGATGGCTTGTCAATGGTCTTTACGTTCAAACTTCGTGAGCCGATCTTCTACCGTGATGTGTATGTCTTCATAGACTCGGGATGGCCCTCTTCCTGAGTCAGTTTCACATAGTCACGAGGTGAGTTAGACTCAAACTCCTTTGCCTCACAACCCTTTAGTCGAAGACACCCCTCACCTCGACATTTCTTCTTCTCCTCCTGCACATTTCACTGAGTGCTTATGAGACCCTTTCCTTTCCTGAGTAGTTGATTGATACCATGTCGAAAGGAAATGCACCTGTTGAGGAGAGACAGTCTGATGAGAGAATAGTTGAGGACAGACCACATATTGGATCAGATGTGATTGCGGGAATCCTAGACACACTACAACAAATGAGTGTACAATTTCATCAATAGTTTAGAGTTCAGGAGGAGTTGAGAGCTGAGATAGTTACTTTGAGACCGGAGTAGGGAGCCTACCAGATGCAGTAATTCCCATGGCCACATTACATGATGAGTACAACCTTAGAGTGAGCACATTACCACACTGGATTCGATTGCCACTGAATCATGGTTTGTACGATTTGGGGCCATCATTTATTTCACTTCTTCCCAATAGAGGAGCTGTTTACATTTCTTTAGTAGTTCAAGATGATTTGTGGTACACCTACTTCCACGAACATTATGTAAGAGGCTATACGCCTCAAAGCCTCCCCTTTGCCTTTAACAGATAAGGCTCTCTATTGGCTAAACCACTTGGGTAGGGAGATTTCTACTTGGGATGATCTAAAGTGCACATTCCTGCATAAATATTTTTCTCTTGGGAGAACCAACATGATAAGGAGCTAGATAGTGAGCTTCATGCAACACTCCCATGAGTCATTCCATGAGGCATGGGAGCGATTCAAAGATATGACCGAGAAGTGCCCTCATCATGAAATACCATTGAAGGTGATCCTGCAAAATTTCTTTGGAGGACTTCACACCGATATTCAGGGGTTGGTAAGTGTTGCATATGGCGACAATTATCTGAATAGGGATGCCGAGTTAGTTTGGGCCATCTATGATGGGATGGCTTCTAGAATTGTCAATTCCGCTCGAGCATACCAAAAGACCACCCCGCACCACAGCATAAAGAGCATCAGAAGGTGGCCAACATCGATGAGTCTGATTCATGATCTTCTAACATGGGATGCAATAGTGAGAAGATTACAGTTGTCAACACGATTTAGAAGCAAGTTCAGGATTTGCAAAAGTTGCGAGAGTTAGAGAAGTTGTCTTCATTACCTCAGTAGATTAGTGATTTGGTGAAGAAGGTCTAGGACATGCAGAGGCAGAGCTAGCAACCACTTACATTTTAGCAGATACAGAGATCTTTACCCGCTCCCCACCCACCATGTACACTTTGTATATGGTGAGGCATGATGTTCTATAGACACTCTGCAATTATCTTGGCATGAGGATTCATCCACAACAAGTTAGAACTAGATCAGTTCACTTGTATCAGATGATGTTGATGCACCTCCTATTGTTGA
This sequence comes from Ottelia alismoides, assembly GCA_037367405.1. Lineage (NCBI taxonomy): Eukaryota > Viridiplantae > Streptophyta > Magnoliopsida > Alismatales > Hydrocharitaceae > Ottelia > Ottelia alismoides. The sequence continues at coordinate 977,081 of JAZKJV010006717.1, forward strand.
AATCAATGGTATACGGTCTGCTCCAGTTCCTTACCAGTATACACCACAAAGCGTCCACCATACACACAACAGATGCATCGACAACATGGACATCCACATTACCACCATTACTGAGGTCAGTTTATGCAACAACACCAGTTTCACCATCCTTACTATCAGAGACCACTTCACCATTCTCCAGTTCCACATTACCAGTAACAACAGTCACAGTTTATATCTCAACGATCTCCACAACCATATATTTCACAGTCACTACATACTTCCCGGTAGGAGAAATTCGAGCCATGGTCAAGCTTCTGAGCCTGAGTTTTTTGCACAGTCCATGGCTCTGAACTAGATTATGGACATGCTTAGTATGCTCCAGACATTGCACAAGACAAAGATGGAGCAGGTTAACCATCTCCTGGATGAGATAGCCGTGCCAAAGACTACCCTTCCTGCACAACCTTTGATGAATCCAAAAAATAACCGTCATCATCCAGATCAGGTAGAGAGCACAGACAGATCCACTGGTAAGGTCACTTTTCCTGAATTTTTAGCTAACTATATTCATCTCAGGAGCGGTAGACATCCACCGGTCCCTGAGTCACATGATGAGGAGCTATAATCCATACATTCTGATGCTAAGGAGGAGAACCATGGTGATATTATTCTCATGTTTTTGAGAGTTTTGTACACACTTCTGAGACTCTTGATGTATATGCTGATTCCCATGATGTGAACAAAAAAAAATTCGTGATTCCTGATTTTGTTCCTTTTCCTGATGCACTATTTGGAAAAGGAAAGAAAAAACTAAAAAGAATGATGTGACTCCTAAGACTGAGAGGTTACTCAAAGATCACATATTTCTAAAGATTCCACTCCATGGTGCTTTGGATCATTTTTCCACACCCAAGCAGTAATTGAAGAATAAATGTACAACATACATTAAAAAGAAATCACATACAGAACCACGTCTTGTGCTATCCAGAACAAGCTACCAAAGAAGAAGAGAGATTTAGGTGCACATTATGTCAGATGTGAGATCTTCAATGCCACATTCAATCGCACTCTCCTAGATATTAGTTTCTCCAATAATCTGATACCATCTTGTTTACTCGATAGACTCGAGTCAGGTCCTCTTTACAAATCACACACGATCATTCAGTTTGTTGATAGATCTATAAAGAGACCTAGGGGAATGTTGAGGAACATTATCGTGATTGTGTAGGGTCTGCAATTCCCAGTGGACTTCACTATCCTGGATATGGATTGCACTATATAGTTACACCTTAACCCAGTCATTCTCGAGAGGTCTTTCTTGCAGACCGCAAAGGCTCTCTTTGATTATGATATTGGGAAGGTATCTTTTTCCACTGAGGGTGAGAAGGTACGCATTTAGATGGTGAGAGAATTATCCAGTTCAGATGCCACATCTACTCACAGTTAGATGTCTCGAGTTCTCTAGCCAGCTGTGATTACATGGATGAGGTTCGTTAGGATGATCTTGAAAGGTATCAGATTGAGACCCATGATATCCTAGAAGAGGTTGGGTCATGCACAACAGTTAGTAGTTCTTCTGAGGCAGACTTGTATGCAGAGAAGATCATATGGAGAAGTAGTTGGATGAGCTTATTGTAGATATTCTAGAGACGTTGCTTAATGTTTTCACTTTAGAGGCTCTAGAGCCAGATCACGCACCTGAGCTCTTTAGTTCTAGATCTTTTGAGAAGGAGCAAAATAGAAAGTCGGATGGTGTGATGGACACATTTATAGAAACCTTCCGTAGTCCGACTCTAGAGACGTTTACTACAGTAGAGAGACCAATGCCATGTACAATATTCACTTACAAATGCTCTACATAGTCTACCAGGAATTGGTTCGCACTTGCACAACAAATGCACCGTACGATCCAGGTTGACGTGATCTACTCTGTACGAGACTTGTGACTACTTTTCCACTTCATGTTTTTCCTGTACAGAGACCTTGAAGCCTTTCGTTTTGAAGTTCCCACCACTTGTACATTCTTCTTGTATCCCAATCTTCCCCATTTTGCTCATCTTTATACTTAAGATACAAGATCCTAAGTATGGGGGGGATTGTTTCTGTTGATTTTCGTTTTTGTATTTTTTCTCTTTGTGTACATTTTTTCACTTCTATCACTCGTCCCTAATTTTGGCCACATTCTTTTCTATACTTAGGATACCTGGTCTTAAGTATAGGAGGGACCGAGTGATCCCATTGATTTCATTTCATTTTTTTCTTCTTTCTTCTTTCATTTGTATATTCCTTATCTTCAGTCACCTCTTTTTTGTCTTCCATTATACTTACAAGGACCATATCATAAGTATTGGGGGGCGACTGACTTCTATTCTTTTTTTCCTTTTCACCTGCTTTTACTTAGCATGATTTATATCCTTTGATGAATATATGATTCTCGTTCTTTATTATTTTATTTAGCCATATCCTTTAGCAAAAACATTTGTAAATATATGTAAATCCAAGAAATTACTATTGTATATGCTCTTGTTAATATTGTATAATTAACACCTTTTCCAAACATAAAATAATAAAGAAGAAAAGGAAAAGAAAAAAAGAGAATAAGGATGTAATTATGTAACAAGTAGAGACTGATCCAAACCCTGAGTGAAGGTCAGTTATTGACATGATTGACAAGGAATAAAGGAGGGGGAGATAGGATTTTTGTATATGCTATATATTCTTTACCATTCATTCTACATACATATCATTCCTATATTTTATTCTTCAAAAAAATATCTCAAAACAAATTATTTCCTCAATAAAACTTGTAACTAAAAATATTTTCTAAAAAAAAATATTTGCAACATGATTTGATGTACATAGTAAAAATATCACCACTCATAAAAAGCCACAAAATAAGAACTTAAAAGATCAATTCCGGATACATATGATCTCAAGTTCTTCCAAAATCACCTTTATTGGACTCTAAATTAAATTATCATTAAAATGAGGGTGGTTTCATAATTTGGAGTTATGGTGTGAAAGTTGGCTTTTTGAGTGTACTGTATAGTCATATAATACCTACACATGTAATAATTTACTTATATATTTTATATATAATTTTTATATATTATATTTTTATATACTTGTAAATATTTCTGATAATATTATAAAAATAAAATAAAAATCATAAAACACAAAATAAATTAAAAAGAAAACCAAAATCTCATTGTACAACATCCATGCATTATATATTGTACAAATTACCTATTTATTTAATACCTTTACTTCATTTGTAAAAATCAAATAAAAATTATTTATACTCATGAAATTATTTTTAAATAAATAAAATATAAAATAAAAGAATGATGTATATACTAAATTCATAAAATAATTAAAGATCATAGAAAAAGAATTTGAAAAATAATAAACATTTTTTTTATTTTATTCACTATTTATTTTAAATTCATTTACTTTTTTTTATTTAATATTCTTGGATTTTTGGACTCAGATTTTTCAGATTGGCTGACCCGGGTAAACCCCGCCTCTCAGCCGGGTCAGACCCGATATCCTTCACCGGAGCTCTTTTCTCCCTTTTCTCTATCCTGACTTCGACCACCGTCTACTTCGAAATTCAGACCCTAGATTCCTCGAAGATATGTGATTCTCACGAATCCCTAGTTTGGTCCGAATCTCCCTAGGATTTTGCGCATTCCCTCGATCCTTCTAGACCATAGGACTGCCTATAAATATCCTTCTCTGTTCTCCTTACTCAGCGGCTCATCCCTCGTGCCCCCATTGCCCCTTAGCCATCTTTAGGAGAGAGACAGGATCACGAAGAACCCCTTAGTAGCCAGAGTAGGTGCTTGGTTGTACGCAGCTTAGTATGTGGATGGAGCTCCACTGCGTGTAGCCTCTCTTGCCTGCTGCAATAGGATCGAGGCCGTGACCTCGCCTCTGCCTTTGCCTGAAGTTGCTAAGCACGTCAGGAACCTCAGGTATCCACTAGTCCCTCCACACTTCGCGTTTCATTTTGATTTCACCCATTTCCTCTGCCGATATTTCTTAGCTCCTTCTGACACAACCAGAGCTTCATCCTTCACTCTAGCCGCTCAGATCGATTCTGCGTTTCGCTGTCACCTTTCTCATTCACCCCGATCCCCTTAGATCCTGCTCACCGGAGTAGGATTAGGATAGGTGACCACCCATTTTTGTCGGAGACCAAGATAGCACCCCCCCTCGCTTCTTTACTGTTTATCCCTAAATAAACCGACCGGAGCAACGCCTCCGAGATAAGCTATCCTTTGCTAGCACAGGAGCACGCAAGGAGGCTCAATTTGAGTCTCAAGCAGATCAGTGAAGCGCCTTTAGTGCGGGTACCTCGCCGAGCACATCCGACCGTCTACCGTCCCATCCGAGCCTTTCAATCGATGCGGAGTACTATTACGAAGGTGTTTGACCTCAGAGCAACTCGATCAGACCTGTGGATCGACCTCTACCTTCTATCGAAGTCCGCCAGCTTTTAGTTCTTCTAGCATCCTCCAGACACGTTCGATCAACTGGCTCCCTCGTTAAGTTCGGATCTAAGACGAACATACTCGCCCTTTTTACAGCGTCAAATCAGGTCCCTTTGTAGATCTGAGCCACACGTCAGACCAGCTTTTCAGAGCCATCAAATCAACATTCCAACGACCATCAGGACCATACAACAGACGAGCTCTACACGTGTGTCGCGTGTCTTGCTGTGGGTATATTTCATTTTTACCCTCTTTCGTTGCTTTATTTCACTTTAGTTCATTAATTGTAATAATTAGTTAAAAACATTTTACACTAAGGACCTCGAACTTTATTTATTTGCACTTTAGTCCTGTTGAGTTGAGCCCACGTACCGTAGGCTTTTGTGGGCCATTTATAGCGTATGTTCTGAGTTATTTTCTAGTTAATGAACGAGCTGACTGTTTTGATATTTGCATATATATACCCCTGTGAGCAGAGGCTCACGTGTAGCGAGTGCAGTTTCTAGACATTTTACATTAAGGCCCTCATATTTTCTGTGCGTGTTATTTTTAAGGCTCAGAAACTTAAAATATTTGCATATTGGTCTTTCGTGCAATGTTTTTAATTATTGTCTTTTATTATTCATAATAAATAGCATTTTCGCCTTAAACATTTCCCAAAAATTAACCTTAGTTCTTGCTAACTTGATATTTGCATGGTAATTTTTGTGTACCATTTTCCTTTGTTTTTCTATTATTAAAAATGCAAAAATAGTATAAAAAGTCCCTATTTGTCTTATAAATTCTATAAAAATTGAAAAAACCCTTGAAAAATTCCATAAAAATTACTGTAGTTGTCTTTCATCCAATTTTAGCTCCTATATATATTTTCTTTGAAAATACATTATACAACAACAACAACAACAAAGCCTTTTCCCACAATTAAGTAGGGTCGGCTACATGGATTTTTTGCCTCCATTTAGATCTATCTTGGGTCAATCTCAGACTTATATCCAAAAAACTAAGATCCCTTTGTATAGTCTCTTTCCAACACTTCTTGGGCCGTCCTCGCCCCCTCTTAGCCGGCTCAACATCCCAACACTCGCATCTCCTAACCGGTGCATCAGTTGACTTCTTTGCAAATGACCAAACCATCTTAAGGGTTTTCTCGCATCTTATCCTCGATCGGAGCTACACCAACTTTCTTTCTGATTGCATCATTCCGAATCCGATCTTTACGTGTATGTCCACACATCCATCTTAGCATTTTCATTTCTGCTACAGCCATTCTCTGCACATGTCTATGGTTCACAGGCCAACATTCAGAACCATAAAGCATAGCAGGTCTCATAGCTGCTTTGTAAAACTTTCCTTTAATTTTTAAAGGAATTTTCTTATCACAGAGAACAGCGGAGGCTCCTCTCCACTTTAGCCAGCCTGCATTTATTCTATTAGTAATATCTCCATCAATTTCCCCATCATGTTGCAAAATAGATCCTAGATATCTAAAAGAATCTCTCTTCTGAATGTTATCGTCACCAATCTTCACCTCGATTCCTTCGCCATTGCTTCCATCAAAGGTGCATTCCATATATTCCGTCTTAGCCCTACTTATACGAGAACCTTTAGTCTCCAATGCATGTCTCCGAACCTCAAGCTTCTCATTTACTCCATCTCTAGTCTCGTCAATCAGCACAATATCATCAGCAAATAACATACACCAAGGTAACTCATCCTGAATGTGACTTGCCAACTTGTCCATAATCAAAGTAAAAAGAAATGGACTCAAAGCTGAACCTTGATGTAAACCAATGTTGATATCAAAATAGTCAGTCTTCCCTGTCGGGGTCCTTACACAAGATAAAGCCCTATCATACATATCCTTTATGAGATTAATGTATAGGACATGTACTTGTCTCTTCTCCAAAACTCTCCACAGTATCTCTCGTGGGACGGAATCATAAGCCTTCTCCGAATCAATAAAGATCATATGGAGATTCTTCCTTTTAGCTCTATAAATCTCATTGTTCTCCTCAGCAAATGGATGGCTTCAATAGTTGAGCGACCTGGCATGAATCGAATTGGTTTTCTTTTACTTGGGAAACTTGCCTCAACCTTTTTTCGATCACACGTTCCCAAATTTTCATAGTGTGACTCATCAGCTTGATACCTCTGTAATTTGAACAATTTTGAATGTCTCCTTTGTTCTTATAAAGAGGCACCACGATACTCCTCCTCCAATCTTCAGGCATTTTCTTGCTTCGTCAAATAACATTGAATAGATTTGTAAGCCAAGTCAAACCATGCTCACCTAAAACTTTCCATACTTCTACAAGGATGTCATCCGGTCCAACACCTTTCCCAGGTCTCATAACCTTCAAAGCCTCCTCTACTTCTTTTCTTTGTATTCGTCTATAGCATGCACGATTCAAGTAACTTTCACTACTAGCTAGATCACCCAAAGTGATCTCTTTATTTCCGTCTCCAATGAAAAGTTTATGGAAGTGCTGCTCCCATCTAGTCTCTATATCCTTCTGAGTAACAAGCACGTGACCTTCCTCGTCCTTAATGCATCTCACTTGAGAAAGGTCTTTGGTCTTTCTTTCTCTTGCTTTGGCCAACCTGAATATATCCTTCTGGCCCTCCTTAGAGTTGATATTTTTATACAAAACATCATAAGCTTTTGACTTAGCTTCGCTTACAGCCTTCTTTGCTTCCTTCTTCGTTATTTTATAGTCTGTGACAGTTTCCTCTGTTCTATCCTTAGACATAGCTTTAAAGCAAGCTCTTTTAATTTTTAGCTTCTCTTGCACCCCTTCACTCCACCACCAAGCCTCCTTTTGACCCGGAGCTCCTCCTTTTGACCCGCCTAGCATCTCTTTGGCTACCTTTTGGATACAAGATGCTACTGCCTCCCACATCTCGTTTGCACTATCGCTACAATCCCAAGATAAGTCTTCTAAAACCTTCTCCCTGAAGCTTGATTGCTTCAGCGGAAGATTCCACCACATAGTTCTAGTGATCTTAGGAACCTTCATTTTCTTTACCAGCCCTTTTATTTGTAATTTCAAGACTAACAAGCGATGTTGGGTTGTCAAACTCTCTCCAAGGATTACTTTGCAATCTTTGCAACACAACCGATCTCTTCTCCTCAACGCAAAGTAATCTATCTGTGTTCTAGTTGAGCCACTCTTGTAAGTAATTAAATGCTCCTCCCTCTTCTTGAAAAGAGTGTTTGCTATGAAAAGATCATATGCAGTTACAAAATCCAGAATGACTTTTCCCTCTTCATTTCTATCCCCAAAACCATGTCCTCCATGCACACTTGCATACCTTGAAAAATCTTTTCCCACATGTCCATTAAGATCTTCACCTATGCAAACCATCTCTCTTTGTGGGATTCCTTGTAAAATCTTATCCAGATCCTCCCAAAAAGCTTGTTTAGTCCTTTCATCTAAACCAATTTGCGGTGCATAAACTGAGATGATATTCAGAATTTCTTCTTCAAGCACCAACTTTAGCAAAATAATCCGATCCCCAAATCTTTGCACCTCAACCACACAATCCTTCAAATCTTTATGAACAACCACTCCAACACCATTTCTGCCCTTATCTTTACCTGAATACCAAAGTTTAAAGCCTGTCTTCTCGATCTCCCTTGCTTTCTCTCCAACCCATTTAGTCTCTTGAATACATAATATATGAATCTTCCTTCTTTCCATTGTATCCACTATCTCCATCAATTTTCCAGTTAAAGCACTGATATTCCAACTACCAATCCGTAACTTCCTTTGCAATCTCTTTTGGACTAACTTCTTTACTCGCATGCGTCCATTATGCGAGAACCCTTGCAAATTTTGGACTGCATCTGGGCGGCGATGCAGCGGAACTAGCTTATTTACCCGCATGCATTCCTCATGCGAGAACCCTTGCAAATTTTGAACTACATCCAGGCTGCGATGTAGCGGCCCTTGCCAATTTTTCATTGCATTCGGGCGATGCAACGCGTCGCAAGTAGGGAATGCCCCAACGAAATCTGTATGTTTGCTTAAATCCACGTTTAAAAGATCCGAACGGTTTCGAGATAAATTCAAAAATAGTGTTCTTAGAAGAACTTTAAGAACACTATTTACGAATTTATCTCTCCTGCACTGACTGTTGGCTACCTACACGTAACCCTCCTCATTTACCCGGGCTTGGGACCGGCCATGGCTGAGTTTTTGAAAATACATTATAAAAACCAAAAAATTATAAAAGACTTAAAAACTGTTAAAAAATCATATAAAATCAACAAAACCCTAAAAGTTGCATTCTCAATTCTTTTGAGCATTTTATCTATTTTTAAATTGAAAAATACTTCTGGCCATGGATTGTTTCATTGTTTTCCACCTTTTTGATTTTTAGAAAATTACAACAACATTTGAGAAATCAACCAAAATTTTTTATAGGAATTATAAAATATATAAAACCCAAAAATATTTTACTTTATTTTTCTGAGCATTTTTGACATACTTAAAAAAAATCCAAAAATAGTGTTGTGCATACTTTTCATCATTGTTCTTATTTTGCCTTATTTAAAAAGAAAAGAAATGGAAAATTTAAAACCACTAAAAAGACAATAAAAATCCTTTGATTTTTAATCACCTACTTATTTTTTAATTATGCTCCTTGAGTTCGACCATGCTAATAAAAGTAGCGAAGCCACTTGTGTTTCATTTGCTTGATTTTTTGCTGGTCTAAACAAATTTCCTCGTTGATAGATTTGGTTAATTTGGAACAACGACATTTGCTTAATTATTTCCATCTGGGTTAACCGAAAATCTCATCATCAGAATGGTGCCGTTGTCGGGGAGCATGACTAAGTAGTTTGGATTTTTATCTCTATATTTTCTATTCTATTTGTCTCTATCTTTTATAACTATTTTTAACATTTTTCTGTTTCGCTTTTTATGCAAGGGATCGCTGGAGCACAACTCGATCAGCTTTGTAGGGACCAACACGTGAGGAGGAGTAGGAGGGAGGAAGCAGTTATCTAAAATAGTATCTTATTTTAGCAGCAATTTTTGTAGAAACTCTTATAATGACTTAGACATTTTTGAGACACTTGGATACTGTATTCGGGGTATGTTTAGCTGAGTGCCATTGCACTCAGGGACCTCACCAGATTTTCTTGTTTTTATCGAATTTATTTTCATTTTTTTCCGAGGTTTTTAGCCCCAAGACTTAGTATTTTTATTTGGTTGAGCCCAATAAAGATTAAGGTCCAAACACTCTAATAAGAGTATTTGTGCCTATAGGAAACGATTTGGACTTAGTCAAATAAGAAAAAGCTAAATATTTGGATTAAAAACCATGTGTCGCAAGAGATCGCATACAACGCTAGCATGAGCCATTGTGGTGGGCACCGAGCGACCTCCAAGATCGAACTTTGGTTTCTCTTCTGAATATTAGCTACATGTTCTTCCCATTAATAGAAATTTCTATCTTAGGACGATTTCCTTGTGCACCATTTAGACTAGTTTTAATTCCGTCTTTCAATTATGCACGGATCATTTTGCATGTCGATTGTTGAATCCAGGTAACATTCTAACCCGTGCATGCATCATTGGTTTGTATCACACATCGACTTTTCTGTTTTCCTCCCCCTGTTTTATTGGACTTAATTTAAAAAGGAAATCAAAAAATTTGTTAGACGTTGTTTTTATTCAGAAAAATACATAAAAGAGATAACTAATAAAATCTGGGATTGTTAAAGCAAACTTGACCTAAAACCTGAATTAACGACAAAATCTTATTTTGAGGAGAGTAACCCCCTCATTGTCTGATTTTACACGCTGAGAGTTGAGAGTCCACACACTAGGATAGAGTCACGCATGGACTTTCTTCAGACTTCCAATTCTAACAAGAATGATTAGCTATTCTCCAATAAGGATCTATGGGTAGCCAATAATCGATTCGTATTTCCTTAGCAGATTGGGTGGTTTAGACATCACTACATAAGGCTCTGTCCTCAAGTAACGAGTTTCCAAAAATAGTATGTACTTACACCTATACTGGTTCGAAATAGGCGCAACTAGTTGTAAGAATCCAGGCTAGTCTCTAGGGAGAATCAACCACCCAATAGCTTGCTAACTCGCTCTGTAAGATTGGATTATCACCACAATAAAAATTGACAAGATAAATGATCGAGATCCCACACTCGTCACAAGTGTTGAGTTGGTGAAACCAAGGGTTTGATTTCTCTTATTGTTTGCAAGTCCAAATCTACTCTTCATAAATCTTCACATCAAGATGATGGACAGGAGGTCTCTTAGGCTACCTCTGGCATCAGCGCTTCCCAGCACTCCTATCCGTTCATCTAGGGCTACTTCAGAGAGCTCAGACCCGCTCTTTGAACCCAAATTCATCTCCACCATGTTCCCCCTCGACCACCCTTCTTCCACTCCTGAGGTACAAATAGACAAGTCAGCACAACTCTATCTTCATTTGACAACACCTAAGATATGGTCTTTTACCTTTACAGAGTCCGGAGAGATGGCCAGTAAGGATAGAACTGATGAGCATACTCAAACTTCTTCATTCATATTGGACCAGGCCGCCATCAACAACACAATGTTAGCTTCTCTGGAGACGATGCAGAGACAGATCAGGGTCCAAGGAGTATTCATGACAGAGGTGAGGAGAGAATCACTCAGATGAGAGCTGGGGGAGCAGATCCAGACATACTAGTTGGTAGTAGAGAAATACCAAGACATGAGGGCTGAGCAGATGATGGACATTAGGAGGAGCCGCATGATCCACAGAGTTCAGCATGCACCATGAGGCAATTACACATCCTGGTGCAACCCTCACTCACCAATGGATCCAGCTGCCCGTTATCCTTGACGACTTCGAACTTCGCCCCTAGACTATTCAGTTGTTGCCCAAATTCCATGGGCATGCCACCTAGGAGCCCCACCTCCATCTGTAGGATTCGAGATGATTTGCAGCAACGTCCACGACAGGATGGTGGATGATGACACAATTAAGTTGATAGCCTTTCCCTTTTCCCTTGGTCGACAGAGCAACCTATTGGCTGAAACATTTGGGACAGGTTGTCACTACGTGGGAGCAGCTATAGACCGAGTATCTCAACAAGTATTATCACTCAGTCGAACCAATGCAACTAGAGCCATGATTAGAAACTTCATAATGATCCCTAATGAACAATTCCTTGAAGCTTGGGATTACTTTAGAGAGCATTGATAGGTGTCCCCACCATGATATCAACAAGCCCAATCTCGTCCAGAGTTTCTTTTGTGAGCTGACACCTTAGCTGCAGGGGTTGGTGAACACCTCTTGTGAAGGTTACTACTTTGCTAAGGATGAAGATCATGTTTGGGCCATTTATGAGGAGATGGCCGAAAATTACACAGTGATGTCCCATACCCCAGTCTATACTCAAGGGAAGCCTCTCAATCAGACAACTTCATTCCAAAGGATAATACTCATTGAGGCTAGTCCTTCTTCCTCTTCTACAATTTCAACACTAGCAGAATCTTCAGATGCCGACATGAGCATCATCAACCAGAAGCTGGACCGAATGGAGATAATTGAGAAGAAGATGTGCCAGATCCTTGACAAGCTCAATAGGATTGATGAGTTGGCCCAACACTGAGTGACCTGAAGACTCAGATCATGTGTCTCCAAGAGGTACAGACGGTTTCTCAACCATGATTTAGGTCACATGCTAATCCATGGAGCAATTTGCCACAACCCTCCACCTCATACCGATAGGTCCACCACATTCAAGCATGCCATTTCAATCTCTCCTGTAGTATAAGCTAACACTACCCACTTCAGACACTTAGATGGTGGCGTATCATCTGGGTTAGCCCTTGGCGTCCCTTCCCCCACAAGTACATGAGCAGCATGAGATGTTGATGGAAGTCAATGGGATATGTTATTCCCCGTACCAACAACAGTCCGTGATGCGTCGTGACCACCCAGGTTTCCGATGGTCCACTGGAGGTGCTCAATCCCTATAGTAGCCTCTGGCACAGGCAGGGTAGGGAGTCTAACAACAGCAGCCCCAATACTCCCAACAACAACAGCATGGTCCCCAACCCCAGTACTAGGGTCAACAGTGGGAGGCAGCAATAGCCTCATCCGCAGTATCCACAGCCTCCCCATCACTCATACCAGCATCAACTATAGAGCCAACCTCATTTCCAACGAGGCAACCCATCCAATTCTCATGCACACTCGTATGAGAAGCCAACCTTAGATGATCTCTCCTGCATGCTTTTTGAGCAACAAGCCACATTCAGACGAGAAATGGATGAGTTCCTGTAGGAGATAAGGGAAATAATCAAATGAAAGTCCACTATACCTACGTAGATTGAGCCTAATCCAAACAATCTGAAAAGAAAGTTTGAGCAGGTACAGTTCCCTGAGACTGCCTCTCCTAGTGAGATTCTGGATGACATTCATTATTTATTTGATGCTTATTTTGTAAAACTTAGGAGCGGGTTGAAGCCAGCCGACGACACTCATCTAGGCGACATCCAAATGCAGATTCTAGGACACTAGATGGAGTCAAGAGCGGTATTGATGCCTCTAGTTATGATGATGGTGGTGCTGAAGCCATCAAGTATGATGATCTCAACGACGGTGCTAATGCCATCATATCTTCACTTGCTGTAGACGGTGGTGCTGATACCAACAGATTGCCAGATGTTAGGCTAGAGCGCGGTACTGAAATCACCAGTTCAGATATTGTCAGTGGAACTGATGCCACTAAGTATTCAGTTGTGTTGCCTTCCCCCTCTTATGTACCTGAGAAAATAGAAAAAAAATGGAAAAACTTTGAAAATAAAAAATATGAATAAAGGAAAGGTTTATGTATCTCCTTTGGATCCATATGTGGCAATTGATGATGTTTGCATGGATTATAGCCATATGAATGCTCAGAAGCCTACTACTCCCAACCCTCATTTTTTTGAGGAGGGAGGGTCCTTCTATCCCCTTCCCTCAAACACTCTGCATAGGGAAGGGAAAAAAATAAGAGTACCTAAAAATGAGACAACAGATAGAGTTCAACGAGTAGATGATGGATAGATTTCAGTTCCGGCTGACTCTTCAGGAGGCACTTGAGCACATCCCTCTCTTCCAAAAGAACCTTAGAGAGAAGACCACTATCCATAAGAAGAAGAGGCATAACCACAATGCAGAAATTCATGTGCTCACTCATGCTACTTGCGTCTCCATCCAGAACCGATTACCAGCCAAGAGACCAGATGCAGGGGCTCCATATGTCAAATGCCATATCCATGTGTAATGGTTCGATCAGACTCTATTAGACAGCAGATCTTTGATTAACCTCCTTCTGGCTGCCTTACTTGACCGTTTCGAGTTTGGCCCTCTTAGATAGAGCATGGCAGTTCTCTAATTTGCAGATAAATATGTCAAGAGGTCGAAGGGGTATTAAAGGATGTTGTTGTCACAATTCAGGGCATGAAATTCCCCGTGGACTTCGTTGTGTTAGACATGGAGATCCTTGAATGTGTGACGGAATCCCCCATCATTTTAGGACGACCTTTCTTGGCCACAACCAAGGCAATGTCCAATCATGATAGCGTGAAGGTATGCTTTTGCGTTGAAGGCAAGAGTATACAAATAAAGATGATTGAGGAACCGAGAGCCAATGATTCAACATGTTCCGAGCAGTTGACAGATTCTGAGCTAGATGTCCACCATGAGTAGTGTGATTTTGTGATCATAGATGATGAAGCCATTTGGACAGATCCGATTTCAGGAGCTCTTGTCACACCTTCATAGCATGCACAATTACATATGCCAACAGATGAGAGTTTGGAGAGCGCACTCATGACACAAGATACCTTAGAGGCTGATGATTGTGATCAGGCTAGGAAGAGAGTATATTTCATGTGATTCTGATTCAGATCCCTTGGGCTCAGACATTGATTTTGATTAATAGGATGATGATTATTTATAGTGTTTGATGTCCGTAGAGCCCACAACTAGGGCAGAGATTGAACTAGTACAGTTTATAGATACACTGGCAAGGCCGTCTTTGTCAGCTTTAGTGATTCAATGAGAGTTCTCACATGCAGATTTAGTAGCCTTCACTCAGACTTTTTAGAGACCAGATCTGCCAGCTCCCACATGCCTGAAACAGAAGACCTTCACACCGAGTATGAAGTACAGTTTCCTTGCAGGTGAGCCAGAAATGTTCCCATTCATAATCTCAGCGGATTTGAATGATAACCAAGAATCTCGCTTGATGGAGGTTCTTGAAAGAAACTACAAGGAAATCAGATGGACAATAGATGATCTCCAAGGGATAAGCCGGCCCTGTGCTCACACCACATATATCTCGAGGACGATGCCAAGCCATCGCGTGAGTTTTAGTATAGACTGAACATGAATCTTCGAGATGTAGTCATGAAGGAAATATCTAAGTGGTGGAGCACCAATTTTATCTACCCCATTTTCGACTCCAAATGGGTTTGTCCGTTACATGTGGTACCCAAGAAGACGAGTATCACTATAGTTGTGAATGAGTCTGGACAGGAGATAACTACCGAGTACCCACTTCTTGGCGAGTCTGTGTGGACTACAGGCAATTGAATCAGGCCACCAAAAAGGATCACTTCCCACTTTTATTTATTGATTTGATTATTGAGAGGTAAGCTGGGAAGAGCCATTATTGTTTCCTTGACGGGTACTCAGGATATAATCAGGTGGCCATAGCACCCGAAGACCAGGAGAAAACGATATTCACCTGTCCGTTTAGAACTTATGCTTTTAGATGGATGTCCTTTGGATTATGTAATGCCCCAGCCACATTCCAAAGGTGCATGCTTTTCATTTTCTCGGACATGGTGGGTGACTGTTTAGAGGTCTTCATGGATGACTTTTGGTCTATGGTGATGGGTTCGATGCTTTTCTTGCTTGCCTAGACCGAGTACTTCAACATTGTATCGAGGTCAACCTAGTCTTATCTTGGGAGAAGAGTCTTTTCATGATGACTCAAGGGTCGGTCCTTGATCACATCATCTCCAACAGAGGCAAGGAGGTTGATCCAACCAAGGTGGATATCATCAAGAAGCTCACTCCACCATACAATTTGAGATAGTTGCAGTCTTTTTTGGGGCATGTCAGTTTCTACTAACGGTTCATACAAGACTTCAGATGGATTGCCCGACCGCTTACTGATTTACTTACAAAAGACATCGAGTTCCTTGTAGATGATAAGTGTCTTTCGTCATTTGAGACTCTCATGGGTTTAGTTGTGTAGGATCTTGTCCTTCGGCCACCCGATTGGTCTCTCCCATTTGAGATCATGATGGGTGCTTCTGATTTTACCACAGGGGCTGTGCTTGGACAGAGGAGGGATAATTTTCCATTTTACATACACTACGCTAGCTGGACTTTGGATGCCGCTCAACGAAACTACACCGTGACTGAGAAGGAGATTCTAGCCATAGTATTTGCTCTGGACAAGTTTTGATCTTATATTATCGGATCTAGAGTGACTATCTACATAGATCACACCATGATAACGCTCCCACACCCTTAGTTAATTCGGGCAAATTAATGGTCCAAATTAATTTTAAGTGTTCGTTGCAGTCGGATACGAGAGGTTGATCAAAACCACTTAAATCAGATTTTGGTCAATTTTAAGCGGTGATATTTTTTACTTGGTGGAGTCCAAGGTCGATCTCAGGGAGGCAACTGTCTCCTTAGGTGGATTACAGCAATTTACAAGTGTTGATATTCGAGGGACAATATTTTTTTTTCTATGCAGACATATGCAGACAAATCTTAGCCAATTTAACTTTAAATTTAATTGGTGTATCAAACGAAGTCCAAAAATAATGAAAATTGGCCAGATGGTTATTTATGATGAAAATGACCTACACTAATTTTTTTGGAATTTTTCGACTCAAAATAATTTTTCTGTGAATTAAATAAACAGACAGAGTGATTTTCAGTGTTTAATTTTTAATAAATATCAAATCACAATTTTTCCAAGAACTAAAATTATCCTAGGAAGGTCTAATGATCAGGGACCTAGGAAAATTAACAGAACTTAAATTTACTATGAAATGAATTAATTAAAATTAATTAAAGAAAATCACTCAACTATTTATTCAGGCCTCGTTATGCGTGCAAATGACATGAAATTTTTATGTTGAAAATGATGTCCTTAAGCTACTGTGAATTTTTGGTGATTTTTGAAGGCACAGATAATTAATTAAAAATCAAAAAGGCATCACTGGGCAAAATATGTCACAAATGAACCAATTAATTCATTAATAATTTAAGCATACCAACAAAAATCAAACACGTGTACTAACAGGTAGAGGACAAAATTCTCAACAACATGCAATTTTTAGAATTTCAAAATGATGAAAAATGCACTCTAGGGACACGTGCAAACACAAGGGTGTAAATGCAATACTGGAAAATAAAATTTCAATAAGTAAACATGCTGACAGGGACTAAAATGCAATTACCGATAATATGCAGGACTTCTATGCAATTTCTCCACGAAACACGTGCTCCTCACGTGGTGACTGCTTCACAGGGACCTTTTTGCGATTTCTGAAAGCTCCAGGGGTGTCTGTGCAAATAACCCAGGTCGCACGTGCTCCTCACGTGGGGGGACCTAGGTTCGGAGGGCGTCAGAGGCTCGGGGCGAGGCTCGGGTCTTCTGGAGGTTCGGCCCAGCCTCGATGCAGCTTCGGGTTGCCCGAGCCTAGGCTTGGGGGCCGAGGCTCGGATAAGGCGATGTGGCGGCCTGAAGGCCCTTGGATCAAGATGGATCCAAGGGATGTCGATGAAGACGCGTGGCGGCTGGAGAGTCGTCCGATCCGAGGGATGATCAACGGTCGAGGATGAGGGCGGCGAAGGGACGCGTGGCGAGGCGAGGACCGTTCGATCAGATGATCGAACGGTGGCTGCTTCTTCTTCTCTAACGGTCCTCCGCCGCCTGCGGAGGAGAGGCCTGTGCTCCGGTGAAGGCAGCCGAGCTCCGCCTCGGTTGCCAAGCTCCGGTGATGAGCTTCGTCAGCTCCCACCTAGCTCGGAAGAAGCGGAAGAGCACGAGGAGGCCTCCGGTGGTCTCTGGATCCCTGGAGGATGGCTGGAGCTCGGTGTCGATGAAGCTCGAGGAGAGCTCCGGCGAGGCTCCGGCCAATGATGAAAGTAGCACCTGCAAGTGTTAAATATAGAGCCGGAGCTCGTGCGTGCGTTTGTGGAGACGTGATGCTGGTTGGCGAGGCCTAAGGCGACGTGAGGTGGTCAGGCGACGTTGCTCCGGCCAAGTTGCGGAGCTGGAGATCGATGGACGGTGGAGTGGAGCGTCTGAAGGTGTGGAGGGGTCAGCGAGGATGAGAGCTCCGACGCGGAGCTCGGCGGAGTGAAGGCGAGGCGCGAAGATGATCGTGGTCGTGGAATAAAATCGGAGAAGATAAAGGAAAAAGAAGAGCAAGATCGGAGGAGGAATGGGAGGGGGTTACCTGGGGATTGGGGCTCAGCTTTGGCTCCAGGTCGTCGCTCGAGGGGTCGGTAAGGTCCCGAGCTCTAGCAGCTGCTCGGAGGAGTGGCTGCGACACGGCGGTGGGCCGAGGATCTCGCCGGAGAAGAAGCTCTGTCGTCGCTCAACAAATCAGCCAATTGCTGTCACCAATAGGAAGCTTGGAGCTCGAGTGATCTCCCTGGAGTGGCGGATGGGGCTGAATGTGGCCGGCGGCTGGGCATTTATAGGATGGAGGTCTCGGCAGGGCTGGTGATGGGGCGAAGTTTATGGAGGTAGTGGAGCATCTATGGTGGAAGTGGTGACGAGTGGGGTAGCTGGCGAGGATGAGGGACGAGTGGCGATGAACGTGGAGGTGATGGTGGTCGAAGAAGGTGGCTAGAGTGCGGCCAAGAATAGGAAGGGGCAGCCCCTCCCGCAAGGCGGAGATCGTGGGAGAGAGGGTTGCCAGAGGTAGGAGACGAGGCCCTGGCCGTTGGATCTTGTGATCCAACGGCCAGATCGAAGCGCAAAGGAACGTCTAGGATTAGATCAAGGCGAGATGATCTGAGGTCGTGATGGCGCCATGTGGGGTGAGCTGGGCGAAGTGCGAGCGAGCGGCTAAGATCAGGTTAAGGCGACGCGATCTAAGGGTCAGGAAGCCGACACTTGGCGTGATGGGGCAGAGGCACGGGCGGGCGGTCCTGATCAGTCCTTGGCGATCGATCGGTCGGTTGAGATTATTGGGGAGCTAACGGCTCAGATGAAAGGGCTGAGAATACGATCGAAGGGCTCAAGATGTGACGCGTGGCGCACTGTGGGCGAGGCGCTAATGGATGGTGGAGATGAAGTGTGTTATGGATCTGAGGGCTGGAAGGTGGTGATGTACGTGGACGGGCCTGGGCCGTTGGATCTGAAGCACGATCCAACGGTGGAAATTGCGGGCGGACGAGGCGAAGGGCAGCGGGCCGCGTGGCGCAATCAGAGGGTGCCACGTGGCCTGCTGTGAATGGCTGGAGGAAGAAATACGTGTAGGAAGAAGAGGAAGCCGAATTTGGAAAAACTCAAAACATGAAAGTTGTAGATCTTGATGAGATCTACAAGTTTCATGTTGACCAAAGACGGAGATAAGGTCACATATGATACATAAATACAAGAATACATAAATGTACATATGTGGTATACAAAATGACCCAAAAACCCAAGTTTCTCATACAAGCTCCAATTGCAATGAAATTAGTCTCATTTTGAAGGTCATTTAATATGTAGTATTCTAAGAGTGAGTAGACCTAAGTAAGGGTTTGTATGCGGGCTTTATGTGTGTTTTAATGTACAAGGATTCTCAGGATATTTGGGCTATTTTACAAGGGTGATTTTTGGCATTCTTCCCTATATTATTAAGGAATATACACATATATTATAGAGAAGAAGTTATTTGATGAAGGGGTATTGTACAGGGGATTTTTGGCTTCTTATTTAGATGCAGATGAGCTGCTAAAATGCATGAATTATGGATGTATGCATGAGTGTTATTTATGCAAGATAAAAGGAAATATGCCTCTATTTTCTCGGGAACAAGGCTCTATTTTTGACTTTTGATGTGATGAATCACAGATTCATCAACCCCCTATACTTAAACCTTGCTCGTCCCCGAGCAACTAAATGAAATGCAAGAGTGAAATGATTTTGGGTTCCATACCAAGGTCATGAACAAAAGTTAAAAATGGAGCCTGACTCGACCTTTGGATTAGTTGTGTGGCGGAACCTTATTTGGACCTGAACTTAAGACCTAACAGACTTCAAGTTCCACAAGTCTTCTATTCAAGACGCCTCAATAGTCAGGTCAGAACAAATCCTCAAACGCAAATTTCTGATAACTATGATCCTTACTTGTACGGTGTAAGTGAAATGTAACTCTCCACATCAGAAATGACTCGGAACCAGCCTCCTCTAACAAGGTAACTCAATAACCCGGTCCAGTAACTCTTTCCTCGAGGAGCGGGGTATTCCCTTCTAAGTTCAAGTGCAACCAACTCAAGAGGAGGGGGTAGAGAAGAGAATGGACGGTGGCCGGTGTAGCCACCTATCCCGGGATGCCTGACCAGTGTAGCCAAGTCATCCAGCTGCATTTTCTTTACTAATATACATACTCCGACAGGTATTTTTTTTTACTTGGACCTGTCTGATTTTTTGGAGTTCTTGCATTTTTTTGTCACTATATACAATGTGCAGCATGTACATCAGGAGTTTTTCCTCTTGAGCCAGTAGACTATCCCTCTTTTGAAGCATTATTGCAACCCACAGCATCCTGTCCTTAGATGTCAACACCACCAGACTAGGTTGAGATGCACTACCCTCCCTAGAGGAGGACGGATGTTTCCACCCGTGTGCTACTCCAAGCTAAAGGATTCTACCTCCTCACCACCTCATCAATGAAGAGCTACGTGCATTGTGCTTGTCCAAGTTAGGTCACTGTCTATAAGAATCATGCGTGTGCACGAGATATTCTACTTAGACTAATCAAGATGACATGTGAACATAGACTTGCGGACTCAAAGAATTAAGTCACTTGACCTGAGAAATCTTAACTCCAGTTCCTATAAGGTTCCTCTGAAATTAGGTGGATTAAGGTCAAATCAAGTCCATCCTCGATATCTACTCATAACTTGGTTCAGAACCCACTAGCTTTTCACTTTGCATATGCAAAGATATGCAGATGAGATGAGATGTCATGCTATGAAAATGCAAGACTCTTTAATGCAGAGATGATATGCAAGAGTAAATAAGAAGCCTATTTTGTTTTATTTTTCTGGTATACATCAACAATTTTTAGTTGATACAATTTGTACATAGTATACACGATTTTTTTTTGTCATTTTACCCACCCGTAATTATTGTAAATATATACAAAAATACGCGAAAGTACGAGCTATGGGTAAAGTATATATGTAATATATACACGCCCCCCTATACTTAGCGTGTGCTATGTCCTCAGAGCACGGAAAGCGAGGAAAAAGACATAGCTCGTGCTAAGCGTAGGAAAGTCAAAAAGGAATAGAAAATATAGAATTCGTCTCGGCCTCCTATATTTAGGCTCTGTCAGCCTAAGTGTAGAAGAAGATCAAAAATGGGGCGGACGAGGGAAAGAAGGGAAATGGATGAATATATACATGCGGGCATCGGCCCCCCCTATACTTAGGCTCTGGTCAGCCTAAGTATAGGATAGAAGGGAGTATGAGGACCGATGTGATCTGGAGGATGTACAATGAATAGATGCGGGTCACTCTCCCCCTATACTTAGGATCCGGTTATCCTAAGTATAGTCATGAGACGATATGTAACCGGGGCGAGTGATTCGAATCACTGGGGAGGGAGGGAGAGAAAATATATAGGAAGAATGATATATATACAAATGAGTCGGTCTGAATCTTTTAAAGATGCTGCTGATGGCTGGCTTTCATTGCTGCAAGGTCTCATACGCGGCTTGAGATGTATCTGCTTTATCTGTCTCGCGCATGAATACAATCTCCTCCACATGGACTAACTGTTCATTGGATTCGACGAAGTGCTTCAACAGCTGTCCATTTACTAGGAATGTCGGTGCGTCATCTGCGAGATCTGAGATCTCGACACATCCACTATCATGCACCGTTCGGACGACGAATGGTCCCGTCCACTTAGACTTCAGTTTGCCTTGGAAAGTCTTCAGCCTTGCATTGAACAACCATAACTTCTGTTCAGGAACAAAGGTCTTTCGTCTGATATATCTATCGTGCCAACGCTTCACTTTGTCCTTGTACACCATACTGTTGTCGTATGCTCGGTTTCTGACTTCCACAAGCTCATTCAGATCCATGTCTCTCTGTTTTTGGCCCAGGTGTGTGTTCCAGTTGACCTTCTTTATTGCCCATTCTGATTTGTGCACTAACTCTGCGGGCAAATGGCACGGCTTTCCGAATACCATTCGGAATGGGGAGGTGCCTAACGGTGTCTTGTAAGCCATCCTATACGCCCAGAGGACTTGATCCAGGATCTGAGACCAGTCCTTCCTGTCTGGGCGGACGAGCTTTTGCAATATGGTTTTCACCTCCCTATTCGACACCTCAACCATACCATTGGTTTGTGGGTGGTAAGGACTAGCGACACGGTGTTCGATGACGTAGTCCTTCAGGAGTTTCTTCACCTCCCGATTCACAAAGTGGCTACCCCCATCTGATATCATCATTTTGGGGATCCCGAACCTAGAGATTATGTGCTCTCTGATAAATTTACAGACAGTCCTGCTGTCTGCGGCTCGGGTCGGGATAGCCTCCACCCATCTGGACAGATAGTCAACCGCAAGAAGGATGTATTCAAACCCGTGGCTGACAGGGAATGGGCCCATGAAATCGATGCCCCAGGCGTCAAAGACATCACAAATGATGACCGGCTGCATTGGCATCTCATCCTTGGAACCAACGGTTCCTCCCATTCTCTGGCAAACTGGGCACGACTTTGCGAAGGCGGTGGCATCGCGAAACAGAGTCGGCCAGTAAAAGCCACATTGAAGTACCTTCCATGCGGTCCTCTTCCCGGAGTGGTGTCCTCCTGCCTCTAGGCTATGGCATAAAGAAAGGACACTCTGGTATTCCTCCTGAGGAATACAACGTCTCCAGACACAATCCGGTCCTTCAAAGAAAAGGATCGGATCCTCCCAATGGTAGTGTCTAGCGTCCGACTTTAGTCGGTCAATTTGGCTCTTGGGCCAATCCTCGGGAACTTTCTTGGAGACAAGATAGTTCACGATATTGGCATACCATGGGAGTGAGTCGATAACAAAAATCGACTCGTCGGGGAAGGAGTCTCGAATCGGGGAAACCTCGGAAGTATTAAGATCTTCGAGACGAGAGAGATGATCGGCTACTACGTTCTTCTTTCCAGGTTTATCACGGATGTCCAAATCAAACTCCTGGATAAGTAAAATCCAACGAAGAAGACGCGCCTTCGCGTCCTTCTTCTCCATCAAATATCGTAGTGCCGTGTGGTCTGTGAACACAGTTACCTTGGATCCGATTAAATGAGATCTGAATTTGTCCAAGGCAAACACTACCGCAAGCATTTCCTTTTCGGTAACTGTATAGTTACGCTGAGCAGCATCAAGCACTTTGCTTGCGTAGTGAATTGCAAACGGGACGCCGTCTCTTCTTTGTCCCAATACAGCCCCAACAGCATAATCTGAGGCATCCGTCATGATCTCAAAAGGAAGAGACCAATCTGGGGCTTGTAAGATGGGTGCGTCCATGATCATTCCTTGTAACCGCTTAAAGGCCTCAAGACACTTGTGATCGACAATAAACTCCGCATCTTTGCCTAAAAGCTCAGTTAGCGGTCGGGCAATCTTAGAAAAATCCTTTATAAATCTCCGATAAAATCCGACATGCCCGAGGAACGACCGCAACTGCCGTACGTTGGTTGGTGGCTGGAGTCGTCTGATCACGTCCACCTTGGCAGGGTCAACCTCCATTCCTCTCTTGGAGATGACATGCCCCAACACTATGCCCTCCGTCACCATAAAGTGACTTTTCTCCCAGGAGAGCACCAGATTGACCTCACAACATCTTTTGAGGACTCGGTCCAGATTCCTAAGGCAGGAATCAAAAGAGTCGCCGTGGACCGAGAAGTCATCCATGAAGACTTCCAGGAATTCGCCGACCATTTCGGCGAATACAGCAATCATGCACCTTTGAAAAGTACCTGGAGCATTGCATAGCCCAAAAGGCATGCGCCTGAAAGCATAGGTACCAAAGGGGCATGTGAACGTGGTTTTTTCCTGGTCCTCCGGAGCTATGGCTACTTGATTGTAGCCCGAGAACCCATCAAGAAAACAAAAGAATTCTTTCCCCGCTAGTCTTTCTAAAATCTGATCAATAAATGGTAGGGGGAAATGATCCTTTTTCGTCGCGGCATTCAAGCGTCTGTAATCCACACAGACGCGCCACGACGTGGGTACTCTCGTCACGATTTCCTCTCCGTCCTCGTTGGTGGTCGTCTGAATTCCCGACTTTTTCGGGACAACATGGATTGGGGCCACCCACTTAGAATCAGAGATTGGGTAAATGAAACCCGCGTCGCACCATTTTTCTATCTC
Source organism: Ottelia alismoides (assembly GCA_037367405.1). Taxonomy (NCBI): domain Eukaryota; kingdom Viridiplantae; phylum Streptophyta; class Magnoliopsida; order Alismatales; family Hydrocharitaceae; genus Ottelia; species Ottelia alismoides. The sequence goes on from JAZKJV010006717.1 coordinate 1,001,190, forward strand.
TTTCTTCACAACCTCTCGTAGATTTGGATTCAACCGACGTTGGAATTCACGAGAGGGTTTGGCTTCGTTCTCCAAATATATATGGTGCGAACACAGAGCAGGATTTATCCCGTGGAGATCGGAAATGCTCCAGCCTATTGCCTTGTGGTTCTTCTCCAGGATCTCTAGCAAGCGAGACTCCTGCTCCTCGGTCAATTGCGAACTGATAATGACCGGAAATTTCTTGTCTTGGCCCGCAAGGAAGGCATACTTCAGAGTTGTGGGTAAAGGTTTGAGCTCAGGGATGGTATGATCGTCTAAGAAGTCTGGCTCAATCCGATCTGGTTCGGTGTTGGACGTGGCTGGATCCTGTTCTGTAGTGGCTGCCACCAAGCTTGGCTCTGGAGTCGGATCGTCAAAGGTCTCCATGCAATCGGCAAACGCCTCGTCCGACTCGTCTTCCTCATCTTCCGATTGTCCTAAGGATGTAAGGACTGACAGGCCCACTTGGGCCTCTATGTCATCGAAGATGAAGGGCGATGCAGGCTCAGAGCTGTACTCGTTCCTGAGGATCTCGCAGACTGACTCATGCACTGGATCATCTTCAAAGGAGATGGACACATCGGTGCTGGCTGGGTTATGTCTCCATGGCCCAACTAAGTCTACATGCTCACAGTCTGTTTCGATAAAAGAGTACTCGGTGCTGGATTCGGAGTCTGGTCTCTGCCATCTTGTCTGCTTCATCTCTAGTTCCTCATCTCCGCCTGGAGTTTGGAACTGAATTTTCCCATTCTTATAATCGAATAAGGCCCCTGCTGTTCTGAGGAAGGGCCTACCCAAAATGATCTGGGAATCTCTCCAATTACGAGGGGTTTCCATATCGAGGACAGTAAAGTCCACCATGTATTCTTGCCCCTCGACTTTGATCACAATGTTCCTTAACTCTCCTTGGGACCTCTTAGTGGATTTGTCTGCAAACTGAAGAATAGCTCTAGATTTCCTAAGAGGTCCGAGATTGAGCCGCTCATAGAGGGCTGTGGGCATTAAATTGATCGAGGAACCATTGTCCAGGAGAGTGCGTGCAAACGCGATGTCATCAACATGACTCACTACATAGTGTGCACCCATGTCTCTTCGTTTCCGAGGAAACGAGTTCTTTATTGCACAAGTCGTGGCTACTGATAGAACGTGTTTCTCAACACGGCTTTTGGTCTTCCTGCTAACCCTAGTAGGTGTGCATCTCACCTTAAGGTATTTTTGGAATGCAGGAGTCATTTCCACGAACTTGTCAAAGGGGATTGTGACCTTGATATGTTTGTTACAAAACTCAGCCATCTCAGGGTCATCTTTTGGGATTTTTTTGTTTTTCTTCTTCCCACCCTTGAGAGCTTGGGGGAAAGGGATTATTAACTCAGGTTCTGGAACTGAAATATCTTCATTAGCTACTGAAACTGAGTTCTGAACAAGACTCTGACTCGGACTTTTATACAGACTCTGACTCTGACTCTGACGAAAAGGAAAATGCTTGGGCGAAACCGGTGATGCTTCTTCCGCTTCTTCTGGCTGGTCCTCCTCAGATGGAGGTGCGGGCTCATCGGTGTCGTCGGACTCTGGATGACTGCGGGGCTGGTGCTTCGAGGACTCAGATGTCCTCTTCTTCTGCTGGTGGTGACGGTGGTGCTCCTCCTCTTCCTCCTCCGAATTCTCCTCAGGTCGAATTTCGGAGGTTCCTTCCTGTTGTGCCCGTGCCTGGTCAGGTATGGTCACGGTCCTTCCGCTCCTGAGGGACATATGATTAACATTATCGTACGAAAGGATCTCATGTTCAGATAAATAGTTATCTGAATAGTATACCTGATCTCGGGGTCGGTTCTGGCCCTGCTGTATGCTATTTGGGTTGGCCTGAACCTGTGCGGGAATTGGAGTCCTTGGCGCCATTTGTTGGTCCTGAGCACGAGAGACCCGATTGATGTCGGTTCTCATGTCCAAGTAGTCGTTTTGCATCTGCTGGACCCTATCAGACAGGGTCTGGATCGCCAAGGTGAGGGACTCCAACTCGGTGGGCTGGGCTGGCTGCTGAGTGGATGCGGTCCTGAACTGGCCCTGCTGGCCGTGCCGATACTGCTGCTGATGGGGCGGTGCTGGCCCCTGCTGGTAGGTGCGCTGCTGCGGCTGGTACCCCTGTTCTGGCCTGGACTGATATCGCGGGATTGTGACGGGCCTGGTCTCCTGGTAAACTGGGGTTGGGCGGTGTGCCTGATCCTTCCCCATCTCGATTTGCCGGACTAGTGGGTCACGGCTATACCAGAGCCCGTTGATCTCGTAAACGGGCGGAGGCTCCTCGTACTCTGTCTCCACTGGTGGGGGTGCATGATGGTTCTGCTGGGTGTAAGTCTGATCCCAGCTGCTCTGAGACCCCGGTGCCTGTTCCTGTACAAGATGGACTCGATGTACAGGTACAGGTGGTGCAGAAGGGGTGGGTAGCTTAATCTTGGCTACCTTTTCAGAGAGTTCCTCCACCTTCTTGGGAAGGCTCGAAAGAGACTCCATCTCCGCGACTCTCTTGTGGATCTGCTCGACCATAGTAAGCTTGTCTGCAATCATCCCCATGCTGGGGATGAGGTTCTCTGTCAGATCTGCAACAGTCCTTCTAGTTGTCTCATTGGATAGAATCGAGGGAGACAACTGATAGGCCCTTGTGGCATGTGACCTGCCGGTTTCTGCCATCTGCTCTAGGATTTTCCACACGGCGTGCTCGTTCTTGTTCAGATAGCTTCCTCCGCAGGCGGCACTTACTAACCCCTGCATCTCGGGGGTTAGACCGCAGAACAAGGTCTGGACTAAGATCGCCTTAGAAATGCCGTGGCATGGGCACTTCTGTACTAAGTCATTGAACCTGTCCCAAGCCTCGTGGAACGGTTCGCAGGGTCCTTGGGCGAAGCTGGCAATCTTCGTTCGCATCTGATTGGTTCTACTGAGTGGGTAGAACTTCTTCAAGAAGAGGTCCTTGAACTGCATCCAGGTAGTACATACCACCCCTAGGTTTTTCAGCCAATGTGCAGCCTTATCTCCTAAGGCAAACGAGGTGGCTTTCAGTCGGATATAATCTTGGCCAACATTGGGATGGCTCAGATTATTGCAGACTAGTTCGAAGTCACGGAGGAAAGTGTACGGCTCTTCGCTTAGGTTTCCGTTGAACTTCGGCAGCAGGCTAAGGAAGTGGGGCTTCAGCTCGAATGCCTGGTCGGGAACTGCAGGTGCTAGCCAATTCTGGATTTCGTTCTCCGCCGGGTTATAGGTATCGACCATTGGTCGGTCGATCCCTTCAGCTACTATTATCTGCCCCATTCGTGCAGTGAGATCAGTATTTTTCTGTTCAGCTTCAGCAAGGCGTCTAAGAATCTGTCTCATCTGGTCCTCATCGGGCGGCATCCTTGGCGGCATTTCTCCCTCTAGTTCTGGGGATTGGAAAATAAGGTCGGTGTTAGAGGTTGAATCAAGGAAGGGATTACCGAGGCAATGATCTTCCTCGGTAATCTCAGAGGAGATAAAAGGGTTGGTTTGAGAGTAACCACCCTGAGCAGGAGGGAACCAGGACTCAAGAGGGTCATGAGTCCTGGGTGGTCCAAGGTGCGCTCGGACCGGAAAAGACGAGTTACTTGGGGGACTCATAGAGAGATCAGTGAACGGTGCGTCGAGATCTCCCCAGTCACTCATCTTGGTTAAGCAAGAAGAAGATAGGATTTTACTCCTACCTGAAGCAAGCACAAGATCAATCCAAGACCCTGGATTCACACTCAACACAGTGAAGGACTCAAAGTTGAGTCCAATTTATCTTGTAGTTTTTAAGTGTGATTTTCAAGCAAATCTAGCAAGGATTACGCGGCCTAAAGGGAAGTCGGCTCAGAGCCGGATGCATCTTCCCTGTTTATCCTGTCGTCTAAGATACCGCCGCTCCTTCCTTTCTTCGCTCCTATCCCAAGCCGATGGATTCAGTGACCACGCCCCTATCTACCTGCAAGCAGGCGGAGGCTGACAAGGCCGGAACTTCACCCCGGGGGGTTACTGGCAGCTTGTCGCGAAGTACCGCAATTTCGCCCCTATCTACCTGAGACAGGCGGAGGCTACTTGGTACTAGTCAAAGAATCTGAAAATATCCGGCTCGTGATATTTGCTAGGATCAGTTAGAACGTGATATGGAAGACGGGGATTTGGGCTCTACCTTAGGGTGTTCACACACACTCAGGTACCCTCACTCAGCCTGAAAACAAGGTTGGGGATTAGTCTCCCGCAAACAATTTTCAGTTTTTATTCCCTTTTTATGGTCAATACTGTTAGCAGTCCCGGTTTTAAAGTTAGGTTATCACTGTAATTAATCACCACAAAGCACGCCTACCGGACAGTCCCAATTTCCTTTTTAATTAAGTGAGAAAATCAGAGGGGGGGAAATCGAGAAAAGCCGATGCAAGTTGAAATCGATGATGCGTATGCGTAGTAGAGAATACTTACAGTGGTCCCTTCGCTTCTTGATGCAGGATGCTATACAGAATTGAAAACTTTACTCTACATGCAAATGCAAGCGATGCAAGCCGCTCCTAGACAGGCAGTTCTATTAGCATGGAGAACAGTTTATTTTGAACTAAGTCCTGCGGTCTAGGTGCGTCTTTTAAGTGTGGTCCTATTGATTACGAGCACAAACAAGTCCTAGATTGGCTCGAGGAGCCGCTAGTGCAAGCTAAATTACCAATCACCCACACAGCACACGGGACACGGTTTCCACTATATTTACACGCGCGAGATCCCAAACGGGAACCGCTGGAAATAATGCAAAAGAAAAATAATTAAAAAGAATACAATGCCTCTCTCTCTCTCCACACAATCTAAATGCTAAGTCCTCGAAGCGTCACCGACTCCTCGCGGTCCTCGCACAAAAATTAAATGAAGGTCAGAGAGTGACACAAAAATGAAATAATGCAAAAAATAGATGAGAGAAATAATTACAAGAAAAACCGGGGGTCAGACTACCCGGGGATTAGAAATCAAACACCTCAAAAAATCAGCTGTAATTAACCTAAGCCGTGCCTCCCCGGCAGCGGCGCCATTTTGATAACGCTCCCGCACCCTTAGTTAATTCGGGCAAATTAATGGTCCAAATTAATTTTAAGTGTTCGTTGCAGTCGGATACGAGAGGTTGATCAAAAACCACTTAAATCAGATTTTGGTCAATTTTAAGCGGTGATATTTTTTACTTGGTGGAGTCCAAGGTCGATCTCAGGGAGACAACTGTCTCCTTAGGTGGATTACAGCAATTTACAAGTGTTGATATTCGAGGGACAATATTTTTTTTTCTTATGCAGACATATGCAGACAAATCTTAGCCAATTTAACTTTAAATTTAATTGGTGTATCAAACGAAGTCCAAAAATAATGAAAATTGGCCAGATGGTTATTTATGATGAAAATGACCTACACTAATTTTTTTGGAATTTTTCGACTCAAAATAATTTTTCTGTGAATTAAATAAACAGACAGAGTGATTTTCAGTGTTTAATATTTAATAAATATCAAATCACAATTTTTCCAAGAACTAAAATTATCCTAGGAAGGTCTAATGATCAGGGACCTAGGAAAATTAACAGAACTTAAATTTACTGTGAAATGAATTAATTAAAATTAATTAAAGAAAATCACTCAACTATTTATTCAGGCCTCGTTATGCGTGCAAATGACATGAAATTTTTATGTTGAAAATGATGTCCTTAAGCTACTGTGAATTTTTGGTGATTTGAAGGCACAGATAATTAATTAAAAATCAAAAGGCATCACTGGGCAAAATATGTCACAAATGAACCAATTAATTCATTAATAATTTAAGCATACCAACAAAAATCAAACACGTGTACTAACAGGTAGAGGACAAAATTCTCAACAACATGCAATTTTTAGAATTTCAAAATGATGAAAAATGCACTCTAGGGACACGTGCAAACACAAGGGTGTAAATGCAATACTGGAAAATAAAATTTCAATAAGTAAACATGCTGACAGGGACTAAAATGCAATTACCGATAATATGCAGGACTTCTATGCAATTTCTCCACGAAACACGTGCTCCTCACGTGGTGACTGCTTCACAGGGACCTTTTTGCGATTTCTGAAAGCTCCAGGGGTGTCTGTGCAAATAACCCAGGTCGCACGTGCTCCTCACGTGGGGGGACCTAGGTTCGGAGGGCGTCGGAGGCTCGGGGCGAGGCTCGGGTCTTCTGGAGGTTCGGCCCAGCCTCGATGCAGCTTCGGGTTGCCCGAGCCTAGGCTTGGGGGCCGAGGCTCGGATAAGGCGACGTGGCGGCCTGAAGGCCCTTGGATCAAGATGGATCCAAGGGATGTCTATGAAGACGCGTGGCGGCTGGAGAGTCGTCCGATCCGAGGGATGATCAACGGTCGAGGATGAGGGCGGCGAAGGGACGCGTGGCGAGGCGAGGACCGTTCAATCAGATGATCGAACGGTGGCTGCTTCTTCTTCTCTAACGGTCCTCCGCCGCCTGCGGAGGAGAGGCCTGTGCTCCGGTGAAGGCAGCCGAGCTCCGCCTCGGTTGCCAAGCTCCGGTGATGAGCTTCGTCAGCTCCCACCTAGCTCGGAAGAAGCGGAAGAGCACGAGGAGGCCTCCGGTGGTCTCTGGATCCCTGGAGGATGGCTGGAGCTCGGTGTCGATGAAGCTTGAGGAGAGCTCCGGCCAATGATGAAAGTAGCACCTGCAAGTGTTAAATATAGAGCCGGAGCTCGTGCGTGCGTTTGTGGAGACGTGATGCTGGTTGGCGAGGCCTAAGGCGACGTGAGGTGGTCAGGCGACGTTGCTCCGGCCAAGTGGCGGAGCTGGAGATCGATGGACGGTGGAGTGGAGCGTCTGAAGGTGCGGAGGGGTCAGCGAGGATGAGAGCTCCGACGCGGAGCTCGGCGGAGTGAAGGCGAGGCGCGAAGATGATCGTGGTCGTGGAATAAAATCGGAGAAGATAAAGGAAAAAGAAGAGCAAGATCAGAGGAGGAATGGAGGGGGTTACCTGGGGATTGGGGCTCAGCTTTGAGCTCCAGGTCGTCGCTCGAGGGGTCGGTAAGGTCCCGAGCTCTAGCAGCTGCTCGGAGGAGTGGCTGCGACACGGCGGTGGGCCGAGGATCTCGCCGGAGAAGAAGCTCTGTCGTCGCTCAACAAATCAGCCAATTGCTGTCACCAATAGGAAGCTTGGAGCTCGAGTGATCTCCCTGGAGTGGCGGATGGGGCTGAATGTGGCCGGCGGCTGGGCATTTATAGGATGGAGGTCTCGGCAGGGCTGGTGATGGGGCGAAGTTTATGGAGGTAGTGGAGCATCTATGGTGGAAGTGGTGACGAGTGGGGTAGCTGGCGAGGATGAGGGACGAGTGGCGATGAACGTGGAGGTGATGGTGGTCGAAGAAGGTGGCTAGAGTGCGGCCAAGAATAGGAAGGGGCAGCCCCTCCCGCAAGGCGGAGATCGTGGGAGAGAGGGTTGCCAGAGGTAGGAGACGAGGCCCTGGCCGTTGGATCTTGTGATCCAACGGCCAGATCGAAGCGCAAAGGAACGTCTAGGATTAGATCAAGGCGAGATGATCTGAGGTCGTGATGGCGCCATGTGGGGTGAGCTGGGCGAAGTGCGAGCGAGCGGCTAAGATCAGGTCAAGGCGACGCGATCTAAGGGTCAGGAAACCGACACTTGGCGTGATGGGGCAGAGGCACGGGCGGGCGGTCCTGATCAGTCCTTGGCGATCGATCGGTCGGTTGAGATTATTGGGGAGCTAACGGCTCAGATGAAAGGGCTGAGAATGCGATCGAAGGGCTCAAGATGTGACGCGTGGCGCACTGTGGGCGAGGCGCTAATGGATGGTGGAGATGAAGTGTGTTATGGATCTGAGGGCTGGAAGGTGGTGATGTACGTGGACGGGCCTGGGCCGTTGGATCTGAAGCGCGATCCAACGGTGGAAATTGCGGGCGGACGAGGCGAAGGGCAGCGGGCCGCGTGGCGCAATCAGAGGGCGCCACGTGGCCTGCTGTGAATGGCTGGAGGAAGAAATACGTGTAGGAAGAAGAGGAAGCCGAATTTGGAAAAACTCAAAACATGAAAGTTGTAGATCTTGATGAGATCTACAAGTTTCATGTTGACCAAAGACGGAGATAAGGTCACATATGATACATAAATACAAGAATACATAAATGTACATATGTGGTATACAAAATGACCCAAAACCCCAAGTTTCTCATACAAGCTCCAATTGCAATGAAATTAGTCTCATTTTGAAGGTCTTTTAATATGTAGTATTCTAAGAGTGAGTAGACCTAAGTAAGGGTTTGTATGCGGGCTTTATGTGTGTTTTAATGTACAAGGATTCTCAGGATATTTGGGCTATTTTACAAGGGTGATTTTTGGCATTCTTCCCTATATTATTAAGGAATATACACATATATTATAGAGAAGAAGTTATTTGATGAAGGGGTATTGTACAGGGGATTTTTGGCTTCTTATTTAGATGCAGATGAGCTGCTAAAATGCATGAATTATGGATGTATGCATGAGTGTTATTTATGCAAGATAAAAGGAAATATGCCTCTATTTTCTCGGGAACAAGGCTCTATTTTTGACTTTTGATGTGATGAATCACAGATTCATCACACCACAACCTGGTACCTAATGGCCAAGAACGATGCCAAAGCTAGATTGACTAGATGGATCCTTCTACTCCAGGAATTTGATATTGAGATTAAGGATAAACCTGGAGTTAAGAATGTGGTGGCAGATCACCTCTCCCTATTAGAGCTGATTTGACCCCACCTTTCTCCAAGATATTCCCAAACAAGATGATTCTTGCTATCACCTCGCTTCAATGGTACACTGACATTGTGAAATATCTTGTTGCCAAGAAAGTTCCACAAGGTTGGCCCAGACAACGACTTGAGACCTTCCTTACGAAGGCCAAATTGTACCATTGGGAGGATCCCACCCTTTACCACGAGGGGGGGGGGGATAGTGTCTGGCGTCAGTGTATTCCTCAGGATGAGCACCATAGTGTCCTCGCCTATTTCCACAAGCTTGAGGTAGGAAGTCATCACTCTGGGAGATAGACAACGCAGAAGGTTCTCCAATCTGGCCTTTAGTGGCAAACCCTCTTCAAGGACTCAGATGAATTCGTGAAGAGGTGTACTGACTGTCAGAGGATGGGCACCTGTGGATAAAGAGATATGATGCCGATGTAGACCATTCACTTCTGTGAGGTTTTTGACGCATGGGGAATCGATTTTATGGGTCCGTTCCCTAAGAGTTAGGGATTCGAGTACATTTTGCTAGTTATAGATGTTGTGAGTCGTTGTGTTGAGGCCATCCCCATCCGAACCACTGATGCAAAGACAATTTGCAAATTTTTGAGGAAAAATATCATATCACAGTTTGGGGTACCTAAAGTCTTGATTCTGATGGGGGAACTCATTTTATCAACGACAAAGTAAGGGACCTTGCTAATGAATTTGGCATAGACCATAGAGTTGCCACTCCATATCATGCACAGACGAATGATCTTGCTGAGGTTTCAAATAGGGATAAAAACTATATTGTAGAAGGTAGTTCACCCATATCGAAAGGATTGGTCATAGCTTTTGGACTCGATCTTGTGGGCCTATAGGACTTCCTTCAAAACCCCTCTGGGCACATCTCCATCCAGACTCGTTTATGGCAAGCCATGCCACTTACCTGTTAAGATCAAACATAAGTCACTTTGGGCAGTCACTGAGATACTTTTGGATCTTGAGAGTATAGGAGATCAAAGGAAAGAAGAAATGGCAACTCTGGAGAAATTGAGAGATACAACCTTCTCAAGTAGCCTACAATACAAGGACAAAGTGAAGATATGACATGATTCTCACATCAGCCATAAACAGTTTGAGCTGAACCAGAGAGTATGGCTAATTGATGCTAGGTTGAGACTATTTCTAGGGAAATTACAGAGTAAATGGAAGGGACCGTACCTATCAGAAAGGTACATGACAATGGTATCATTGATATATCCGAGTTGTCTTCTAAGTCCAACTTTCGAGTCAACAGTCAGCGCCTGAAGTCTAACCTTGATCATGATACAATGACCGTTGATGTTGCCCCTATTCATTTTGTATGAGATGTGTTCCTTGACTCACATCACCTGCATATCATACCTGAGTTTCGCTTCTACTCCACATCTGTATAGATCCATACTGTCTATATCATTCATTCATTTTGTTTAGCACCCCAGATTCATCTTATGATTTTGCTATACTTAGGATGTACTTTATCCTAAGTATAGGTGGCGTTAGACCTGTGATTATCCATTCTTCTCATTACCTCTATTTTTGCTGCCTATACTTAGGGATGTCTTAGCCTAAGTATAGGGGAGGTAATATATGTACATTATATTCCTCAATTTCCCCCTTTGTATACAGTCTTCTATAACTAGGATTACTTGATCCTAATTATAGAGCGGATCACCGACCTCTATTCATCTTTCTCTTTTGTTCATTTGAGTCGTTGTAGTATAGAATTCTTTTCACTTCTCTATACTCAGCAAGAGTTATGTCTTCCTTCATCATTCTATGATCACTATGAGGAATTTAAGTATAGGGCGTGCCATATATATTGTATATATACTTCAGCCATAACTCGTACTTTGTGTGTTAATAATATGGCTATAAAAAGGGAATAAAAATGGTTTGAAATATGTTTTCAAAAATGATTGCAAAATTCTTGTAAAAATATTAGAAATATTTATTATTATTTTTTAATTACTTTTGTAAACATATTTGTAAAAATATTTTGATTAAAAAATGTTTGTAAATTATTTTCTGTATCAAAATTAGGTATACTGTACAAAATTTTTGAAAATTATGTGAAAATAAATTATTTACAAAAACAATTTATAAAATTATTTGTAAATGTTTGTAAAAATAGTTTTGAAAATCTTTTCGAAAAAGTTGTAAAATTATTTGAAAAGTTTGCAAAAATGTTTTGAAAAATATCTTGTCACACATGGGAAATAACTTATGGGGTATAAGAACTACTTGTATATATGTGTATATAATCTACCCCTAATTCTTTGTATATACATATCCTTAATAAAGCCGATTTGAGATCCTGCAGTTAAAGTCCATTTGTATATAAAAACTATATCATAAACCCTATTGTAAGTATGTATACATCTTTGTAAAGACCTTTCTTTCTTTTACTTTCCTAAATCCCTAAAAATTTGAAAATTCAAAAAGATCACAAAAACTTGCATATTCTGAAAATTCCTCATAAAAAGAGTTTTTGTAAATACTTGCATGTGCATTCTTCAAAATCATGGTTGACATTTAAACTAGTCTGGAATAAAAGTGAAGAATGGAACTTGGTTAAGACCTCAATCCACTTAACTTCAAAGGAACCTTATAGGATTTGGGGTTAAGACTTTTCAGGTCCATAGCGACTTAATTCTTTAAGTCCACTAGGCTATGATCACATGTCATCTTGATTGACCTAAGTAGAGCACTTAACAAGTCACGCACGGCTCTCAGAGACAATGGGTTGACGTGGACATGCACCTTACACATAGCTCAACACGGATGAGGTGGTGAGGAGGCAGAATCCTTTGGCTTGGAGTAGCATACGTGTGCAGAACAACTAGCAGGAACCACTCGTCCTCGTCTAGGGAGGGAAGTGCACCTCAACCTGGTCTAGTAGCATTGAGGTCTAAAGACAAGAGATTGTATGTTGCAATAAAGCTTCTAAAGAGGGATAGTCTACTGACTCAAGAAGAAAAACTCCTTATGTACATGCTGCACCTTGTAGATATATAAAAAATATGAAAAATTGCAAAACTCCAAAAAGGGGACATGCCTGATTGAAAATAATATGCCCGTCGGAGTGTATATAGTTCAATAACCAAAGCTTATGTATTCAACCGTCTCATCTCATGGAAGCTTACAGCTGGAGACTTAGCTACATTGGTTAAGCTCCAAGGGATACGTAGTTACACTGGTCACGATCCATAAACCTTTCCCCCTCTTCTTGAGCTAGTTGTACTTGAACTTAGAAAGGAATACCTCGCTCCTCGAGGAAAGAGTTGCTAGACATGTGAATTAGAGTTACCTTGTTGAGGGAGGCTATTTCTTTGCCATTTTTGAGGTGGGGAGCTATATATTACTTACACAGTACAAGAAAAGATTCATAGTCATTAGAGTTTGCATATGTAGATTTTTTCTGACGTGGTTGTTGAAGAGATCTGGCCATATAATTGTGGAACTTGAGCAGTGTTAAGTTTTAAACCTATTTCCCAATGAGGTTCCACCAAATTAATAATCCAAAGTTTGATCGAGCTATATACTCCAATTTTATAAAAATAAGTTTAATAATAAACTTTGACTATTCCTTTTTCTTTTCTTTCTGTTTTCACTTCTTCTTCAAATAAGTGTTTGCTAAGGGACTAGCAAAGGTATAGTATAGGGAGATGATGAATCTATGATTCTCAGTCTTTATTCTTTTATTTTAGTGATATCTTTTAGCAAAAACATATGTAAATATGTGTAAATCCAAGAAATTACCATTGTATATGCTCTTGTTAATATTGTACAATTAACACCCTTTTCCAAAAATAAAAGAATAATGAAGAAAAGGAAAAAGAAAAAAAGAGAAGAAGGATGTAATTATGTAATAAGTACA
>JAZKJV010006718.1:0-22618 GCA_037367405.1 Ottelia alismoides
TCCAGAGGATTGGAGTTTCAGTCCAGGAGGTTAAAACGGTCCGCAATTGCCATGACGGCTCCATCGAGGCTGCCTTCTCTGGGACCCCAACAAGGTCCATGAGATGGTCGAAAGGAGATGTTGTCTCGGCCCTCCGAGTGCCTTTGTCACCTCTCTATCCTCCTCCCCCGCTGACGAATTGTCTCCTCCCATTGGAGACACCATTGTAGGCCCATTGCTTGAGATCTAAACACGTGGCTGGTGGTAACGCCAACACGGTCGATGTTGGGTTGCATGGAAGGGAGAGGAAGAGGAAGGAGGAGAGGAGAGGGAAGGAGAGAGAGTGGAAGTCCACCATTGGATATGTTGTGGTTAGACTAACTCAAGAATAACTCAAGCAAAATAACTCAAAAAGGGTAATATCAACGACAGGGTATGTATGTTAAATGGAGGAAGTTTACGAGGTTGAGGTGATGGTTACAATGTTTACAGGATCGGGAAGATAAAATACAAAGTTTCTAGGGTTCGTGGTGTAAAAATCCCTATTATTTTTAAAACTTCATCGATCTCAATTTATTTAATCAAAACAAAATTCCGGTGGACTTATGTTGGACGAAAAAGAAAATCAATTAATATAAATTTAGCCATAAACCCCAACCGGGTTTGCATGAGACAGAGAGAGGAAAATGCAGGTTTGATGTGATGTTACGACTCACGTGACTTATTAAGGGTGTCTTGTACCCTCGACAAGGCAACTACAAAGAACACACCTCAATGGTCTCTTGGTAGCGCGGTGTGGCTACTACCCAAAAAACCATAGTTCAAATCTTGGGGAGGGCATATGTGCATGTTTCCCCCTCTTGTTTCAAAAAAACAAGACAATAAGGGAAAATCATCCACTGCTAGTTTATGCCCTCACTCAAAATCCTCCATTACTTATGTCCTCGCACAATTACACCTAGGGATGCACATGGATCGAATAATCCACTCCGATGATATTGAATTGGATTAGTTTGGTTGTCATTCTGATGGATGGGATCATATTGAGATTTTGAAAATCCATTAAATTGTGAATTTTATTGGATCACTACTAAAATTCGATCTGATCCAATCCATTAATCCATTAATATATACATACTATTAACGTTTACAACTTTCTTTCTTATTTTACTTTGTGAACTTTACCCACATCATCTTTAGTCAAGTGGTATTATAATTGTTATTTAACATGTAAAATTACATTATGAATAAAAAGAAAATTGATTTTAAGATTAAAATATAAAAAAATTAATTTACATTTTCTACTTCTCACTAGCCAACTTCACAAGTTGACAAGGCAACATTGGGACATTATTCCCCTTCTCAAGTAGAGCTTACTTCATTCTATCAAATATGTAAGCTTCAACCCTACTTCATTCTATCAAATATGTAAGATTCAAACCTCTCCTAAGGGACACCTTCACTGGCTTTCTTTGCTATCCAAAGATGTGGAATACAACTCTTTTTCCCATCTCATTTTCTAGCCACAAAATTCAAAGGGCACAAGATGTTGATAATGCCGCATCCTAGGTCAAATTCTTTCCCAATTGTGTGCTTGCTACCTTCCGGTTACATTCTTATCAATCAAAATTTCAAGTAATAGGTTTCATTATTTATTTTATAAAGTAGTTATCAAGGTTTTAAAAAACGTGAGGCGTATCGAGGCGTTTTCCAATATTTCTTTGAGGCGTAAGCCTCGAGGCGTATCGAGGCGTAAGCCTCACTCCATAAAGAAAATATTTTATGAAACATGCTAATTAATCACAACTATATTTTACAAGTCCTAGAATATTAAATAACTTTGATAAAAAAAACATACTCCATGACATTGCAAGGCTAATTCCATGTTATAAAACACCATGTTGCATATTCGAATGGTAAATATTCATTTTGCATATGGATCCATATTGTTGAGTCTTGAATTTAAATATCTTCATTTATATTTAAACAAAAAAAAAGATCAAATTGGCAACCAATCTTTAGCATACAGATGTAAAAGTTTTGTTTGTGCCCGAAAGCATGAAGGTTCTAAGGAAACCCACAAACTCATTGGTATCTATCATAGTATATCATACAATATGATATATCAATCACAATTAAAAACCATGACTAAAACAGATGCCCATTACGGTGATTTTATTATAGTGTATATATGCTTAATCATGCAATGCCCATGTGGTAATTGTATAAAATATATAGTATATACTTACTGAAAACGGGTGATTAGGGCTTGCAAGTTGCAAGAAAACTGAGACAGACACTTGAGGATACCAACGATGGAGCAGGCGGGAGCAGCCGAGCAAGCGATGGAGCAGGCGGGAGCAGCCGAGCAGGCGATGGAGCAAGCGGGAGCAGCCGAGCAAGCGGGAGCAGCCAAGAAGTCTTGAGGCGGCGCCTCACGCCTCAGCGCCTCGAGGCGCGCCTCATGACAATTGAGGCGCACGCCTCACTGGGGCTGCTTGAGGCGTGCGCCTCGAGGCGTTTTTTCTAGAAAAACGCCTCGAGGCGTACGCCTCAACGCCTCGAGGCGCGTTTTTAAAAACCATGGTAGTTATAATTATTGTAGTTAAATGGTTGAACATGTGAAATACATTACAGTAAACGCTCCTTTTTACATCTATTCAAATTATCGAAAAGATGATCCAAATGTCATCTAGAGAAGAATCCAGGAAGAGAACTTTTCTATCTTACCACACAGGATGTTAGGGTTGAAGTCTAGATAGAAAATGATTGGGATGGTTCAATTGATGATTTATTCGGGTGGAAATCTTATCATATGATGAAGCCAAGGTAGGAAATGTCAATATCGACACCATATCGATATGATATTGATACGATATTTATTGATACACTTTTGTTAAGGAAGGACCATAAAAGAAGTATATATCGTCATATCGCTACCGTTATCGGTCCCATGTCGATGCCGATATATCGGCGATATATCAAGTAATGGTTCTTGGTGTTGATATTCATCGTTACCTACCTATGAAGTTTTATTGTGACAATAAAGCCACCATTAATCTAGTCAACAAATTAACAATTCAATGCAACATCATGGAACTAGCACGTGTAGAGTAGACACTTATGTCCATTAGAATAATGATGTTGACCAACTGCATTTTTCAATTATCAAATCTCAAGAAAAATGGATATTTTAGGCAATAAGCTTTAAAAAGACAACCGAAGACGATAGACTCTGAGTAGAGAACTTCGTTGGTAGCTTTTAATCTAAGCTTCTCTAGATGGGAAATAATAAGAAGACCCAGAGAAGGCATTTTAGGAGTCCCGAGGAAACAGAGGTATCATATCTGCCATTGCCTCCAGCCTCCCTAAACCCACTCCTGAAATGGGCATGGGAGGTCAATGGCGGGTTCCTTGCCGGTTGTTTTTCGAACATATGATGTGCACCCAAGTGAAATGGGAAAGGGACGAGGTACCAATGTACTAGAGAAAGAAGATGTTCCGGATGGAGTAGTTAAAGCTCCGCTATAAAGGATATTTCGCAGTGCCCAACTTTTTTGAAAGGAAAAGGGGTGTGAGGTCAAGGAAACGCCAACCCTATCCATATCCAACTTGAAGGAGAGTGTTAAAAGACGTTTCTAAGTTAAGCAGATCATGGGTGTAAATTTGTTTAACCATGCCATATAAATATTGCACACGCCTCTCAAGTTTCAAGAGATAAAGAAACCTAATTGCCCGAGGAACATTGCTTAGTTAAAGATTTTACATTTTTCACCCCTCATAGTGGAGGATCCATGCAAATCCATGCATATTCTTTTGCTTTTGTGTTTTTTCAACATTGATGAATAATTATCCACTACTACTACAACTTTTTTTGAGTAAAAGAGAGGGTAAACTCCCAAGGTGGGAGTTACCGCAAAATATAATTCATAATAAGAAATATGCTACATTATCGAGATGCCCAGAAATGATAAAGCGCTCTACAATGCGATGCCCAGAAATGATAAAGCGCTCTACAGTGCGAGACCACATTTTCCGAGTAGAATCTTTGGTTGTTGAAAATTAGGTCATTCCGCCCAAGCCATATCGCCCAAAGGCCCGCGAAGGCGACTGACATGTCGTCAGTGGAGTTGGACCCCACCGCGCGACCCGGCCTCCAGAAGCCCTCCAAACCATCTGCCTCCAACCAAGGGATGTCGAGTTCCCTCCAGATTACAGACGATGCTGAGCACTTGAAAAATAGATGTTCTACATTCGCTATATGCCCTTCACACTTATCACAGAAAACATCTTCCGTCCCGATCAGATGCCCCATCCTTTCCTTGACACACAGGTATTCTCTCCTCAGACACCAGAGGAATACCTTGACTCTGTTTGGAATCTTTGTTGCCCACACCGCCTTCATATCCATGTTAAGTTCCTCATTCTGGACCGTTGTTGGAGAGCTGAACTCTTCAAAGGCTATCAAGGTTCTACATTCTCTATCTACCCTTCACACCTATCACAGAAAACATCTTCCATCCGGATCAGATGCTCCCTCCTTTCCTTGACACACAGGCATTCTCTCCTTAGACACCAGAGGAATACCTTGGCTCTGTTTGGAATCTTTGTTGCCCACACCACCTTCATATTCATGTTAAGTTCCTCATTCTGGATCGTTGCCGAAGAGCTAAACTCTTCAAAGGCCTTCTTAGTCGATAACCTCCCCCGTTCCCATAGGAAATTGTCTGCCATCTCGCTGAGCACGTCCGATCTTAGGATCTCGACTTGCATTCGAAGAAAATCTTCCAATCGTTGCTCCGAGAGTTGCGTCACAAAACTAGGCGACCACATATCTGAGCTCGCCACCTGTGAGAGCATCCCCTCCTTCATCGTAGCCAAAGCAAACAGTCTGGGGAACCTGCCCTCAAGGGAACCTTGTCTCGTCCAATCATCACGTCAGAACCTGGACGAATGAACGTCCCCCACCACCGGCCGCATCTTGTGAGTCAGTAAAGGAAGAACTCAACGAACCCCAACCCATAATGGCGATTCCAGTCGCCCCCTTCTTGCCACCAAATGTCCCCTCACCCCATAGACTTTCCAGAGAAGCCTAGCGACCATGGTGGATGCGGGTACCCATATTTGAACCACCCACTTAGCCAGTAATGCCTTGTTCATGCACTCCATGTCGCGCACACCTAATCCCCCCCTCCCCTTCGTAATCTCCTTCCAGCTCACCATGGGATGACCGAGAGAACATGCTTCAACAGAACAAGTTTTCCCCCTCTCAATAAGGTGATCGCCTTCCAGCCCACCAGCCTTTGCTCAATTCTGAGAATAAGAAAGTCCCAATCAGAGCGTCTGAGCTTCCCATCCACTAGCGGCAGTCCCAAGTAAGAGATCGACAGCTTGTCCAGCAGGCAGTCCACCAACGTAGCAATTATGGTACTCTCCACGCCGTCCATCCCAAAAGTGATGACAACGGACTTGCTCTTATTAATCTCTAGGCCAGACAGAGCGCTAAAGATGTCTAACAGTTGCGTCGCGTTAGCAGTCTGTTCAACCAATCCTCCGAGCAATAAAAGGGTATCATCCGCGTATTGGAGTAAAGGAATTGATATGTCTTCCATGCGAAAACCATCGCACCAGCCCGCCTCCACCGCCTGTTCAAATAGGACTGCCAACCCGTATGCCATTAGAACGAAGAGCAAAGGGGTGAGAGGGCATCCCTGCCGGACACCCCACTGCGACTGAAAATGACCCCCCTCCGGCTTGCCATTCACCAGGACCGGGTAGGAAGAAATAGTGACGCATCTCTTCATCCATCGGATCCAATCCGTTGGGAATCCTCTTCGCCTCAAGGAGGCCCACAGAAAATTCCAATCCACACAGTCGTATGCCTTGGCAAAGTCGATCTTCCAAATGCTTCTCTTTTTCTTTGCGCGTTTCCACTCAAATAGATCTCTGTTCCCATAACCAGTCCGTCCGCCATTTGCCTCCCTGGGATGAACGTTGACTGACCATGCAGAATGACCGGGTCCATAACAGTCTTAAGCAAGTTCGCCAATGTCTTAGCCACAATCAGATATATCCCATTGGATAGTGCTATCGGCCTGAAATCGTCGATCCTCACTGGGGATTCCTTCTTGGGGAGCAAGCATAACAAAGCTCTATTAATCTTATTAAATCCTCTGTTTTCTTCTCTGAATTCATTAATCACCTCCAGAACCTCCCCTTTCAACATTTCCCAAAATTCCTTGTAAAAAAGAATTGGGAAACCATCTGGGATAGGAACCTCATCAGCATTGAGCCCCCAAACCGCCCTCTTCACCTCCTCTTCTCTGAAGGCCGCCTGCAGACCTTCCGCTTGCTCTCCAAAAATCCTCTTGGCCCCTCTTCCCATCCATGACCACTTTCCCCACCACCCCGCCTCCGCGATGCCTCCACAAAAGAATCTCGGATAGTGCGCCCTATCTGGGCCTCTCCCGACACCCGCTCGCCCCCCATCTCAACCTCGTGCAAAAAAATCCTCCTTCCCGAGGCCATGGAGTGGAAGAAGCATGTATTGATGTCGCCATCCCTCAACCATTTCTGTCTGGACCGCTGCCTCCATTCAATTTCCTCCTTTCGATCCTCCATCAACAACTCGTCAAGTAGCTTCAGCCTTTCCTCCAGCTCATCATGGACAAGGCCTCTCTCGTCGTCAAGCACATCTAGGTAAGTTACCCTGCCCTACGCTTCCCTTCATCTGAACATGCGCCTCGACTTGCTTTCCCTGTCGAAAGCTGACAGAAAAGTCCTCAACAGCGCCAGCTTCACCGCAAAACGTGACACCGCTGACCCCTCAACGATCCATCCTCCCCAACGAGATGCAACTTCAGCCCGGAACCCATCCTCCAAAAGCCAGCTACGCTCAAATCTAAAGAAGTATCTGCCAATCTTATCTTCACCGGACGACCACAAAATAGGTGTGTGGTCGAAACGCGCTCGCGGCAAAGCCCAAGCGTGAGATAGCGAAAAAACCTCCATTCCCTCCATGGACAAGAGAAACCTATCAAGCCTCGAGCACGCACTCGCATTACGCCAAGTATATGAGCAGCCGCATCGATGATGGAGAGGCCCAGAGAGTGCGCCACCCTTTGGAACACCTCCGATCCGGTATCCCTGCCCCCACCCTGCTGCGGCCAGTCCCCAGGCAGCAGTGTGAGGTTTAGGTCACCCCTAATAAGCCAAACATTGCTCCCTGCTGAAGACCCAGCACCTGTAACTCCACAGCCAACGACTCTCTCCCATGGCACGTGGGGCCATAAACGTTGGTAATCCACATGTTAAGACCATCAATTCTTCGTTTTAGCGCCACAGTTAAGTAGGAAAGCGACCTCAACTCCGAAAGAAGCTCGAAGGTGCCACACTTCCAAGTCGTGAGCAACTCGTCAGATGCACCTTGTGCATCCGACATCACCAGATCAAAGTTCCCCCCACCGCTTAGCTCCCCGGTGACTCTTTCCGACTCGCGCGAGAGCTTCGTCTCCTAGAGCACGAAAACATCTGCTCACGCCTCCCACACCAAATTTCTAATCGTGGGCCGCTTCTCGGGGAAGCCCAAACCCCTAACGTTCCAAGATAAGACTTGCATTCTTGCACCTCTTTACTCATCTGCCAAGTCGGGATCACTCCCAACCGCTCCGCCACTCCCTTGTCCAAAATGTTGTAACGGTTCCGAAGAACCGAAAAGGCCAGATCCGACACGATCGTCCTGAGACAGCACTCCTCGTTCGTCGCAGCAACCAATATAGCCACCCTCCTCCTTTTCCTTATTGATCTGGGGCCGATCCTCCTTGCGTAGAAAGAACCAAAGTGAGAACCCACATCCCCAGCACAGGTGACGGGTGTGCTCGACAAGGGCCCCCGGGTTCCGTGCCCCCCCCCCTCCCAAGACCGCCTAGCTCCTCCTCCCTACCTGGTGTTTCCGAGAGCCTCGCCGAAGGAGTCCCAGATCCCAACAATCGCGGAAGGGCCTCCACGCCCTCCAATCGGAGTCCTCTATCTTGAGTCAAATTCCTAAGTAGTACCTGGGTATTACTTAAATACTCAGGTTCAGCGAATTGTTTTTTTTTATTCAAAAACTACAGAGGTGTCGCATGTTCAACATGCGACACCCCTTAAGTTTTTTTTTACCCAGGAAATACATATGTGTCGCATTTTGGATATGCGCTATAGATAACGCATATTCAATATGCGTTATTGAGCCTAAATAAGGCCCGCGCCCAGCGGCCTTGCCATTTCCCAGCCCCGTCGTTCTCCTGCCACCGTGCCGTCCCCGACGCCCACTTTGCCCCCAGCGTCTTGTGATCTCCTCCTCTCTCAAAAACGCCCGTTTTGGTCACTCCTAGCCCCGCGGAACACTCCTTTTCCGTGGTTTCACTGATTGGCACCGTCCTAGCCGCCCCCGCGTGTCATTAGGGCTAATCCCTTGTTACGAACAATTGGACTTGGTAAAAAGTTTTCTTTAGTTATTGTTTGTATCATATGCATATTATTTTCATTTCTCGAATGTATGACGTTTGCTTGTACGTTGTGTCACGTATTAGGTTAGAATGGAGCAGTTGTATTGTATGTGTCATTTGAGTAGTGCACTCATGTGCGG
This sequence comes from Ottelia alismoides, assembly GCA_037367405.1. Lineage (NCBI taxonomy): Eukaryota > Viridiplantae > Streptophyta > Magnoliopsida > Alismatales > Hydrocharitaceae > Ottelia > Ottelia alismoides. Next base: position 8,609 of record JAZKJV010006718.1, read on the forward strand.
ATCGTCAACCAACGTAAGGGGGTTTGTGTTGACTGCTAATATGACGTTCGATGAGATGTTGAACTTGGTTTACCATAAGTTCAACTTGGATGTTGACAGTCAAAAAATCCGATTATTACATCGCATCCCTCGAGGCCCAGGGGAGGAACCGTCATTTTCATCTATTGTCGATGATGATGATGTGCAGGCGGTTCTTGTGTACGCTCGGACCATTGGGAAATCAATGCCTACCGATATTTATATTGAAGATGTATCTGTGAGCGAAGTCCCCACTGTTATGACTAACAAGGGACCGTCTGGAGTCCCGAGCACACAAGCAGCAGTTGTCCGCAGCACGCCACCAAGAAATGTCCCAATCATGGGACCCTACTTTGATACGGATGCGCCTGTAACGCAGCCAAGCACGGTTCAGGATTTGGGCTTGAGTGAGCCGTTGCTGCGAGAGGTTAACCGGATGGATCAGGATTTCATCCCTTGGGGGACCGATGATGACCTGGAAGAAGGTAGCGAAGATGTCGAAGATGATCTGATGGACGAGGAGATCCCAACTGATGAACAAACCACGCATACTATTATACCCAGTATACCCTTTTTTGGGGTTGGAGGGTCAAATACTCGTTCAACATATGAAGACGACATTCGAAGCAAGTCTAGACTTGATGGTGTTGCTGACGAAATCCGCAAGGGTAGGACGTTCAAATGTAGGGAGGATTTGGTTTACGCTGTGAAGAAGTTCCACATTCTATCACATTATGACTTCATTGTCAAGGAACCCACCAGCTTGATATGGTCGGTTTTTTTTTGACACTCAAAAAAGGGGGAGACACTCATAGGTGTTCGCCCCATTTTATTAAGAAAAGGGATATGAAACACTTACAGAGGGAAAGAAAATACAAAGGAAAGATAGATGATATCAATAAAGATACCATCCGCCCCCCGAAAGACGCTACAGGGATGACCAATCATTACAAAAGCGATTCGCTGCGATACAAACATTCTCCTTATAAAATCTCTGCCCAGCAAAAAGAGTTTTGTTTCTTCCCAGCCAAATACACCAGAGGCGCGCAATGGGAATAAGTCTTGCCTCCCTCGGTCGATTATCTGTGATAGATAAGCTCTCCCAGAAAGCGTCAATAGTGGTACGATTCAACCACTCCACGTCATCCCAAATGGGCCGCACGAGGTCGCAATGAAGGAAAAGATGGTCGGCCGTCTCCACATCCGAACCGCAAAGACCGCACAATTGTGAGATATTAGGGAAAAACAAGGCACAGCGATCGCGAGTAAGCAATCTCCCACGTCTAAGAATCCATAGAAAGATTCCAACCCTCTCCGGGAGCTTAAGACCCCAAATGAGCTTGCAGTGTCTGAGAAAGGACGCATCCGGAGACACAACGTTGGGGAGAATAGAGAAATACGCCTTCCGCGAACTGAAGGTCCCCTCCTTCCAGGCGAAGTGATCACGGCCCCCGGAGGGCGTAGGGGCGTCCACAAGGAGAGCCATCAAAGCTGAGAAGTCAAGCAGCCGCTGATCGGAAAGATTGTCCACCAATAGAGGGCACCAGCACCCACCGGCCCAGCACGAAGCCACCGAAGCAAATTTATCACCGGCCAGCGCAAAGAGTCGCGGAAAAAGGTTCATGAAGACACCTTTACCAGACCAATCCACCGACCAGAATCGGAACGAACTCCCATCGCCGAGAGCTGGCCTAAATAAGGATCGGTTGCTGTTGAACACAGAGAGGACGTCGCGCCAAAAGGAGGGAGAAATTTCGTGAGAGCGCCCGCCAAAAACGGAATCGAAAGCAATCCCGGCCGCCGCGCAGAGGCACTGCACCAAGAAGCTCTCATCCCGACCAAAAAGTCTCACCGCCCATTTGAGAAGCATAGCATCACGCACCACCTCCAACCGCCGAACGCCCAGGCCCCCGTCGCGTTTCGGACGCGAAATATCCTCCCAACCCACCAAATGAATCCCTCTTCTACCGTCGCCATTCTTACCCCAAAGGAAACCCCTCATACACTTCTCCAAATGCATCCGGATCCCCTTAGGCAAACCGCGCGCCGACAAGAAGTAGATGGGTATAGCAGAGAGGACAGATTTAAGAAGAACCAAACGCCCCCCTCTGGAGAGAAGCGACGCGCGCCCCCCTCTGGACAGATATGGTCGGTTTTTTGTACGCAGAGATCGAATGGTTGTGTTTGGTATTTACGAGGACATTTCAAAAAATTTAATGGACTGTGGGTGATCTCCAAGGTTGTTGGGGCACACACTTGTATAAACCCAACAGTTAATCAGGATCACCCTCAGTTGGACTACAAATTCATGTCCAGATCATTGCTAACTCTTGTTAGGGATGACCCTAATGTTCGTGTATCAAGTTGTAGAGCTCACATCCACGAGATGTACAACTACTGGGTTACAAAGAAAAGGGCTTGGGATGCTCGAAGGAAGGCCATCGGAATCGTATTTGGTGACTGGAAGAAGTCATACGCTGAAATGCCTTTTCTTTTGCATGCAATGAAGGCTGCTATTCTAGGGACTGAAATTGATATTGAATACAGCGACCATCCTGATCCTCGGAAACCTCTCTGCCGCAGATTTGAACGATGCTTTTGGGCATTTGGTCCTTCGATTGAAGCATTCAAATATTGTCGGCCTCTGATTAATATTGACGGGACACATTTGTACGGGAAGTACAAACAAAAACTGCTCATTGCTTGCGGTGTTGACGGAGATAAACATATTGTTCCCCTTGCATTCGGGATCGTCGACGAGGAATCCGCTCCGTCATGGAAGTGGTTTCTTTCGTTGGTACGTGTAAGGGTAATCGGCATGCGAGCTGGACCAATATGTATCATCTCTGACAGGCATTCTGGTATAAAAGCCGCTATGAAAGATGCTGACGTGGATTTATTAGAACCCTTTGCATATTGGCGGTTTTGTACGAGGCACGTCGCGAGCAACTTCAATAGCGTCTTTAAAAATGACTCCATGAAAGCTCTGGTGCAAGCCGCAGCATTACAGACGACACCTAGGAAGTTCGCGTACTTCATGAGGAAATTGCAAGAGTGGAATAATGGAGCAGGTAGATAGTTTTCGACTCATGATTGTCGTCGTGAGCAATGGACCTTGGCCTATGACGGTGGGTATAGGTTTGGTCAGATGACTACAAATCTGAGCGAAAGCTAAAATGCAGTTCTTAAATATGCTCGTTGCTTGCCAATCTCTGCATTAATTGAGAAGACCTTTTACAATTGTGTGTCATACTTCATTCAACATGCCGAAGAAGCAAGCGCAGCCATTGCTGCTGGTCGAAAATTCACGCATTACGCATCCACAGAGTTGACCCGTTGGACTGCAGCTGCGAATGGGCACACAGTAACTCAAGTACAAGTACAACCAGAAATATTATTCGAGGTGTCTACCAGGACTCGACGGACGTCTACTGGTATTCGCGGACGCAAACAGTACACGGTAAATTTGCTACAAAGGAAATGCACTTGCAATAAGTGGCAAATATTTCGTATCCCATGTTCCCATGCCATTGCAGTCATTTCAAAACGTCGGCCTGAAGTGGATTCCTATGTTGGAGAGTGGTACACCTGGGAGAACCAGTTGAAGGCAAGGAAGGAAATATCGGTATCGATATCGTTTCGATACAATGTCGATACCGATATATCGCCGAAATCGGCGATATATCGATGCATATCGCCGAAACTCGGTATCCACCAAGGCATTTTCTCCTGTAGATATCCGATATCGTCCATATCGGCGATATATCGGTGACCTGTCGATATCGATATATCGACGATATATCGCGATATGGCGATCCCTGGTTGAAGGTTTATAGAGGGCAATTTTTTCCCATCGGTGATCGTGAAACATGGGCTCCTTTCGAATATCCTGAGTTACGTCCGGACCCAAAGCGTAAACGCGGTAAAGGTCGTCCACGTGCAACAAGAATATATAATGAAATGGATGTTAGAGATGTGATTCGGTAAAATACTTGTTCCTTTTGTGGGATATTGGGTCACACACACCGTGGATGTCCCAACAAAACCGCAAGGGATTCTCAAGCATCCACATCAAATGCGTCGACGGCGACCAGGAATAAGAATAAATGTGGAAATTGTGGTGGCATAGGTCACAACCGACGTAAATGTCCAATTTCGAGTAAGTGTGCTTCCCTCGTATATTATTAATTTTCATTGTATGTGGTAGTTCTGGTAAATACTTGTTGCTTTTGTCGGATATTGTTGTTTTTTACATTGTATTGTTTAACATTGAATATTGTAATTTTCAGATGGATCCCGGCCCAATTGATCCTTCAGTTTGCACCTTCAGGAGCGACATCGTTCACGTCGAGTTTGGGCTGGCGATGTAAGTAATTATAATTTCTTCCTTCCTTCAAATTTTTTTCCTAACAATTTTCTTGTAGGAATCTTCGTGGTTGCGTCGCCGACGACGAGAGACCCATGTACGTCGGATCCCTTTGGATGACCAGTTACTGCCTTACGTAGTCGAAGCAGGATTTGGATGCATTTCAGAGCTCGAGTTCATTACCCTGGATTGGCATCTAGTGACAGCGTTAGTTGAACGGTGGAGACCCGAGACGCACACCTTCCACATGCCTAGTGGGGAGATTACTATCACCTTGCAGGATGTTGCATTCATCATGGGGCTGCGAATTGATGGGCCTGCGGTTACTGGGGAGACAACACCTGACACGACATGAGCAGATACATGCGAGGAATTGTTGGGCGTTAGGCCACTGCCCGCAGACATAGTTGGCAGCAGGGTGTCAGCAAGCTGGTTGTCCACCAATTTTTCAGAGTTGCCAGAAGATGCAGACGAGCTGGTAGTAAAGAGACACGCTCGAGCTTACATTTTGCAGTTGCTTGGTGGAGTCCTATTCACGGACAAGTCAGGGTCCTTGATTTCACTTATCGCTCTACCACATCTACATGATTTCGAGTCCTCTGGGACACTGAGCTGGGGATCAGCAGTACTTGCATATCTTTACAGGCACCTATGTTTAGCAGCAGACATGGCGACCGAGGAGATTGGAGGCTCGGTCATACTCCTTCAGCTATGGGCATGGGAGCATTTCCCCCAGATTGCTCCAATTGTAAGGGACGGCAGAGAATGGTACGGGCGCCCGTTAGGAGTCCGCTGGGCAACGGCGTTTGCCCATCGTAGACAGCCCACACACGTGGTGAGACCTTACAGGGATGCTTTTGACATGCAATCACCCGACCAAGTAATTTTACATTCATAAATTTTTCCTGTATCAACAAAAGAAATACTAATCGTAATACAATTTTCGCATTCAGGTATTTTGGACTCCCTATACCGATGAGATCCGCGCCCATCTCCCAGCCAACTCTCTTGAGGGCGAACGCATTTGGAGAGCGGAAGTGTCGTTGATATACTTCCACAATGTGGAGTATTACTACCCAGATCATTTTATGAGACAATTTGGGGGTCTTCAAGATATTCCAAGTCGTTGCTCCACCTTTCAAGAACTCCATGCAATCGATTTGAGGGGGAAAGTGCATGTAGATTGGAGGGCAAAACACAGCTTGCATATTGCCCGTTGGGATGAGCGGGAAGTTAGAATTGTTCGCATCGATCGATCCAGAGGGATATTCGCGACGCCCGCATACGAGCAATGGTATCGGACCATAACTTGAAGATTTGTCGGACGTTTAGGTGCAACTCTGGCAAGCAACGTAAGTACTCGAACTAGAATTTTGTGGTAAATTAATTAAGAAAACTGCTTCAAATTTACATCTACGTTTTTTCCTTGGATGCAGCTCGCTTTGTGGAGCCGTGTGTACGACATTGGATACGAGGAATGCCGCGAGATTGCGGCACAAGCGAAGGTGGAAATGACGGAGTGGTTGTCATTACAATTTGCAGATGCGGTCACGTTACATGACGAGCGTGCTGATGTGGCTAGGGAGGAGGCAAGGCGAGGAAGGGCAAGAGGACGGGGAAGAGGAAGAGGTTGAGGTAGGGCGCGTGAACAAGTGGCGGAACCCATGGACTATGAAGAAGCCGCTGCGGAAGATGATAACATTGCGCAAGGAGACTTCTTCACACCTACCACCGAGCGACCACGGGAGGACTTGCCAACGCCTCAGGCACCGTTGAGGCATGGATTGGACGCCAGCCAGACACGACCAACTTACTGCACACTAACGCCGCCGTCGATGCCAACCTTCGAGGAAGATGTCCCAGGGCCCTCTCAAATCCACATGATAGACGAAGCGAACCGTCTATTACCGTTCCAACCTCCTGATTCTACGATTACATACCAGCGGAGGAAAAGGCGTTGACTTGTAATCATTGTAATTTTTAATATGACGCAAAAAATGTAATGTATATCCGTGAACAAGTCTACTTATATTAAATGTTTAGAATGTCTTTTTTGGATCATACATCTTTGAATGCGTGAATGCGATGTCTATACATCTTTGAATGCGTGAATGCGATGTCTATACATCTTTGAATGTGTGAATGCGATGTCTATACATGTTTGAATGCGTGAATGCGATGTCTATTTACATTAGAAACATGCAATTGGCATGCTTTTTCAAGGGTTTTTAGAAACATGAAATTCCATAGCCCAGACCTGGCCAGTCATTTTCGAGGGAATTCCCTGGAAAGATGTCGCATATTGAAAATGCGTTATCTGTACTCTCTACGGGCTATCAGAACATTGGTCGAGACCAGTCCTTTTCGAGGGAAATTCCCTGGAAAGGTGTCGCATATTCAATATGCGTTACCTGTACTCGCCTCATTTTTAAGGGAAATTCCCTGGAAGGATGTCGCATATGCAACATGCTTTATCTGCTCAGAACATTTCGAGACCAGTCATTTTCGAGGGGAATTCCCTGGAAATATGTCGCATTTTAAATATGTGTTATCGATAGCGCATATCCAAAATGCGACACATACATAGTTCCTGGATAAAAAAAACTTAAGGGATGTCGCATGTTGAACATGCGACACCTCTGTAGTTTTTGAGTAAAAAAACATTATGTAGAACCTGGGTATTTAAGTAATTCCCAGGTACTACTTAGGAATTTGACTCCCTCTATCTTCTACCATCGTGTCTCGATCATCTTCCCCGTTACGGATGGCCTGGAGAGGGAGCATCGTTCCTGTTTCAACCCCGGGCCGAGTCCCACCCAAGCGGAGCCCCACTTGTTTATCTCCAGGAGACGAGCCATGGACCGACCCGGCTAGCACAATCGGGTCGTTTAGACGGGGCCCCGACTCCAAGTCGGGTAGAGGATCTTCGGGTTTTTCGGGTGTTCGGGTCTTCGGGCCCCCGAATCTTCGTGCCCCCGCTTTTCGCTCCAGAATCGGGTCTTTGGGGATGGCCACCTGCTCCAGAAAGGCGGCACGAGAAGCGATGATCGCGGAGTTGTCAATTCCTCCGTACCGCGAGCCTTCTCGAGGAAGAGCTACCGTCACCGCCGCAAGGTAGGAATGACACCCGCAGACAGCGCCTCAGGGAAAGGGTTGCAGGAATCGAGGCGTCGTCTTCGCAACTGTTGTTGCACGACTCCTCGACTGCCCCGTCGGTGCGCCGACGTCGACACAGGTTTCCACCAACCTAGACCTCCCCCTTCCGAAGTTCGCACGATTCTCCCGACGTCGCGTCAAAGGTTTCCTTGCGGACAAGAGCTCCAAGTTTATCATCTTTCCGTTCTGAGCAACCCGCCACCATCCCAGTCTAGAAGGGCTGAGAGGTCTTACTCTGACGATGGCATCCACCGGTTCCCCTGGGCGACAGCCAATACTCTCTACATGTACCACCTCCGCCACACCCTCGAGGAGCGCTTGAACCCTTATATGATCGCGCATGCGAAACGGAACCCCCCGCACGATCAGGCGATCCAGCCGCCTGTACTCCAGGACGCCATCATCCTCACGCAAAGAGCGCCATCGGAGCTTCAGCCCACCTTCAGGAGATCCCCGCAGCAGCTTTCCGGACTCCGCGGAAAGCCCTCTCGCCACCACCTTCGACTGTGATATTTCTATGATATCCCTCGAAAACCTGCCGCCGATATGAGACCATGTCGGACGACCCCCAAAAAAGGTCATCGTACCCGCCTTCACCACCTTCGCCAACGAGTAATCCAAGCCACTTTGCACACCCCCGAAGCCTCGGACAAGTTATGCTCCTGTGGCCAAAATCTTGATATGAGAAGCACCTGATCGGATCCCTGCAGAGCCTCGCCCAATGTGCAAGCGAGCCGCAATGATAGCAGCCCCTCCTGTACGGATTCACGAGGCGAGCGCCACGATTCACGGCCAACGGAGCGCCGCCACGATTCCACCCTCCATGGGCTACCCCTCCAGGCAGCCACCTTCACCCACCCCACCTCTTCCACCTGCGCACCGCGAACTCTCATCCCCCCTGAGGGATAATTTAAAGGCATTTCTCGATACCTCCTCTGCAACTACTACTTCAACTTAAAATAAATTACAACTCAGATGCATCTCAAACATGTAAAATATGAGGATACTCGAGACACATGCAAGGCCCTTGCACTATGCACAACATTTTCCACACAAGTCTTTCAAGCCTAAACATCATTGAGTTCCTCTAGGTCCAAAGGTCGCATAAAACTGCCAGTGGTTGCCCTATGTCATGACATGTAAACATCTTCTCTCATCCACCAACCCTACATTAATCTGGGACTCCTCTGAAATCGCCATATACCATCCAAGCAAACCCTAGCCTCATCAACTTCAAACAAAAATGCTAGCATATACATGAAGAACAGATGATCCACATCTTCCTCACGACAAAACAAACAAGTTTTTTCCATATCAAATATGCCTACGTCTATATACCAAGGTAAGTAAGTATCCCATTTCTCATCAACAACTAAACCTTATATTTGGAATGTGCTAAAGCCCACTCCATGCCCATGCTAATGTCTGAGAGCCTATTTCATGCTAATGTCTTGGTTGATCGTATTTTTTTAGGCTCAAAAAAGGGGGAGACACTCAACGTTGTTCGCCCCAGTATATTAAAAAGTTAAAGAGAAGAAGAAGGAAAAGAAGGAAGAAAACGTACAAGACAGAACAGGACAATAATAGCGAATATACAAAAGTATACCACCACCCCCACCATAAGCAAAAGCAAACTGTGTCCTACACCACACTCCAGTCATCTACAAAACACGAACAATGAATAAGAACGTTATCCCTGTAAAAGCGTTGGCCTGAGAAGAGCGCCTCATTCCTTCCCAACCATATGGACCACAGCCTTGCAATCGGAATCAAGATGTCCCCCCTAACCCTGTTCCTGTTAAACACCAACGTATCGCAGAAAGTTGAGAGGTCATCCGTTCTCACCCAATCCAGATCATCCCAAATCCCTCGGACCACGGGGCAGCCAAGAATAGGTAATCAATGGTTTCTACAGCCGCTTCACAAAGCACACAGGAATTGGCGACATTAGCCATGAATCTAGCAGCGATCACGCGTCAACAACCTCTCTCTGTGTAGAAGCCAAAGGAAAAAACCAATGCGCTCAGGAAGCCTCAGACTCCAAAAAAAGCATGAATCGCGCACCAGGAGATCAGCCCCATCCGGCGTTGGCGGAGCCAAAGCCCGATAAGCTTTCTTCGTGGAGAAGGTGTCGTCCTTCCAAGCCTAGTGATCCTGACCATCACTAGGCCGGTCAGCGTGGCAGATGGCGTCCAGAAGTGAAATAAAATCATCAAGGCGTTGGTCCGAGAAATTCGCCAGGAAACGCGGACACCAGCAACCATCCACCCAACAGGAGGCAACCGTAGCATCTTGTCGGCCGCCAGTGCAAACAAACAGGGGAAACGCTCATTCAAGGCTCCCCTTCCCGTCCAATCGTCAACCCAAAATTTAAAAGATTCCCCCTTCCCCAGCACCGGCCGAAAGAGCGATACATTCCTAGCAAAGACATCCAGCACACTACGCCAAAACAGAGTATGAACACCGACCACGCCCCTCCGCACCAACCCCATCCTTCCTTCCCCAAAGAAACTCCCTCAAAACGGAAATAAAGAAGTTGTCGCCCTGCCCCCAAATTCTGCTCACCCATTTTAGAAGAAGAGCATCATTGACAATCTCCAGCCTCTACACACCCAGGCCTCATTCCCGCTTGACCCTAGTAACCTCATCCCACGCCACAAGATGCACCCCCTTCCCCCCTCCCCCTTCCTCCCCCACAAGAAAACTGCGCATACAACGCTCCCCCCATCGGCATGCGACGATTAGAAAGAAAGAATATCGGGATCGAAGAAAGCACCGCCTTGATAAGAACAAGCCCGACCCCCTCTTGAAAGCACCGCACGCCAGCCAGCAAGGCGCATTTCCACTCTCTCGACAACCAGGGCGGCAAGCCAAGGTAGTCAATTGGAAGCGCACCCGGAGTAGTCCCCAAAATCCGGCCGCACTCCACCGCCTCCACCTGCGACATCCCAAAGGGTATCACCTTGGACTTACTGCCATTGATAAACAGCCCCGATAATTCACTAAACGGTTCAAGAGTCACCGCCATACCAGAGACATCGAAAGAACCTCCCTCGATGAAGCAAATGGTATCATCCCGCAAATTGGATCAAGGGCACGCGCAGGGTGCCCTTAGAGTAACCATTCGAAAGCCCGGCCTTGATCACACGGTCCACCATACGCGCCAAGACGTCCGAAGCCACAACAAAGAGAAGGGGAGCGAGGGGACACCCCTGGCGCACCCCCCTTCTCGGCTGAAAGAAGCCTCCAACCGACCGACCATTTACCAAAACAGAGAGGGATACGGTAGTCACACACCGCCGCATCCACAAAATCCAAATCTTAGGGAACCCGCGCCTTCTCAAAACCGACCACAAGAACCGCCAGTCCAGGCAGTCATACGCCTTGGCAAAATCGATCTTCCATAGCACCCCCTTCTTATCAGAATTCTTCCAATCGACGACCAACTCAGATGCCACCGCAATGCAATCCGATATCTGCCTGCCCCGTATGAAAGCAGCATGGGTCGGAGAAACAATTGAGTCCAGGACACGAGCAAGCCGACGAGCTAAGACCTTAGTAATGATAAGATAAATGCCGTTAGAGATAGAAATAGGACGGAAGTCCTCGATACGCTGCGCCGCCGTGGATTTAGGGATCAACACAATGATGGCACTATTAATCCGATCAAAGCCAGAATTCCCATTGCAGAACTCGGACACAGCCTCCAAAACATCACGGACCACCGCCTCCCAAAAGTCACGATAAAATGCCACCGAGAAACCGTCAGGGCCCGGGGACCCGTCCTCGTTCAAGTCCCACACGACGTCCTTAATTTCCTCCAACGAGATCGGCCGAGTCAAGAACTCGCAGTCCGAGGCCGAAATGGACGGCGCCCCAAGGCCCAGCCAACGCCACCTTCTTGGGGAGCGACTCGCCGAGAAGCATTTGAAATGATCAACAATGGCGAGCCCCATCTCCCTCTCCCCAATAAAGCGAGTACCATTAATGGAAACAGAGCGCATCGCGTTAGATCGCTTCCTACTACTAGACACACGATGAAAGAATGTCGTATTGGCATCTCCCTCTTTGATCCAGTTCATTCTCGAGCGCTGACGCCACTCAATAGCATGTTTCTTGTCCTCCGCCGCGACCTGCTTTTGCAGAAAAGCGCTCACGAAGTTCCTCAGGCAAGAGGTCCCTCTCATTCTCAACACAATCAAGGACCGCAATGACGTCCTCCGCCGCAGCCCTGGCGGCACCTCTTGCCACCCTCAACTCCTTCTTGAATAACGCAAGCACTTTGCGCAACGATGCGAGCTTCTGATCAAGCCTATAAGCCGCAGACCCCACAAAGCACGATTGAGCCCAGTGCGTCATCACCAACTCCTTGAAATTAGCCTCTTGGAGCCAGCACTTCTCGTAGCGAAAGAGGCCCCTCGCCCGTTGGCCCTCATCAGACTCCCAGATAATAGGCGAGTGATCAAAAAAAGATCGGGGGCGAGAGGAAACCGAACAGAGAGGGAAGCACTCCAACAGCTTCCTAGAAGCCAAGAACCGGTCAATCCTAGAACGGGTAGAATTGTTCCTCCATGTGTAGGAAATATCATCAGGCACCAAACCTTCCAGAGCTAGCTCATCCAAAATCTCAGCAAAATCAAGGGACCCCGGGTCCTGGCCCCCCCTGCCCCGGGGGCGATCCGAAGAGTGAAGCGTAACATTGAAGTCTCCCCCCAAGAGCCACGAAAACCCCTCAAAAGCAGTAGCCGCAGCGCGAACATCATCACACAGCTCCTGCCTCATAATGTGGCAACAGGGGGCATAAATACAGGAGAAAGCGATAGGCAAGGCAGTATCACCACGGGTCAGCACCACATATAACATATGTCTTCCCGCCAAAACAGAGCTGAAGGAGAACGTCGCAGAAGGCCACGCAATTAAGAAACCCCCCGCCGTCCCAACCGCATCCACCGCCTGAAATTCATCCAGAGCACCCGCACCAAAAGAGCGCCAAAGGGCATCATCAACCCCCCTCAATTTCGTTTCTTGAATAAAAGCAATATCAAAGCCCCAATCGGAAATTCTAGAGCCCAAAGATCATCTCTTATCGGCCTCCCCAAGGCCCCTAACTTTCCAGGAGAGAACCTTCATTAAGACACATCAGAAAGACTCCCAAAAAGGCTGAGACCAGCCGCCTCCGCCACGGATTCCCTCAAAGTCGCACAAGAATGCTTCACCAAGGATCCCGGCCGTGATCGATTACGCCTCCGATATCTTTTCCCCGACCGCATGTCGGGGAGGCTCCCCCCATCAGTAGCAGCATCCACGTCTGAAAGAACCCCCGAGGGGCAAACGGAAGGGATCATCACCGCGGAATCACCCTGGTTCACGGGTGAGGAGGGCAAGGGCGATCTGTTAATAGACGCAGCAAGCGGGCTCGAACACTGCGCATCCATATCCGAGTGAGACCCCAATTCCACAATCTGAATCCTGCGGGCCACACCCGAATCCAACACAGGCAGATTAATCAGATCACGGTTCAACCCCATCCTCGTCCAGGGTCCAAAATGAAAAGACCCGCCAAAGTCCAGTGCCGCCTGGCCCGATACTGGACCCGAAAATCCAAATTGTAAAGCACTAGCTGACAGCCATGGTCGAGGATCAGGAAACGAATCATCCTCGGACGCCCCCATATCAAAGAAACCGTCTCTTGCTGAGGAAAAGCACGACACCCGATGTTGCATCCCAAAGGGACGTGAGGAGTCCACCACAGAGGGCGACGCTTCGGAAATTCCCCCAAGCCGCGCCACCTGGCGGCCAGAAGACAAGGCGACATCCCCAACCCCCGAGCCCACAGGGCCGGAAACAATGGCCGGCCGATCAAGAGCCCCCGCCGGCGGAGGCGGCGGCGCGACGATAGAAAGCTCCACCCTAAAGCGCCACAGGCCAATCTTCAAGGACCCGAAGAAGAGCTTGCCCACCGCATCGCGAAGGAAGCCCTTGTTGCACTCCGTGAGAACACGAGTGACCCTTCAGTCCGCTCCCGGCTTAAGACCGTCATCCACAATCGCAAGAACTTCCCCCCACCGCCGGGAGGTCTTGCAAAGACAAGGAACGGTCCTAGAGAGAAAAGGAACTCCTCGAACCTCCGCAACACACACCTCAGCGTCGGAGAAGGCACCATCCGCAACGCGAAACATCCTCCAAACAATATCTTCGGTAGCACCATTCCGAATAAGCCTTTCCCGTTGCTCCGGGGAAAGGCCACGAACACAGCATCGAGTAGCATCTAACACTTGAAGGTCCCCAGCGAAGAAAGGGCCCAGAAAGCCAAGAAGATGAGATCTGACACCAGCCCAATCAACGCAACTCCGACGGGCAAGCCCCACAACCGCAAAGCACCTGATCGCACCATGCAAACCCTTCCCATGCACACCATCTACCAATGATGTTTCTTCCCCCACAGCCTCCAACCCCACCGATGCAGCACA